>CM022944.1:159639985-159967272 GCA_012931725.1 Litsea cubeba | reverse complement strand
ACTGTGCGGCCCTGGAAACTATAAGAACTAAAATTGAGCATGCTCGAGCGGGAGCAGTACTACGATGGGTGACCTCCTGGGAAGTCCTTGCGCGCACATGTGGGCCAAAGCGAACAATTTCATGTTGAGTTGGGCAAGGCTGTGACAGTTGGTATCATAGCCAATGATGGCTCTATTTCCGATAGGGGAGAAAGTGAGATCCGAAGGGCCTAGCCCGAGGTGGCAGATCCAGTTAAAATCCGATGTGCCCATCACCCCCCAAAGAACACCCGGGATATCAGGGACTCCACCATTCTCACATCGGAAATGTCCAAGTCCTGACCCTGGGCTTAGAAGTCAAACCCCGTGTTAACTCAACACGACGCATTTTAAAACCGTGCAACCCTGGAAACTATAAGAACTATGAGGTTAAGTGTGCTCGGGGGAGCAGTACTAGGATGGGTGACCTCCTGGGAAATCCTCACGCGCGCACGTGGGCCAAAGCGGACAATTTTATACTGAGTTGGGTGGGGTCGTGACACCTTGCATATACAACATACCATTTAAAGATACAATTCACGAGAATTAAGAACCGATTCACAATCTTCTTTCTAAGATGGGGACGGTGCTGCTAGAGGTAACCACGGGACAGCAAGGATTGGCAGAGTGTGGCATCATGCGAGATGCGCCACATTGTAGATTTTCTTAGATCTGGTGGGCCGTGGGCCTCAAGGAGTCCAATGAAGTGGATGTGTTAGCTATTAGGCAAGCCCTTCTCATCTTCAACTCATTTTCAGGGGTTATCGTAGTACAAAGTGACTCTAGGAATGCTATTTCCTGTGTCTCCTCGAGGGCATGCTAGCCATAGATGCTATATTTTTGCTATCAGAGATTTGTGCCTCAACGTTTCTGTATGTTTTCAGCATGTGAGGGATGCCAATAACTTGGCAGACTCAATGGCTAAGCAATACAGCATTGATAGAGTATGCATGTTTTTCAATTCTTCATTGTAGAATGTAGCTTTAAGTATATAGCCATCCCATTTGGTATTTTCTCATCATAATTTTGGTTCTTCTTCTAGTATATACTATGTTAACATCTCAAGAAAAAATATATATCAAGGTCAAAAGTCACTGGGAAAGTGAAGATAAGTTTCCTTTTGCAACATGTCAGTAAAAATGAATTTTACATGCATCTACTAAATACATCTTTTAAAATTTGGAAATGCAAGAAAAACAATGACAAATCCATATACACTGAATAGACAGGGAACCGAATTCCCTATACACTTTCTCAATAAAGAATCAAGACAAGAACAAGTAAACATATCTAAAGAAACGAAAACAGTTAGGGGAAAAAAACCAATCAAAGATGCATCTTGGGAGTCCTTTAAAGTGAAAATTTTATGATTATATTAGCACCATTCTGTTACGCATTTGGGGCAGTGTGGTAAAAGGCAAGCACAGTGGTGGGAGATTGGAAAACTGTTTTTTCTTCTCTTCCACTGCAAATCATTATCAGTGCAAATCATCAATATTTAGGGGTGGAAAGTCAGAAAACAGGATCCCACTTAATGTGATATCTTAGTTCTCATTAGCTAAGCAACAAGTTTACTAAAATATGTAGATCAATTGTGATTTGAACTACACCCGAACACACCTGTAAATCAACTGAACTGTGTCGTATGAAACAAAGAACACAGTTACAAAGAGACCATTCCACATCGGTACTACAACAATCTCGGATACAAGGTAGGATGAAACTTATCCTATAATGACTAAAACCATAGACAAATTTTATCCGCTAATTCTAGATCCTCATGAAAGCTAAATTAAGTGGTACATTTTACTGAAGGGTACAAGTTTAAAGAGAAACTTATCCGCAGAACTCAAATGTCTGAATTTTAAAAACCATGTAACATGACTGAGAAAATTCATGGACTACAAACTATTAAAGGAGCCTCTTGCAACAGGCCATAAACATATATATACACAGGATAAACAGACCAAATGCAATAAGAGGTCAATTGTTTATGGAGATTGTACATCTACCTGATGGTAACGAACTTGTTCGTACCGTGTTTGGCCCAATGCGTCTTCAATCAATAGGATTAGAAATGTTATAACCCTCAGCTGCC
Source organism: Litsea cubeba (assembly GCA_012931725.1). NCBI lineage: Eukaryota > Viridiplantae > Streptophyta > Magnoliopsida > Laurales > Lauraceae > Litsea > Litsea cubeba. The sequence continues at coordinate 159,965,156 of CM022944.1, read as the reverse complement.
AGCTTCTCTAGACCTTCTTAAATGCACCTGGCTCATCTTCCGCCCAGCAATTCGCGCTCCACGCCTCTTGGTGCTCAATGGCAAGGGATACATCGAAATGCTGGTGGTGCAGCATGCTGACTGCCACCCACCACAGCCCCGCGGTAACACTGTTGTGGTGTTCCAGTGCAGGAGCAAATAGGTATAGGAATGCCGGAGATATCAATGTCTACTCCGTTATGATAACGCCTGTGTTCTTAATAGGCTTAGGCCGCGGCACAGAACAATTTGAATCCTCCTTTGATGCAGAGGAACTCCTCTTACTTTTCTTTGCTTTTGGGGCTTTACAGGCGCGCCCATTGGCTCGTTTCTTCAAGGGCGCATCATTTTTACCACCCACCTCTTCAACTTGTGGGAGTTTCCTCCTTAGGTGTATCGGGTGGCGGCGGATAAGGTGAATTGTGAGCTCCTGAGCCTCCAGATAGAAAGGGGTAATTCTGGTGCCCGGAGAATCCATGAAGAAGCCTCTCTCTAGGGCTGATCCAACTCTCCCCTGATAAAGTCCATAGGGACTGTAGATTTCTGGTACCCCCACATTCCCGATGCATGAAGCCTCCGTTGAGCATTACACCAGCATCTCGGCCACCAAGCAGAGGCTTCTGGTCCCGCTCTGCGGTGACGCTCGACATGAGCTGTAGCCCCAGATTTCCCTTCGTAGGCTGCTCATAATAACCCCAATTTCGGATGCCTAATCCCCCCAATCCCCCATCGTCATCCATATAAACGAACTATCAAGAACTGATAAAAACCCAGCAAAAAGAAGCGCAGGAAACGATCAATATATCGATTTTTTCCTCAGTCCATCTGCTGCATTGCGATTCTTCAAATCACACCAAAACCCATTGCCGTTCGGATCAAAATCTAAGAAAAAGAGAAAATCAGAGCAGAAAGAGCAAAGGAACTCTACTTGAAATCCGAATGCAAAAGAGGTTCAGATCACAAAACCATTTTAAAGAAATGCACCCAAAAAAAAGATAGGTGAAATCCCATTTCAAATCAACCCCAGAAGAACCCATATCACCTGCATTGAAAAACCAAAGAAGATTACAACTTTATGCGTGAAAATCCCATTTCAAATCACCCCAGAAGTACCCCATATCGCCTGCAATTGAAAATCCAAGAAAGATTACAGCTTTTTGGGTTCGGACTGAGATCTGCAACAAGGGAATGTAGAAAGAGGCGATTGAAAAAAAAAAGTAATTTGAAAGAAGAAATAAAAATAAATTCTTGATGGAATTGAATAGTTACAAAAGAAACGACATGAAACGGAGCTAAAATTGGAAATTTGTCTTTGGAGATGGACTTACTTGCAAAGAAGACCTGCTTAGGGTTCTTTTCCTTCAGATGGGGAGAGAAATAGAGAGAGAGAGAGAGCGCAGAGATGCAGATACCTGTACCTTATTATATATACACACACAATATGTGTATATATAATTATAAATCAAATCCTGTATACAATAAGTACATATACAGTGTATTTCGTGTATGTGCCAGGTGAAGAAAAGTGTTTGCGATAGAAGGAGGTATGAGGCTTTAATCTAGATGAAGTAAAAATCAAATCAAAGGAGTGAAATTTCACGTGGAACCTACCTTTCAAAACTCAGACTGTTTAATAGGAATGTTCCTGGGTTTTACTTAGGATTGTCAAGCTTTAGGTCTATATGAGCTTATTTAATTATTGGATTTACTGTTTGATGAAAAATGTGATTAACACAATCTACGCATCTTAGTTATATCACTTTTTTTTACTGTGGAATAAGTTTGGACTGAGTAAATATTTATGTATTCCATCGTGGAGTTCACTCATTTAACTCGGGATTTATTCGGGGAAGGGGCTTAGAGGATCTGTACTCGACAAACACACCCATGGTATTTATCCATTGCACAGAAAACCAGATATTTTAGTTTTGTCCACTTACGATATTTGGTACGTTTTCTTTCTTTATTTTTGTCTTGGACAAACAATACATATATGATATATGGGTATCGGATTTGATCATGTCAGAGAGGCTCCACTTTGGATGAGCCATAGAGTAAAAGGAAATTCGAGCCCATTGAATAATCCTAACAGCTAAGAAGAATCACAATCAATGCCCATTTACTGTTCCTACTATCACCAGAGGCTCGTTTGATTCAAGAATCACAAGAACTTTCAAATTGGAATTATCTTATGGGGGTGAGAGATTGGATATCTTTGCTAATTATTATATATGAAGGCATTATGAGAGTCTTTTGATTGTTACTTAAATTTTTGTTTCGTGTTTATTATTAATTTTATGATGATATGATTTCATTTCACTTATAAATTTTGTTTATGGTAAGATTCAGCCAATTTGGTTGAGTAATTATGATGTGAGGCAAAGTCAATAACAATTTTTTGAAGATTAAGGTTCTCAGCAAAACTGGCAAAGATGGATGAATCTCAATAAATGAATAAGTTTCATTCTAATAACTTGTCCTAATTACATTACAAGGTTCCTTTTGATAATTGAAAGTGCTTTTAAAATAGAAGGGAATAAAATCATGATAAAATCCAATCTCTAAGAAATTTAAATCAAATTGACTTCATGATTTAGTTGTTGCTCGAAAAAAAAAAACAATCTATTTATATATGTGAAAGAGATTGATTTCAATTGAGAAATCATCCTCAATTTGTTTAATTGATTTTGACCATTCAGTTATGTATCTTCTCTCTATTTCATTACTCTTCACATTTCTCTAAATATGTAATGGTTCTGCTCTCCCTTTCATGATTTAGTGCATCACCTCTTCATATTCCATTTCTTTCTCTTTTAAGTCGTTTATAATATCTTATGCGTAGTTTTATCATTTCCTTTCTTATTCTCAGGTTTTGTTTTAGTTTCTTTCTTAATGCAACAATGTCGTTTAATGACTAGTAACGAAAATGTCATTTAATTATTTTGGAAAATAGAGGCAAAAAATGGTGATGCCAAACAAGGACCTATTCACTATTCAGTATAGAATAAGCAAAAAAAAAAAAAAAAAAAAAAGACTATATTTGTACTAGAAAAATGGGTGTTTTCTGGAATTGAAATGCTACTACTTCTAGTAACAGATTTTCTTAATTCTTTCAAACCATAAAACATTAATTAAACAACTCTCATAATAAAGTAAAGCTATGCTCTAAAATAGGTTTGGGACTCTCCCACATCATTATATCTCCTAACAATGTCAAGTTTGCCTTGTAGTCATTCAAACTAATAGTTAGGTATTGCAACGGGTTCGATTAGACATGTGATCTGCTCAAAACCTGCTCCTATTAGGGGTGCATTTGGTGGTATTTTTTTGAGTTTCATTCAAGTGTAGATTCATACATTATGACTCTGCTTGTTTGCGTTAAAACAGATGGGGTGGTTAAAAATGAAGATCAAAGATTAATTTTATAAAATGAGCATTAGATAATGTTTTCTTTTGACTCTATTTCCTTAAAAAAATGTTATTTGATATACATTTTAAGAAATTCACCTTTAATCTTCATTCTTGACCACCCGATGTTTTCAATTTCCATGCATTTCGCTACAAACAAACAAACCCTATTATAAGTTTAGGTTGAAAGCCCCACCCTACTCTACCTCATTTCTGGCTACTAAAGCAAAACTCTTTTCTAGAATTCAAAATGAGGATGGAAGAGCAGAGACTAAGGGCTCGTTTCTTTATCAGAATTCCAAAAATTTATTTTTGCAGAATTTCAAATTCTCCAAAAGTTGTCTCCTTAGGTGGAATTCCAAATCCCTCTTTTTTATGGAGGATTTAAAATTCTAACAAATGGTATAAAAAGTGAAATTTCAAGAATTACAAAAGGTCTTTTGGGTGGTTAGAATTTGAAACTCTAATGAAAGAAACAAAACATTTCAAATGCTAGGGGACAATATGTCACATTATGTCCAAAAAAAATCCCAAACTCCCAAATTCTAGTCATATATTTCGGTAAAACCCTAAACGTCGGTTACTTCTTAGGTGTTCGACAACACTCTTTTGTTATCAATGATGGATTAGATTTGACGAATCGTCTGAGTAATGGGTCAATCTAAGCTTTTCCTTTATCCCTTACACCATATTGGTGTTTGCAATTGAGTTACGAACAAATATTCCTTCAAGATAAGACACTTCTAGATCTTCGTAGCACTTTAGAAGGCAGGCTAGCTCGAGGTGTTTTAGAGCTCCCCCTCTCCTGTAATTCCTTTCTTACCTTTAAAGGGCTAGTTTGGTATTTCTACTTGTAAAGTCAAGTAAGTAATATCAAAAAGTCACTTATATTTTATTCATATTATTTCCAATTTTTCCAACAAAAAAATAAAAAAACAACAAGTACTCACTAAAAGACAAAAAAAAAAAAAATTTCTCATACCAAAAGTCAACAATATTATATCCCCAACAACTAAAAATAAAAATCATTACTACATTTTTTATTCATACTTTTTATTTCACTCCACTCCACTTGATTTTAAAAGTAAAGTATCAAACTAGCCCCGCATTTGTTTGCTGGAATTGAGAGAATTTTTACTAGGGGTATTTGTAATCTTTGATGTGCTGACCTATCCTTTAACTGGTTTTTCAAATTCTTTCGTTCATCCAAGAAAAGAATAGAATATTTTATAAACAGCAATGTCAAACTTACAACCACATAAAACTCCTGTCAAAATATTTTGCAAATAAACACACCTACAAGTATTTTAGTTGGCATGCATCTATAATATAGACTCCCAAGGCACTTAGAAGCAGCATTGTTTTTTTACACTACCTATTGGGCCACAAACTTATCTCAGTTATGACTCTTTAGTTACCAGGGCTAGTATAGTGGCTAGGATTTAGTTTGTGAGCTTAAAAACAGGCATGGGCCTAACCTATTTAAAAAAATTTAATCTCCTATTCTGAAAATATGGGCCAGTCTTGTATTTCTGAGATAATAAGCCTGACCCAGTTCAGTCAACTATCAAGTCAAGAGTCAATAGATCCACATGCCGTGTAAGGGATTGGAAACAACACACGTGCAGGCGCAGACCAATGTGTAATCCAACTGCATTTTTTCTTCTTGTATTAAGATTAAGAGACCATCTAAAAGTCTTGGACAAAATACCAAAAAAAAAAGTCTTTTACGTAGATGACCAAGGGTCAGACCTAGTTTCCCTACTCATTCAGTGGATTGGAACCGCAAGAGGTTGTTCTAGTTCAAATCTAGAAAGTCACCTTCTCACCCCATCTAAGGTCTACTTTCCTCACGAACGATTCGGATAGTACCCTAAAAACTACATAAAAGTGCTAATCACCTTCTGTGCCACTAGAGATTGTCATCCAAACGTTCCTTAGTGATAGAATGAAGAATACCTTACTAGACTGACAGTATGTGTATGTCGAAATCATCTTTTATATGTGAACCGCCTGGAGAGCCAAAAATCAAAGAATCAAAGAGGAGAATTATCTTACAAAGGAATTTCAAGAGAGGGAGGTCACAAAAGAGATTTTCTCCAATGCCTGTTTGGATCTTGCCAAACTGAGTGCAGTTAGTTGAGTCCACGCATAACTGCATTTAAATTACATTAGCCCATAACCACAAACTTCTTTTATATGCCAGAGCGACTTTCACCAATAATCAGGCCACATATGCTACTTGGTATGAACTGAACACCTAAAAGTTCTTCCCAAAGAGGGCTTTATGAACACCTAGAATTTCTCATTATTTGAAGGCCTTTTTAGTTAGTCCTTTGACAAAGAGGCATTGTTTAAAGGGTAATATTCAGGTGAAAACTGTTCTCACATATTACGTGAGAACTTTTTTATATGGCCCATCTAATTGTGGGCTCCATTTGAGGATGGGACTAAGGGGATTGGAAAGATCTATGTGAGACCGCCCCAAGTATCAAGTTTGACTCCAAGCACATGCCTCTAACCCCTTCATCCGTGGCCCACAAGTTTAATGACTTTATATTCAAAAAAAATATCCAACCCTCGATTCAACGATTCAGTTCATTCAATCCTTGGGATTAGTGACTATCAAGGGATTCTTTATTGGTTGTTAGGTTTGGATGGGTTGCTACTTGGACCCCGCAAAAAAATTCTCATATAATATGTGAGAATTAGTTTTCACTTGAATATTTCCTTTGTTTAAAAACCCTAAATAATCAAATGCCAACTAAATAAACAATCAGAAGGCCAATTGGAATGATTTTATATTTATTATTATTATTTTTTTTATTTTTTATTTTTTTGTCTTTGAGGAAAGAATCCATTCTTTCCCTCGAAATAAAAAGAAACAGGAGAAGGTGGGTAGGGCTTAAATTCTCCCTCCAACTAACACTGTAATTAAACAAAAATATCTTTGATTTTGTGGACCATCAGTTGATAGGCAACAAATCAATGTGCAACATGCCAAATAACAGAAAGTTCATGTGAGAACAAGAACTAGAACCAAAAAAAAAAAAATTAAAACACATTACCCTTTTTGGGCAAAAATCCCCATTAATGAGGAATGCAAGAGGCTATGTATCCTCTCACCACAAAATAAAAAGAAAGGCCCATTTATGCAATGGCCTGCCCTCTTGGCTAAGACTACAACGTTAAAATGTTTGTAAAAATTAGCATGCAATTTGGTGGGCCAAAGCTGCAGGCACATATGGCATATATTGGGCAACCACTAGGCAGTAGCCTAGTACCCTCCACAAGAAGATAATGAAATGAAATGAACAATCCGAACCGTCCAAATAGTCCTGTCTGACATTGACATAAACATAAACGGTGGATAATAGCCACAATTTCAAGTTGCAGGACCTGGGGTCCAACCCCTGCCAGGCCAGTAAACAGTATTGGCCTCTGAAGCAAACCGACGTCTGCTAACAGTCATCTGAAATCATGAGCCCAAATTAAATAGGGATTCCTCCTTGTGGGTCCCACTGCCCATCCTTCATTATCAAGATTTGAATTTTGAGGTATCATCCGATACTCCACATGTGTATGATCATCCCATGCACACGCACGCTGCAATTCTACACGTGGAATACATGCAGGCACACCTTTCATCCAAAGGTCCACGTCATGCGTGAGCACGAGAGACAAATCACCACCAATAAAGTTGAGGATTGTCATCCAACCAGCCCATCAAATGGGACCCACAACTTGATCTGCCTGCCACAGAAAAGTGGGCCACACCCTCACATGCATGGTCTGTCACTTGGTCAAATAAAATTTAATTTTCAATTGGAAGGAGAGAGAGAGAGATGCAATGCAACACAACAAGAGTCCAGGCAAACAACACGAGGCAAACAAAAGCTACTGCTCTTTCCGCAGCCCAATCAAAAGATACATCCATCAGCATCTAAAACAAGAAACTTTTCAATATGTAGTAGTAGAAAGATAAGTCAATGAATAGAAGTCAATGCCCGAACCATTACCCTTTTGCTGGTTTTGAGGGGAGAGGAGAGATGGCTTTGATTGAAGGAATAGAAAAGGGAAGAGAGAGAGAGAGAGAGAGAGACAGCTTATGGTGCGTTCTTGACTTCCTCTTTAATGACTGTGAATGGGGGAGGAAATGGGTTTTGAGTCCTGTTGTGTAAGAATCTTTGGGTGTCATGAACAGGGGCAGTAGTAAAAACGAGCAGCTGCAGCTCTTGATGAAAGCATTCAAGGCCTAACCAACCAAACACCCCACCACACCTTGTAAAAGACTCTTGAATGCAGATAGCAAGAGCTCTCAGTTCTTCTGATCTGACAAGTTAATGAGAGTGAGATAAAAGGAGAGACCCTTGCTCTCTTTTCTCAGGGGCAATTCAAAGCAGCTTTTATTTGCTGGACTGTTGCACTGATGAGGTTATTAATCGTAGCCACTGACTCATGGTTGAGTTTTGCTGAAGGCAAGCTGCTAACAAGGATTTGAAATGCCACTGTGATCAGTGAGCCCGCCGAGCGGGCTACTCCCCCTTGCATATTGGAGCTAGATGAAGCGCCTGCGCCGCTGTTGTCCGGGCGCCCATCGGGTGAAATGGTGAAGCCTGAGGGGAGTAGAGGAATGTAGGAGGGGTCCTCACCACTCATTGCAATGTTGATGGCGGGTAGGTCGACCGGCGCATAGACCACAAGGGAACCTGATAAATCAGTGCAGCTCTCTTGGAGTATCAGCATGTTGTTTTGGCTGGAATTTAAGGCCTGTATCAACAACAACATATAGCTAATTGAGAGAAAATCGAACAGTGATGCACCTTAGTCCCTCAAATATCAACTGTGGTTTGGATGTGCTACATAAAGTAATTTTCTAATTTAGCACATCGTAAATGGGTATGAATCGTATGATATATGTCGCAGTACATTATAGTTTGAAGTGGCAAAAGGAATCGTGAATGTGTCCTGGAAGCTGGAACATTCAATGAGTGAAAACAAAATTAAAAAAAAAAATCATTTGTCAGTGGCAGAACGAGTTGGTTGACTGTCTAAAAAACACATTTTATTAATAACATATCATAGTGCTGGTTTTGAATGGTCAAGTATTGAATGCTTCCAGGACATGCAACCAATGCATCAATTGCATCACAGTTGAGCATCAATGAATTCCTTACCAGGATAAATAAGACACTGCGAATTAAACATTCATAGAATGGATGGGGAGAAAAAAGAAAAAAAAAGAAAAAGACACCCAATTGAGAAACTCACACGAAGAACAGATATACAGTTCCCTGGATGTGAGCCATTTGCAATGTGGGCGACCTCTTGGACTGAATTCCCATTGGAAAGAACATCCCACTGAAGACATATAAAGAGCAGTTTGATGTGTTAATTCAGCAAATTTTATATAAGAGTCAAGAAATGAACGATGAATGGATTCTTCACCTGAGGTCGGGTTCGCTCATCTTTAAAGAAGTTAAAGACAGTCTGGGGAGAAACTGGAAGCCAAAGTGAGGTGGCAGCGCTTAAAACAACGCCATTGGGTTGGCCTGGATCGGTGGGCTTGTGAATGGTGACCCGGACTCCTACATCATTCAAGCCAGAAAGTGTCGTCCATCGATGTCCATTCGATGCGCTTATACTGGAGCAGAAGTTGTTTATCATCCTCTGTGCTAGCTTCATCATGCTTCTCCTCCCATCAGGAGAGGGAATCACTAGAGCCATTTGTTGAAATCAATCACATATGAAACACATACAATCAAAACACTAGAAAAATTTGAGCATTGTGAATTTCTACATTAAGGAGACCCAGTAAGTGTACCCCAAATTGGGGACACCACAAATATTTTGGGGCCATATATAATGCAAGAGGCCTGAAATAAAATAAAATAAAACGCTTCCGTCAATTACTATTTTTTCAGCTCTTTCAGCCCCAAGTGATGATCAGGGAAAATTGCTATAAATTTTGGGACGTAGAAGCCAGAAAACACATTACCCCACCAAAACAAAAAAGGAGCAACAATAACCATTATAAGGCCAAAATGATCAAGGCAGTAAAAATGAAATGAAACAATGTACGTTGTCTGGTTATAGTACCTCCTCCAAGGTCCCTAGTAGATGCGCCAGTAACCATCAGACATGCAAGTCTCTCACACATCCTCTGTAGAGTAGTAACCCATCTCTGTGCCCCAAAGGCCATCCCACCATTGATAAGTTCTCTATAAGTTCGATGAATAGGCGATTTCTCTTCAATTTCCACATGTTCCATCCAGTTGATCTATCAAGAGTTCCCAACAAATTAAGCTTCAAAGCCATTGACAAATCAAAATTTATATGCAATTGGAAGTAAGAATGCAACAAAAGAAACGCCGATGTTGTTGTATCAATCACCACCGATGTTGTTGTATCAATCACCTTTGAGTATCCATTGGGCATGTCATGAATCAAACAACCAGAGGGAAGCCTTCGAGAGCGCGAGGGAGTGACAAACTGATTGACCCTGGAGTAGTCGATTGATACATCCGCAATCGCCCACATTCCTTGCTCAATTTGCTGACAGTACCTGAGGAAGTAAAATTCTCTAGTAGGGACTAGAGGAGAAAGCACCTGCAACTCTTCATACATCTGCATTTACCCTGAATCAGAACATTTCTAACAAATAGCCCAAGCTAAGCTACCTATCTACAAAAGAAGAGCTGCGGGGGAATCAGGGAAGATTACCAGTTGCAAGGAACCACTCCTATTCCCTGCCATCCCAGGTGCAAGCACTTCGATGGTCCTTGCCTTTGATATAATTGTGGGGAAAAGCTCCATCCATTTGTTCTGCAAACAAACCAAATCCCCCAAACATTGCAAATGAGCATTGACAAGGCAAACATGGCAACACACCATACATAGAAAAAATTGCAAAGTTGGATGATTAAAAAAGCTAACCGAGTCCATGAGCATTTCCACCAATGCCAATGCATTCATGATAACATGACCAGAATCCCTTGTTGCTTCAATGCGAATATCAGGACTCTTCAAGTGATTAGGCCTTGGAAAGATCCTCTCATAATTTTCTAGATTGAGAATTTCCCTCCCATCACCCGCCGATTTAATCCATAGAGGTTCATCTGCCTGCAATAGCCTAATCAGTTCATCCATGGCATTGGCGGCAATCTCCACCATGAGAGGCTTCTCCATTTCTGCAATGCCTACTGTCTGCATTGGTAAGGGAGCAATGGAAGAGCTTCCTGGAAGAAGATCAAGGTCGAGTGAAGGACCGAAACCTTGCCCACCAAAACTCCCCACTGTGAGGTCCAAGGACGAAACTGGTATTGGATGGATAGGTGGAAGTTGAGAAATGGGTCTTCCTATATACTTGGCAGCAATGCTAGAGACTCTGTCAAGCTGCAAATGAAAGAAGAAAAACCAAATTTTTATTAGAAACAAGAGAGAAGAAGATACAGAAATTAAAATCTCTAGTCCAAAAAAAATCTCTACTACTTAAAAAATAAAATTACCTCTTCTTTCAATCTTGCATTCTCCATTCGCAGTTTCTGCTCATCAAAGTAAGCATCTTCACCAATGGGAGGGACCCCACATGAAGGGCATATCACATTCTTCAGTGCCTCTCTGATTGCAATGTTTTCACATCGTATCTTGTCGTTCTCTGATCGAAGAGAACAGTTATCGGCTCGTTCGTGTTGCGCCTAAGATGGTCACGACCCCCATTCGCTTAAATCAAAATCATACTAAGAAAGCAACCAAAACAGAAGAACAAAACCCATTTTGAGAAAATGGAAATACCTTCATCTGGGTCCTTCTATTTTGGAACCAAAACTTGATTTGGCGAGGCTCAAGCCCCAAATCACGACTCAGCTGCAATCTCTGCTTCTCATCTGGATGTGGGCACTCTTTAAACATCCTAATTAGATAAAAACTCCCCCATTATATCACAAAAAAAAAAAAAACTCGGATAATGAAATAAAACTGCAAGAAAATCTACTACTAGTCTCTTGGATTGTTAAAAAACAATAACAGCTATGTTTCATAAAATAAATGAAAAAAAAAAAAAAAGGAAAGTGAGAAAACAGCATAAACTGAAGAAACTCCCAAAACCCAGCTCTGGAAAGAGAATAACAAATGAAAGCTTACGCTTCAAGCTCTTGAATCTGCCGAGCTGTATGGCGATGGTACCGCTTCTTCTTTCTATGAGGATCAGACGCATCTGGGTCATCACCCGCACCACCACCGCTACTGCTGCCGCCTTCCATGCCGTTTCCAACACTTAAGCCGTTCCTAACAATCTCCTCTCCTGCAAAGCTCCTGAAGAGTCCTGCTCTCTCCAAACCCACTAACCCATTGGAATACATCTACAGAAGCAGACCCTCTTCTTCGCATCAAAAGAGGAAATGAACAGAAAGCACAATAGATGAAAAAAAATCTCAGCTTTCCTACTCCCTTAACAGTTTTCTTGCCTTTTCTACTGAAACTACCAATACCCATTTCATTTCAAGTAGAGAAATGGAGAAAAAACGGTCTGCTTGTCGAAAATATCGGCATCAATCAAGGTTCCTGGAGTTGCAGAATCAGAAGAAATCTTGGGCGTGAGAAGAAGAGAGAGTCGGAAGAATTAAGAGGCGTTTCAAAGGGTAACCGACGGATTTAAAGCCTTCGCACTGAGAAATCGGAGGCTCTTAAATCCCTCTTCTACGATTTCGAGGACTCTCTCTCTCTCTCTCTCTCTCTCTCTCTCTACAGCTCTGAGCTTTTAAGTCTCTCCTAATGCCAGCAGAACTTTTCTTCTTTCCCTTCGGCTGGGGAGATGAACGTTAATTGAGAAATTACAGAAACGCCCATGTTTTTTTTTTTTTTTTTTTTTAACATACTATGTATGAGAGTTAGAAAGTCAAATGTTTTGTTCTTTTGGATATGATGATGATTAAATGATTTTAACCTTTTGATTTATGTCTTCAATTTTGGAGATGTGTATGTATGCTCCACAATGAGCACCTCCTTTTTATTTTGAAGCTTTGTAACCAACCCCATGCTATTATTTAACTCTCTTGTCCATGCTCCTCCTTCTTTGACATCTAATATTTGTTTGTTGACAATTTAGTTTCTTTTCATATGAATATTGCATATTTAAAATTGGCTTTTATAAACTTTCTTATCCATGCTCCTTCTTCTTCTTTGACATGTAATAATATTTATTGACAATTCAGTTTCTTTTCATATGAATATTGAATATCTAAATTGGGCTTTTATGTTGTTATAATGTATAGGTATGTAATGGAGCTAAACTTTATAAATTAAATTTCCCAAAATCATGACCTTGCCTTGGCTTTAGGCAGGATTTCAATCTAATTAGAATTCAATCTATTGTTCAACGGGTAATATGTTAAAGCACTTGATTTTACTTTATATAGATTCTCATATATTAATCTAGTTGTAAGCTTAACTATAATTGAAATGAGGTTTATTTATACAAATATTAGAGGTGTCAATTTGGATCAGCTTGGATTCGTGAAGGTGACCTCATTTTTTTTCTTCATTAACTTAGCGTAATAGCCCAAGGGATGCCTAAATTTACCTGCACAAGGAACAATTTATGGGCAATGTGGTGAGAGCAAGAGTACTATCTTAGCTACATCCTAATATTTTTTAGTGAGCCTCACCTTGGCACAATTAAAACAGACATGTCACCTCGATGATCTATGAAAACATTTGACACTCTTGCTCCATTGCTTTGAAAGTACCCTTTAAAAGGGTATTTAAAAAAAATATATAGGGGTTTTATGCAAATATAAAAGGGGTTGAATTCAACCCATCCCAATTTCTACCATTGGGAGAAAAAGGCATTAACTATGTGATTTCCAAATCTTCAGTTGCTATTTTTAGTCGAAATAATTAATTACATTGCTGAAAAATGTATCCTTCAAATGACCAAACCAACTCCACACTGAAAAACTTTCATGTCCATACCCCCCTTCCATCCTTTCTTCCATGTTAGTAGTTCTTAGCAGCCATCAAGTCCTTGCTCTAAAAAAAATAAATTCAATAGTAAAATTCAGTGGCAAATAATATTTTGAAAAACTAGACTAGCCAACCAATCAAAGAGTTTTCATTGTGGATAGAACACCCGCTTTGGTGCTTCACAAACAAATCGCTTTCTTGGTACATACGTTTCTTCCGTCTCTCTAAGCCACTAGGCCAACATGGCAAAAAATAAATAAATAAATAAACTAGTTGGATAGGTACTTTATCAAACAAAACCTTAAAATGAGCAATCAATTTAAATTCAATTTTTGGAGGATGAATTTAATAAAGTGAGGAAACAATACAAAAAAAAAAAAAAAAAAAAAAAACTAGGATTTTACTCAAAAGAAAAGTCCAAATAGCCTACCCATTCTCATTTCCACAATAAGAACTCAAAAAGATTTAACAACTGATATTTCCAAATCTCTAGTTTCCATTTGAATCTCAAGAGAATTAAGTACCTCACAACAACAAATAGCATTCCCCAAATGACAAAACTACCCCTATTAGATGAAAGTATCAAACCTAGGAGGCCAAAATAGATTTCCCCTTTTAACAATAGAGATTGAAAAAATCCAACCCAAAACCCCACCAAAATGCACAGAAGCCCATGTCATCCATCATCATCCATCCAAGTTCTTGAATATTCCTGGCTTTCTAGAACAAGGCTCGACGCCGTCCACAGATTTCCATAATTAAAGCCCTTCATTTGTCCAAAAATTAGCCATTCATTGTACTTACCCCTTCTGATTAGCATTTGGAAGACCAAAGCCCCCACAAACAGCTTTTACCTTTTGAGTCCTAACCCTTTGTGGATTAGGCTATTGAAGAGGAAATGTGTAATAGATGTTTGGAACCCCATTGTGTGGCCCATATAAAGATAATATGAACCGTATAAGATGAAAATTCATTTCCTTCCTTGAACATGTGCTTAAATTTTAATTCAAAAGGGAGTAGAACCTATTAGATTACCTTTGCTAAATAATCCTACGAAAACCTCAAAGCGTTTAGTGGAGATTGTTTGAATGTGCTTTTCTAACATTATCCCTTAGGTGGAAGGTAGCGCTTTTTTTTTTTTTTTGGTGACATGCATACATTAACACCAATTCATTGCTCCTGAATTTTTCGAACTCGTACTAGATTGAGTCTGGTACTATATTAAATTTACTTATGCTAGCCAATCCTACCAAAATACGAAGGTATTGGTAGAAGTAGAGAAAATACCATTCTAAGAGGCCCCATCATGCAAAAGATTGAGCACCTGTAGAAAAATGATTGGTGTCGGCTATAATCATTTTTTCATTGCGTGCTCAATAGTATTGTGAGACCGACTTCTTTTGAACTGAAAGTTTATAAGATTTTAAAAACCAAGACTAGCTGATGAATCACAGAGTATTTGTTGTGGATAGGACACCCGCTATTATTGCTTCACCAACGGATTAATTTTTTGGTGGATATGTTTCTTTCGTCTCTCTAAGCCACTACTCCAACATAGCCAAAAACAAATAAATAAATAAATTAGTTAGAGAGGTGCTTTATCAAACAAAACTCTTAAAATGAGTAAAATTCAATTTAAATTCAATTTTTTAGGGTGAATTAAATGAAGTAAAGAAAAAAAAAAACTAGGGTTTTACTCAAAAGCAAAGTCCAGATAGCCTACCGATTCCCATTTCCATAATAAGAACCCAAAAAGATTCAACAATTGATATTTCCAAATCTCTAATTTCCATTTGAAGCTCAAGAGAATTAATTATCTCGCAACAACAAATAGCATTCCCCAAATGACAAAACTATCCTTATTGGACGAAAGTATCAAACCTAGGAGGCCAAAATAGATTTTCCCTTTCTAACAATAAAGATTGAGAATTTCCAAACCAAAGCCCCACCAAAAAAACACCGAAGCCCATGCCATCCATCTTCATCCATCCAAGTTCCTGAATTCTTGGCTTTTTAGAACAAGGCTCGACACCGTCCACAGGTTTTTGTAATCAAAGCCCCATTCTCGTAAGAAATTAGCCATTGTTTGTGCTTACGGCTTACCCCTTCTGATTAGCATTTGAAAGCCCAAAGCACCCCACAAACAGCTTTTTTCCTTTTGAGTCCTGATCCTTTGTGGATCAAGCTATTAACAGAAGATCATAATAAAAGATATTTGGAACTCCATTGTGGGGCCCATATAAAGATAATATGGACCATTCAAGATGAAAATCTATCCCCTTCCGGAGATATATACTTAAATCTCAATTAAAAATGGAGTGGGATCTATTAAACTGCCTCTTATACTAATCTTATGAGAACCTCAAGGCGTTTAGGGAGACGCAACTAGAATGCTTCTCAAATACTATTTCTTGAGCTGAAATTTACCTATTTTTTTTTTATTTTTTAACGTACACAAATTAATACAAATTCATTGCTTGAACTCACGCTCGATCGACTCTAATACTATATTTAATTTACCTCTTCTAATTAATCCGATCAAAATACGTAGGCATGGGTAGGGAGGCTTAGAAAATACCTTTCTAAGAGTCCCCATCATGCAAAAGATTGAGCTCATGGACAAAAAAAGCAATTGTTGTCGGCCTCTATCATGTTTCCATCAAACGATCAATTGGATTGCGAGAGCCACTCAAGAGGAGATTTAATTCATCTTGAACGGCTCAGATTATCTCTAAGCGGGCCATGTGATGAAGCTCATCTCACTATCTCGGGCATGTGTTGAGAGGGTCCAACTCTTGTTCCTGTCCCACTCGGTCGTAGAGAAAAAAATTAACTTTTGAAAATCATTTCACCTGTAAAATCCGGTCGCTTTCCGCGCCGTACACAACCCATTACTCGTCCTTATGCCGTCGGACGGGAGTTTGGTGACAAAAGTCAGATCTCATTCAATGCCATGTCTCGTCTCCTTTTTTCTCTCTTCCTATTTTGCCCTTCCCACTTTTTGTTTCTTTCCTTTTCAGTCCCTCTCATTGTGGACCGTCCGATTCGAGAATAGACGGATGGATGCGTGACATGACGTCATGGCTAGATACCGTTAGCTCACTAGGAGCGCCGGTCGTGTGAATAGATCCTATGGTGTCGTCACTCTGGGCCGTGCTGATAATGACACGTGTCAGCAGAATTTTAGGAACTGGATCTTCGCCCCTTCTTTTCTTTCAAAACTATCTATGTGACCGACGTGGCCGCCACGTGGTTCTGTCTCTACGCGACTACTTTTGGGATTTTTTTTTTCCTATTCTCCTTCTCTTTCTACTTTCTACTCCACTCCCATGAGGATTGAGGCCTTGGCATGGACATATTTTGAGGAAAGAGTGGAACTTCATAACATAATGGTCCCATCTATTGATATCTGAATCATTAAAAAATAAACGGCCACCTAGGGAATCCTCCAAGTTTTATTCATAATTTTGAATGACAGTACAATTGGGATAGGACATGATTTATATTTGGAGGTTGTTGATTCGAAACTGTACTATGATACTGGAGCCATAGAAAAATTTTATCCGACTTTCTCTCCTGGATAAGTAGGAATTATTCTGATTTAAATGACTAGGACACCCTGCGTACTAAAAAATCGAGTCTTATCTATCTTTTATTTAAATATTTACTATAGAGCCATTTGTACAATAACGATGTGATATTATAAAATTCTAAAATATTATATATTATAATATATGCGATATATATCACATGGCAACTCTAGGGCTAATGTCAAGTCTAAGAAGAGCTGAATGAGCAATATCCTTTCTTTTACCAAGCAACGAAGTTAAATAGTGGAACAAACTTGGTCATGTAAAATTTGAAGGTGCCATATATACCTAAGATACTCGAGTGTATTAACTTTTAATGTTTAAATTTTAATAGGTGGGTCCCACTATAAAGTTGCACTATTTTTGTTTTTTAACTCTTTCTGGGTTGAAGCCACATATGCCCGTTGTCCACATGATATCATGGGATTTCAACTCAGTCTTACCTCACAGTTTTAAAAGACATCATGCAGGGTTAAAGACCATATTGCACATATATATATATATATACCCAAGATTAGGACTAGCATATTTTCGATGTGAGACTTATGCACAAATACATATCAGTCCTCGTCGAACCCAATGCCCTTTTACAGAGGAGCCACAGGCATGACTCCCCTATAGAAGGGTGTTGGGTCCGCCGAAAACTGAGTATGTAGTAGTGCATAAGTCTGAGTCTTAAACTCGCATGAGGCCTTTTAGAACCGTTTAATGTTAGATGGATCAAACTCCACCTGCCGTATGTCCCACCACAGGATCTCCCTTATATTCCATTTACATCAAATTCTTCTTGGCCCACCTGAGATGTCCTACACTCCACAAAGTCCTGTGTGGGGCCCGTTCGAACCATTGTCGCCTGCCAATTAAAATTATTGTTGATTTTGATGGGCAGGGTTGTGTGAGTGGGGTAATAACTGCGGGGGCCCACTCGGTGCAGCGTCCTTGCCCCAAAAGGCTAAAACTCTTCCTGTTTGCTGTGGTCCTGCAGATTACTAGACCATGGCATTGAATTAATAAAGCATTACACGAGTGGGAGGAAATGTTGGAGGGGAGGTGACATTCTTTTATGGTAAAATTGATGGGATGGACGGATGGATGATGGCGGAATAATTTTCGTTTCGTATGTCATATTTTTTAAATAAATTTTAAATAATAAAGTTCAACAAAATTAGAGGGTGGCCCATTGGTAGAGACCATCAGGATCAAGGCCTAGGATGTGCTCTTTTCTTTTGGGCTTGGGGTACTCTTGTGCTCCATCCAAGGAAATGTACCCCCACCCAACAAGCACATTAGTTGGACAGACACTGTTTTTTTTAGCAGTACATGCTACATTAGTGGGGCCTCTTAATGGGTGCAAATGTCCTTGGATCCATTTGGGCTAATAGTATAGATGGGGACCCACACGTCTCAAGTTTGGTCCCATTAAGATGATAGGACAACCATAAAATTGCTTCGGCTAAAAATGTCTGTTCAGGAACAGGACATTGAATACAGGTTGACAAGTATGAATTGAACCATTATAAATGAAAAAAGGTTTAGATAATTGTTGTCTTCATATTAGCTAATACAACACTAAGTTTTATTAAAATAACAAAGACACCCCATCAAAACCTCAAACTTTAGAGGATGTCAATGGGCCCTCAATTGCCCAGTTGGACAAAGGAACCAACCCATAAGTTCTAGAATGGACCCCAGATTGGGTCCATGTCTAGATTATGAAAAATTATATACATAGAGACTAAAGTCGCATTAATAATGGTGTCACATCCACACATATGTACTGTATATGTCCACCCATATCTCTTTCTAAGAGATCAATACAAAGCATCTGCATGATCCCTGTTATATTGTTGATTCAGGGACATGATTGATACATATTCATCAATGCAGATAATAACTTTTATTTATCAGTAGACAGTAAGAAACAGAATCAATACGAGAATGATACCAATAATTGAACCTTTGATTCACATGCAAAACTAATTTTTAACCTACATTTATATGAGATTTCTTCCTTGCAAAAGAGTATGCGACGACAAATATTATTGCGAAAATATATAATCATTGCTTGTATGAGGCTTGTCACCATATTTTTGGAAGATTTGCACTAAAAAACTTAGACCAAAGACTGACAAATTTGAAGACCCCACAGGTCCCATAGCCTTAATTGGACAAAGCTTTAGACAAAAGGGTCCAACTAAAATAAAGCATTTAACTAGGTGGAACTAGTGTTTTTATCATATTATAATTGTAATTGTAGTTGAAGGGTGATTTTCTAATGAGAAGTACATTTTTTTTTTAGCTGAAAAACTATCCAAATCCTAACAGTTAGATAAAGTTGGATAATAAATAGATATCAAGTATGCATGATGAATCCATGAGCTTATAAATTTTGGATGAGGGTCAAATTTAGATAAAGTACTACTAATTTTTGCTCGGATAGTATGCGTGAGGGGGATTAGATTCATCACGTGGAAAGGAAGAAGAGTCGGGCAATCATCTTTTTCTTCACTGTGAGGTGGCGTCCTATGTTTGGAGCAACTTTATCGGGAGATGCGGTCTTACTTGGTGTTGTCCGAAGAATATTACAGAGGTGGTTCAATTATGGTTGGGAGGGTGCTTTGTAGGGTGCGGTAGGGTATTGTGAAGGATAATCCCATTTGCCATCTTATGGTCTATTTAGAAGGAAATGAATGAAAGGATATTCAAGAGCTCTTTTTCCTCATTAGAAGTTTTGATATCCAAAATTGCTTTCAGAATTGCGTCATGGGCTTTGATTAGAAAGGAGTTCTTCGAGTTTTCTTTTGATGATATTCTTTCTAATTGGGGAGCTTGCATGGGACGTTGCTCGCGTAAGGAGAGGAGATCTATTCCTTGGAGTTCCCCTCCTTATGGAGTTTTAAAGTTTAATGTGAATAGTGCTTCAGGGGGTAAGCCAGGCCCGGCGGCGATTGGAGGAGTGTTTCGCAATAGCAATGGTGATGTTGTTCTTATGTTCTCCAAGCATGTTGGTGTGTGCGACTCTAATGAAGCGGAGGTGCTAGCAATTTTGGAAGGTCTTAGATTGTTCTCAACAAGATATAGTGGTGCCTTTGTCTTAGAAAGTGATTCTTCAAATGCGATTGCATGGGTATCTAACAAAAAGCCTAATCCATTGAAATTTCAATTCCTCTTTAATGAAATAAGGGGATTTCAGCTCACATTAATGTCTTCTTCCGTCATGAGATTAGATCCGCCAACTCAATGGCGGATGTGCTAGCAAAGCAAGGGGTGGGTAGGTTAATTCCTTGGGTGGGTGTCATCTTGTAATTGGAGTTGTGGCTGGTGCTTCTCCCTTGCACCTTCCAACTCATTTTTAAAGTTTTGATGTACTCTTTTTTCCCTCTTTAATGAAATCTTTGTTACCGTTTTTAAAAAAAATTAGCAACGCCAGTCATGATTAGGAATTTGTCCTTAAAATTCCCGCATCTTGCTAATATATATTGGTTCCTCTCTATTATTTAAAATGGAGAGCGTCTTTTCAAATCTAAACTATCACATCCCCACCTTATATCCTTACCTCTCGTCTCTATTAGAAACGTGCTTTAGTATAGTTGCAAAGAATATATAACAGACAGATGAGTATTTTCTACTGGTTTGTTTCATGTAATTAGATATCTAGGATTGAATTTCTAAAAGTGGTCAGAAGTTAAGAACCAATCTATAAGAAACCATCAAATAACCTCTTTTTCAGTGAAAACTATATCAAGGGATGAGAAATGAATAAGTAGCCATCGACCTAATAATTCCATATGAAAGTGGAGGTCCCATCCAAATCTACACCTCATAACCTTTACCCCTCACGTCATGCCCTCCCCTTAGCTCTTAAATAATTATTCATGGAGCCCAATTAATATATATGAAGCGAACTGAGAAATCAGAAATTGATTTCAATTTGATTTTGACCGTGTGAATTTTGTTTTGACCCCTTCCTTCAATAGATTGATTTTTACCCTCTTCATTTTTAAACCCTCTTTACTACCAAAACTCCTACTCCCGTATGACTCTTTAATACTGAAACTCCTCATTTCTCTCCACTCCTTTCCTCCTCTTGGTATGTTTCCATCATTTTAATGCATCCTTTCATCTTCTCTACGTGTCCCTTCCCTTGCCTTTCCCCTCTCTACATCTCCCTCTCTATTTCCAAAGCCTTTTTTTATAATATTTTTCACTATCTAACATTGTGAATTATGTTTCCAGTGCTAAGCACGGGGCTTTTAGCTAGTTCAGCATGAAATCCTTTGTATTCAATTCTTATTTATTTTATCCAAACAAATATGTCCTTTAAGTTCTAGTATTTGAAATGCCGACATAGAGCATGACACATTCAAAATTCCATGGTGTGGATGTCCCACAAAAATTGAGTGTTGGGGAACTCCTCCCAACAAAGATTTAGTTAATCCAATGGTGGCAATCTTACCAATTCAAGTAATAGTTTATATCATCTCACTACAATCGGTGTTTACGTTAACAAGTGATTTGGATTTTCAAAGGTGGGCCTCACCGATGTGTTTAAGAGGGGCGTTACACCCGAAGCAACACTGCACTGTAGTTATGCCCTAATCTGAGTTCCTCTGTCAACCGACCCTAAAATCATTGTGGAGGCAAGTCCTCAAGCATGGGGGGATTAAGTGCACATTTATCTTCTTGTAAGAGTTAGTTAAAGGTGAATTCATTACAAATTTAGAAGATGGGAAAGATACAACAGGAAGTGTGAAAAGTAAGTGAGCTAGAAATAATTTCATTACTCCAATGTATAGACATACATAAACATTGATAGGCACAGTAAATTGGCGGACCCCATTTTAGATGCACAACTTATAACACTGTAACCACCCATTCAAGCCTTGTTTGCTTGTATACACTAAATTGAAATTGATGAGAAGATGGGACATTGGTCACAACTTAGAAGAAAGACAATAATAGATGGATATACTCATTACAAAGAGCTTAGTTGGGTGGGAGGACATTACACTGAAACCAACAGAGCTTGGGGGCATTGGGACATTAGACTTTCAATCCCTGTCATGACCAAACAAGTCAAATCCATTCATCTCATTACCCTGACTTAATTTCTTCTATCAGTACAATTATTATTAGAAGGTGGGGTAATAATCCGAGCTAGTATTTATGTCAGTTGCATTTACTATAACTTCATGGTGGAAGATACATGCAACCATAAGTATAAGTTCATACAATAAAGAATATTGCAGTGTTAAATGTAGGAGAAAATCAACAAAAAATTCAGAAACTTTGGGTGTCCTGCAGAGTGATAAATGGGCAGATCATTTATAACACCAAATCTATTAATAACAATAAAGAAGGGTTTTGATGGAAGCGCGTAAACATGCATTTATAAAAAATTATATGTTCTAAAATCTGACAGAAGTTATTCAAACTTGCAACCAAAAGCATTTCTTTCTTTTCATTTTTAATACCTGTGGTTTGTTTGTTTTGTGTAATTGAAGACATGGGAGTTGCAAAAATTTTAATTATGAAAGTGGTTAAAATTGAAGAAACAAAAGTGAATTTTTATAAATGATTATCAAATTTTCTCTCATTTAATGGAAAATGAATACCCAACTATAAGTGAAATTTGGGTGGAAGAACAATCATTATCATCATTTCAATTGGAGCATTACTCTGTTTTATTTGGGCCCGGCTTTTTTGAGTTCTACTTTTACACAGTCTATTTAAAACCTCAAAGCTCAGTGAGTAAACTGCATCGAGTTATTCAGCTGGGAGTAAATAAAAAAAAATATATCAATTTTTCAATTCATCAACGAAAATTAGCAACGAATCACAAGTTCATGAATAGAAAAAGTATATTGACTTGGACATTTAGGAACAAACAACAAACCCAAGATTTAAGACATTGGAAAGTAGCTAAAAAAGATGGGGTTTTGACATATTGGTTTACCTTAAGCTTTGTTTTTCCAATTTCGTGATTCAATTTTAGATAATGTCACCAGAGTCGTTTGACTCTAGTCAACATTATTTTGTTAACTTTTTTGCACCGTATCCATTGATATCATGGGATCTATTAGCTTATGTATCATATTTTTTTTGTAAATAGTAAACAAATTCTTTTTTTTTTATACAAAATACGAAAACTCACATTTTGTGAAAATTAATTACACATTTGATCACCATTTCTCAACTTTATCATTTGAAAAGAAAAAAAAAATCTCTAGGAAGCTACATAAAATCTATGATATCATGGGATTTAGCAATTTCAATACGTAAAAAGAATATTGACCAGAGTCAAGCGACTCCGGTTAAATTACCTGAATTTTGGTCATGAAATTGGAACATCTGAGTTTAAGGGGCATTAATATGTCAAACCCCCCCAAAAAGATTATAGTGACGAGGGGGCTGTTCATGTGCCCAAATAGCTAAATTAAGCTTTAATTTGTCTAGGCATGCATTTGTACCAGGGAGAAGAAGAAGAGCACTGTGGCCCGACTCGACACTCCCCATCATCATCATCATTGATATTATTATCATTATCATGATGATCATCAATGTTATCACCATCACCACCACCACCACCACCACTGACCCTAGATAGTGGTGAAGATGAATGACTTCGGTGTGATGTCTCTCATTATGGATGACATTAGATGGCTCACCAAGGAGAATATAATGCAGTGGCAATTGGCAAATGTATGTATAAGTGGTGTGTGAAAACCTGCACTCACTCAACTCTCCAACCTTGTGATCTAGGGCCAACTTAATAAAAGCCGTCCCATACATTTAACGCAATATGAGGAACTCAAGTTTTTTTAGAACTATCAAGAGAGTAATTTAATGGAATCTCAAACGCCAAGTATGCTTTATCATGGCAAACTGTTTGTTGTTAATCTAGTACCATGAAATGTTTAAATATCATCTAGTGGAGTTGATCATTACCAGGGCCGGTTCTGAATTTTTGAGGGCCCAGGATAAGAGTAAAATTTAGGCCTCTATATATAAACTTAGTGATAGCCTTATTCATTTTTCAACCAATATCTAATTTGTCAAAATTAACTAAAAATTTAACATTCAAAGCATATAAATTCAAACTTCAATATATAAATATTCAAAATAAAAGGCTATAATATATAAACAAGACAAATACTTATAAGTTATAACAATTCAATAGTTCTTTTTCATATAACAATAAGTAACCAACAAAACAAAAATTTCTTTGCATCCTCAATAGCTAAAGCAAACATACCCATCCTACTTAAAATCCCTTGCATCTTCAGCAACCAGCAAAACAAAAATTTCTTTGCATCTTCAATAACCAAAGCAAATAACATCAACCTACTTGAAATCTCTTTGCATCATGAATGGTAAAAGCAAAACAGCAGCATCATCATCTACAAGAGCAAACAACAATTCATATAAAAACAAAAGAAGCCATCAAACCCCAGCGCAGTCCAAAAACCCAGACCAGTCCAAAAACCCAAACCAGCAGACAGTAGTTGAAAAAAATACCCATATTAAAAGTCCAGCATACCCATTACCCAGACCAGTCAAAACTCAAAAGGGAAAGAAAAAAAGCAAGACTGGTCAAAAGGAAAGAAAAACAAAGTTGGGATTCAATGGAATAAATAAAAAGAAAGTGCGTCCAGAGTCTCCAGACAGAAATAAGTTGAGACAGCACTTTGTCCAGAGCACCAGAGCACCACAAAGAGGCAAAATCTTCTCTGCCTACAACAGAGAATAAAAGCAATAAAAGCAGAGAGAAAAGAGAATCTGAGAAAGCAGCCCTGGTGCCTGGTGAATAAAAGCAGCCCTGGAGGCTGGAACCGAAAAGTAGAGAGAGGATCAGCAGAAGCTTGAAGAAGGAGAAGGAAAAAAAAAACAGAGCAGCTGGGTTGAGAGAAGCAGTACCTGGCAGACTGGTAGCAGCTGGGTTGAGTGAGCAAACGACCAAGCTTGAACGACCAGATCAGATCAGGTACTCCTCCTCCTCCTCCTCTTCTTTTTCTTCTTTTTCTTATCTTCTTCTTCTTATTCTTTTCCTTCTTCTTCCTTCCTGTCGTTTTTCCTTCCTTGTCAACGAAAATGTTCTTCTTCTTCTTCCTTGATCCTTCCTGTCAACGAAAATGGGATAGGATATGGGTTAGGGTTTTTATTTTTTAGTTTTACCTTTCAAGTTAACAAAAAATTATGTTTTAACCCCTTACAGTTTTTTTTTTCAGTTTTAAGTTGAAAACGTGGAATTTTTGGGCCCCCCCTGAAAAAAGGGCCCGGGGCGATCGCACTTCGAGCCCTGATCATTACCACATGGATATGTATATGATCTTCATTCACAGAATATGCATAAGCTTCCTTTGGTAATTGTGGGAGACAGCATGTGGGGCTCACCATATGAACCATCCAAACCCCCTCCCCTCAGATGTTGTGGATTCCATGAGGTTTGTACAAATTTGAATGGACTTGACCGTTAGATTGAGTGTGGAAATCTTTTATTTAAAACAGTGAAACTCGTGGGCCAAAGATGAAGGGATTATGATCATTTGATTGACTTATAATCTCATATCTAGGTCTGTCCAAGCTGGAGATTTCATTCCCACCATCCCCTATGCTTGTAGGACCCTGTGGGCCCCAGCTGCTTTCTCGCATGTTGCTTTTGTGTGAGACATATGTACTTGACCATCACCCTTAATTTGTAACATTTAAACGATGAAATATTAGTCAAGTTTGAGTTATGTGGATGATCAGATATTTCAATCTGTTGGGTTTTAACGCCCAACCTGGATTCAAGAATAAGTCTTAATTCTTTCACCAAAAAACAAAATAATTTAGGAAGGATTTTAAATAAGATCTTGAGTTTTTACCTAATTTTAGAAAAGGACACAAGTTTTAAAACTCTTCAAACTTGTCCTTGAGTTTTTCAGAAACCTCAATTAAGGACATTCGTCCGTTTAAAACTATTAGCTAGTGACATTTTCACTTTATTTTTTAAACTATCTAAATTACCCTTCATTGAAATAAAATCATCCATTACTTTCTCTATATTCTCCTCCTTACAGTCGGCTGCATGTAGTGGCTACCATAATGGCGGAATCATATCATGGTTTTAAATGAATGGTGATTTAGGTATTTTAAAAAAAATCGTTACCCGTAAAAATAGACGGATGTTCGATCTTAGTTGAAAACTTACTAAAACCTTAGGGATTAATTTGATTTTTTTTAAAACTTGGGTCATTTTTTAAAATAAGGTAAACAACTAAAGGCCTTATTTGAAAAACTCCCTAATTCTAAATTAGGACCTACAATTACTTAGTTATTTTAGTATGGGTGAGACACATTGTAAGACCCACCAACTAATTTGTGTCATTAAGCTGAGATAAGGCCTTCCTAGTGTGAAGTCTAAAGTTGATACTGAAGAGACAAATTAAATGCAAAGGGCTATTGATTAGTGCCATTACTAGGTGATTCTCTCTGTACATTTTATACCAATTAATGATTTCAGTGACCTTGATTGATGTGTGTGAAAGTAAGAATGCCAGGTTCCTTTTTACACATAAAACATATAAAAATATATATATTTGATGGCAACTTCTCTAGGATGGTTACTTTCTCCTTTTATGTCCTCCCTTTGGTATACATTCAGGGTCCATCTATGATCAATCTAGTGTCTTTGCGACTATGTCCAATGTCTAACTGACAAAGTCTAAAGTATCTATTCAAAATAAGGTTATAAAAAAAAAGTCAAATTATGAGTTTACATATTATCAATTTGATAGTAACCATAAAAAAATAATACAAGGGTCTTGAACTATTTGAGTTTCAATAGTTGGCCCTACAAACGGATTCAAGGAGTTGAACTTGATGATGCCAAAAACAGGGATTCGGACACCACCGGTCAAGATGATTAATGCAAAGCAATAAATGAAGAGAGATGAGGGATTTATAGTGGTTCGGTCAAGCGTGACCTACGTCCACTTCAAAAGGTGATCTTCGATTAATGTCGAGGGTTACAAATATGTGAAAGTAGAGAAAATCCGTCCCCTCTCAAGTGATGAGAGGGCTCTATTTATAACTCTTTCCCACCAGGTGGGGAGGTAATCGGTTCAACGTCTCTTTGGAGCGTCGGACGTGTCCCTGAGGATCGAGCCAGGTGGAAGGCAGGTGAGATCCTCTCCGCGAGACTTGGTAAATGCAGGTTAGGGGACACTTCGTCGCGATGGCTTGGAACCTGAGGTGACGAGGCTTCGTTTAACGAAACCCGGATCTCAACGGGGCTACTCTGGCCTGACCCATGATCCTAGACGGACTGGGTCACTTGGACCTGACTCATTACCGCGATCCGGATTGGGTTTGACTCATCAGAACTCATAGTCATAGTTTCATAAACCAATTCTTAGATATTTACAAGTCAACGCTGGCGGAGTTTCTTATTAACTTGATTTGTTGTTTTCCCACAAGTGTAGTGTCTAATGAAGGCCTGCTTTTTCTTGCATTTTGTGCCAAACCATTGCCATTTCCTCATGTGGACCAGGCATTATATTGTGGTCCACTTAGGACAAAGTCACCAACATTTCGCTTTTCCCAATGAATGAAATGGACATTAATTGGGCAATGGGCTTCCATCATGTTAAGGGGTGTGAGCCGTGTGGCCAAGGATTAAAAGTCTTGATGTTAGCCCACCTGTAGGCTGGGCCCTTTAGAATCTGAACTGCAAGCCTGGCAGTTTTTTTTTTTTTTTTTTTAAATCCTTAACTTTAGTTAGTTTGCTATATTTTATATTTATTGTTGACTGATGCTGAAAATAATAGAGAGTTGCAATATAACCCAAATATGAATTTTGAGAATCGGAATGAAAAAATAAATATCATATAGCGGACCCAACATAATTGGAACGAGACTTTAATGATGGTGATGATTTGATTTTTAACTTCTTTTATGCCTTTTATACGTGGGTCTTAAGTAGGCATGTATGTAAAAGAAATATACTAAAACTATCAAAGAATAAGAGTACTGATTAGCTGATTTGGATTTTCAGCAAGAGTTCATACTTCTTCAAACTAAATCAAATTAAATGCTTGCCTTGAATCAAGAGTGTGTGTGTGTATAACAGCATAAGTATCTCGTGAGTTCAACTTTAGTTATTGGACATCTTGGGAATCTATGTGGACAACTATTGGTCATCTTCCTTGCCAATTCAGTGATCTGCAGCTTTGGATGTATACTCAATTCATAGCTGCCTACCCACAGTGTATCAACTATTGGTCACTGCATCACTTTTTTTTCCCCTCTGGTACAGTGGTACTACAACTTCTCACATCACATGCCCATGCACATACTCTGCCAGTGAGGAGAAAGGTGCCTAACAATGGAGCTATAAATGGATTGACAGTCATCTACAGCATTAGAGACTGTTGGATTAATTCATTTTTAAAACACTTTATTAAATTAATAAATGAAATCATTGAATAGTGGGAATTCTGTTTTCTTGATCTAAACGATCATGGGTTCAAATGAATGGAAACTCATTTTGAGAACAATCACAATGAGAGTGGCATGGAAAGTGCTTGTTAGATGTCTTAATTCATTGGCCTACTAACCATCAGTATAAGCTTTTATGTCATGGTGGTCCTCATTGAATAATTTCTGCCTCTGCTCTTGCTACTAATGACAGAAAGTGATAATTTGATACTTTATTGTGGTAAATTTCAAAACTATTATGAAGAAGATCAAACATTTAAAAATATGATAAAAGTTATGGTTTTCTATTGATGATTTTTGAATCACAATATAATTGTGATATGTGTAGACCATATGAACCCCTAAACCAATCCTCCCACAAATGGGAAGGACTAATATCAAAGTATAAGCCCTTTTATTTGCTACAACTTAGAGAATTCTTGTCTGAAAAATTTCTAAATTCCTAAACATAATAGAATTCTTGGATGCTTATTTAATAAAATAGCCAACCACAGGAGTTAAAATGGTACATAAAATTAAGTTCATGCCCTACAACATCAACTCTGTACTGGCCTACACATTGCTATAAATAAGCAGGCTCAAAACCATCAAAATGTACTATTAAGTCTGATGATGCCAAAATTGGTTTCGGACACCACCGGTCGAGTAATAAATGCTAAATGCAATAATTCAATAATTAAAGAGGAGAGAGAATGGATTATAGTGGTTCGGTCAAAATGACCTACATCCACTTCAGAAAGGCAGAGGTTGCATTTATTTCTCCAATAAGTAGGGATTACAGGCCAGGAGAATACAAGAGTAGAAAAATGGAAAGATATCAATTGCCCCCCAAGTGCTGGTGAGGCTCCTCGATTTATAGTCCTCCCCTAACAGATGAGGACGACTCTTCAGCAACGTTTGCCCTGCTTGAATGGAGCCTTCGAACTGCCCTCGCGCTGGACGAGGCATGTGAGATATTCTCTGCAGGAATTGGTAAAAGCGGGACTGCTTCCGAAGCGACGTGGCTGTCTTGACTTAGTCACTTCATGGATTTGAACCTGGTTTTATCACGGACTGGGTCATTTGGGCCTGACCCCATCAAAGTCTATAACTGTGCCTGGAAATTGAATGAGTGTAGGTGAAGTTTAGAAGAAAATGAGGAAAAGTTGGCACATAGAATCTATAGGGGCACCGAGTCTAGTCCTGCACTGATAACTGGATTGATCATTGATGGGCTTTTCAAACAAAAAGGAGTTAGAGAAGGTGGGCGCATTTGGCATTAAAAAAATTTGCAAACAATCAAGGGTAACAACAATAGAAAAGAAAAGAGAACAAAGAAGAAAAAAGGAAAAGAAAAGGGACAAAGGTATTGGGATCGAAGGTAGCAGAAAAGTAGTATCCATGTCAAGGCAATGCCTCTACCATCTATTGTTGATAACTTTGAATGCTGGCCATGTTAATAAACGAGCCTTCATTGACCCGAAAACTTAATGGATCAGACCTGAGGAACTGGGAGGGTACAATGTACTAAAACTGAACACCACCTGTTTACATCTCAACATTTGGATGGTAGGAAGTAGGATTAGGAACCATCCATCTACTGGAGATCGACTAGAGGACTCTTGAGAAGTTGGATTGAGTGAGGGAGTTTGAAGCTTTAAATCCAAAAAACGTATAGGCTTTTCTTATCACAATTCTCTATCATTTGTCTTTGATTTACAATATGAGATATGATCTTATTGATAAATTCAGGGATCAGAGGGTGAATTTGATTGTTTGGCCGCAAAGGTTACCCCCGGTCAGCCTTTGGTCCAAACTTTCTATGGGCTAAGCCCAGCAGCCCAGGTTTCAGGTGGACTGTGGAAGAATAGGCTAACATTGCCCACAGAAGGTTTAGGAGTGTGGATTCTTTACATCCGCCTAAACTTTGGGCGGGTCCACCTTCAATCCAAACCATTCACAAGTACTTAATTTTTTTTTTTTTTTAAATTCTGGATAAGAACTGCAGAAGATTTCGATCCAATTGGAGTTGGTTTCACCTTTAGATTGATCAGGCATTTTTCACATATTTAACAAAAATATATTTTTTGAATTGTAATTACTTGTTTTATATGTGATAAATCTAACAATGGGCACAACTCTTGCCAGGTGCAAAACACAGGGAGACCATTCCACTCAAAGGTTTAAATTTAAGGTGGGCCCCACAGGAAAAAAAATGATAGAAGCCTTTTTCAAATAGGATTTATAAAAAAAACATTCTTTTTGGAAAAAAGATATTTTGGTCTTAATGGGAAGAAAATCTAAAAATTTACTTAAACTAATGGGAAAAAGTTTTGACCGATAAGTGATATATTTATCTCCTGCCTAGTCTAGTTTAGGAACATTTCGCCATGAGCCCGATGGACATTTCATTTTGGACGGCCCATAACTAATTTATAGGGGTATATGTAAACCCTCTTATCCGCATGCACCGGATAAAACCCTCGGATAGTTTTTCAACCTTTCAAACACACACTCAAAGGAAAAATACAAAAAAAGGTTTCTACACTATTAATATCTTATTAGCTTATTGGGAAAGTCGAAAAGGCATAAAGTATGAAAAAAAAAAAAAAAAACTGAGAGAAAAAGTGCCAAACCCCCTTAGCATTACATCCTCACCCACCCATTGATCAACAACAGTAAAACTAAAGACAAAGTAAGCTAAAGACCCATGTTCGGCCTAAGATAAAGCCAAAAAAGAAAGAACAAAGGTTATGATGATGAGGCATATTGAAGATCTACGCCTAGGACCATCGTATCAAAGTTCAAAAACTAAGCTCGAGGCTCTTCTTGACTCAGCCAAACATACTCAAGTCAAATGGCAATGAGTCCAACTAGTCAGACCAGTCCAAGGTGCCATTCAGTAAGACAACATTTTTGGTATGTTTGATTCAAACTGAGATTTGAGGTGCTTTCAAACTTTAATTGAATGTCTATTTAAAGAAGCTTTAAGAAAAGTAAGAAAGAGGTAACATTTTAAATAGACACTAATGATTAAAACAATCAGACCATGTTTTTCTTTTTGGCTATATAACTTTTAATACATAACAGGTTTATATATATATATATATATCAGTTTTTACCATATGATAGTTTTGTTTGTACAACTTTAACTATATGACAACTTTTTTCTACTAAAAAGAACCATGAAAACTTTGCCCATGAACTTTTCCTAGTTGATAACTTGTCTTATTCAAGAAAGGTTCTAATTGAACCAAATTTATTTGAATAAAAATCTAATTCAAATAGATCAGGCTTTTCAAAAAGAAGGCCCCAAATCAATCCAAAACTCAGTAAAACTCGCTCGAGTTACGCCTCTCTGCCCTCCCAGTCGTGGATCGAGTCAAGATTTTTAGAACCATCCCATCACATAATGGTCCCCCACCACCACCACAAAACATGAGCAATTGTAGCAACTTGAGAGAATGCAATCGTGGCCAATGAAATGAGCACCTCACATTTTCTATAAAACTAGATAGAAAGAATTACAGTCCCCAAAATGTCCTGACTCCAAGCAAAAGAAGAGCAGCCCAACCCTGGTTATCCATCTCATCCTTCTGGGGCCTTTTTGGTTTGGTCAAAATCGTCAATAGAGTCTAGTCAGTGAATGGTGCAGGCCCCTCCACCTGATGCCACACAATAAATAGAAATAGAAAGAAGCTTACCTTACACTGGCAGCAGCTAACACAGCGTCTGATACGCAGCGAGTATTTTGTCTTCACCTATTTGGAAGGATTGCAGTGAGTGGCACTGAAATACATGGCAATGAAAAGGACCATCAGATATCTGAACGAGTCCTGACGACTCCACCCTCTCCTCCCTTGTACTGATTCTTGACATCCAACTGCTGATTTCTGTCGGTACTCGGTTGCCCATTCAAATGTTCTTTCTATTCTCTCTTCTTTCCTCGCTCAGCTGGCTCTGAAATTTCTGTCGATTTTTAACACCTTCCTTCCTTGCCATAATAATGTCATGTTCTTGGGTCTATCTGTAGTAAATGTGATCCCACCCCATTTTATTTTCTTTTGTTTGGGTGTTAAAATCATAATTATAACCATGTTTGAGTGGAATCATAAAGACAGAGGGTCCAGTAATTTCACCACTAAAGTGTTAAGCATACAAGACACTGCACAGATGTATGAAAAGTTGACCACTCATCTGGTGGGGCACACTATGAAAAATATATTTATATTTCAATTATGTAGGTTTATCTGCTTTGCTTGGAGCCAATCCACTTGTAGCTTAAAAGGGCCTGTTTATTTACAAGAATTGCAGGAATTATCGCCCAGGAGTATTTGTAATTCTCTCATATGTCCCCCAAAAAGTGAAATTTCAAATGCTAATTACCCATTCAGTATTCACAATACTAGCATCTAGAACTCTTACACCAAATGAAGCAGTTGGAATGCCTAGGGGGGGACATGATCCGAGCCTAGTGTCAAAATCCCCACCAGTTGTAATTCTAGTGAGAAATAATTTAAGCAGTGAGCATCTCTATATCCACAAATACAACCATCTATCATAGATCCCTGAGTTTGTTGGATAGCGTGAGTGTGTGGATACATGAGTATGTACAAGAGTAAAATTTGAAAAAAAAAATGTATTTCTTGGACAGATGATTTTTTATTAAATTGAATTGTGGGTTTAGTAATTCTTAACAGTCTTTGAAACATGAGAGTTTTTCTGTTAGGGATTTTGAAAACCCTACATATTCGTTAATCTCTTTTTTTTTTGTTTGATGGATTTCTTTTGAAACCCAAGAAATCTGTAGAATGTGTCTTCACGGATGTTGATCGTTGGGTAAAGGTCACTCCTATTGCCTAAATTAGGCCAAAGATAAACTAGAAAAAAATCACTGCTCATACTCAATGATTCACACCATGTGGGAAACTGTCTGCACAGTTATGACTGGCTTTATGAAAAAAGTATCACTGCCCTTGGTCTAGTAACTGTTCTTTCTTTTATCATGCACTGCCTTTTGATAATAGGCACTTCTTGTTATCTGTGCCTAAAATGTTGACAATAAATGGATGCATCCTCATCTTAATAACCTTATTCCATTAATCTAGAGTCCAAATACTAAGCTTAATGACTTCTACTCTTATGACCAGATAGTTTATATTTTCCTAAACAAAAATGCCCTCTCTCTCTCTCTCTCTCTCTCTCTCTCTCTCTGGATGTGTCTTGCAGACTGAGAGAGTGGATTCATGTGTAGGGAAGAGGGTCCTAGCTATGAAATCCCCGGATAGAGAAAAGTCAAAGGACTAAGAAAATCCATGTAAAATGGGCAACCTCCACTTCATACAAATAATAAAGAAATATCATACACAGAACAAAGTTTAGGTTACAACACACCCAGAAAATAATAATAACAATTACAAAACTGGGTAGATTGATTTGTAGGGTTTAGAGAGCTATGTATTGGCCACTTGGAATTGCCAGATGCGATTATCATTCTCACCTTCACCTTCTGTAGCAGCTGAAGACATATAACTGATAACCAAAGAGTTCTCCTCAGTTGGTGTTGTTGGCTGGAACTGCTGCTTACAGGCAAGACATGTGATTTGCATAAGAGTTGCGTTCATCTGCTTGGTTGCATGCTCTTTGAGAATCCTAGCCTTGTCGAGCTCCACCTGCGCCTGTAGCCGAATTCTCTTTGCATTGGCAAATTCCTGCTCGGCCAGCTCAATTTGCCTCCTCGCTTCCTGCCTGGCGTTATCAGCCAACGTCTTCTCCGATATTGCAAGCCTAAGCTGCTCATGTGCCTGCTCTTTCAGCCTCGATGCTGCCAGTGATGGTTCTTCGATAGATTTCTGCGAGTTTTGATCTGGGTCGGTGTTGGAATTGGAGTTGGAATTGGTTGAACCGATTGAGAGTTGCAAGCGGGTGGCGCTGTTTTCATCTGAAGCACGAGAAATAGAGGCATCAAAGGTACTAGAAGGGGAATTCGACAAGGGTAGTAGCTGAAGCTCCAGGCTAAGTTGAGGATCAATGGCTGATTGGTTCTGTTCAGGAAGAAAGAAGACAGTTGGTGCATGCTTGGGGAGTTTCAAAGTAGCCCAAGCTGTTTCACTGATGTTGGTTTCGCTTGTAGGGCTTGTGCTTGAACCTACTCTTGACAAGGAGGCAGGCTGTGGTGCCTGTAGTTTGGATCGGATGCGCCCTCCATTGCAAGCATCTTGGTGTTCTATGAAGCTCTCTACCCTGCAATAACATATACAAACATGTAAATAAAGTTCTCTTTAAATAGTTTGGAGAATAAGTTAATTAGAGATGATAAGCTTTAGGTTTATGAATGAAGATTTTAAAGTGATTCCCTATCCTACTCTCATTCTTGTATAAATTTTGATGTGTTCTCGAAATAAAGTAGCTAGGACGGTGAATTCTATGCAATGTAGTCATTTAAAAGCTATCACTCAAATTAAATTTGGATGAAGTTTTAATCAAAGGAACAGATGAAAAGTATAATGAAAAGAGGAACCAGTCAATGAAGTGACCAAACAATCTTTAACTAGAAATAAGAAAGAAACAAATAATAAGACATACGACTTTGTCTTTGATAAAGGTCTTGCATTTTAATGTCAATGAAGGTGTGACTGTACGTATGTAAGTACGTGGGTAAATGAGGGGTTGGCTTTTGAGAAAGTATTTAAATGTAGACTGAGCTTGGGAAATGATGAAGGCTGCATTTGAATCTCAGATGTCCCTTTTGATCACATGACCAATAATAAAGTGGTTGGGGGATTTTGGAGTTAGTGCTAAGGGTCAATGAGAATCCAAGAAGCATGATCATAGTTTTTAGGGCTAGGCTAGAATTAGATTCATAGATGGCAATGCAAAATAACAAACCTCTTTCTTGAATTTTGGATTCACTCCAGTTACATATTGGATGTTTGAACTATCCTTAAATTTAGAGAAAACAAAACCAAATATCAATACATATAGGCTTTCCTTTTTTCCCTTTTTTTGAAGGCTTTTATTTTCATAGGATTCTAAAATTAGAAGAACATGTCATTGGTTTCTCTTCTGGACTTTTAAGGAAACTGTGTAGTTAGCTATCAACTTTCATATTCCCAATAAAGTAAATTCCATGACGTGATTTTTCTCGGAAATGAAAATTAAAACACAAGGGAAACAAATTACTAGTTGTAGTCTTCCTCATCATCTAAGCCCTGGACCATGGATCTGGGTCAGCTTAATGCACTATATACTCAAAATAGAGAAACAAGCTAGAACTAAACTAAAAGTCATTTAGAAAACTTAGGTATAAAATCATAAGCAAATCAATTGCAGAGAAGCGCAAAATTACCTTGAGAAAACACGGCCACAATCGCACGAATGGCCTCTGGTGCCACAGGTCTTTAGATGGGCCTTGTAGTCTGATTGAACGGCGTATCCTTTCGAGCACTTATCGCAGACCCACTGCTTGTGGTTACTGTGCTTCCTCCTGAAATGCTTCTTAATACCCACAAGATCGCCTAGCGCATGGCAAGGGTCATGGTGCAAGCAGCTCGGCTCGGGGCAAACATAGACGCGCTTGCGAACCTCGGCCGTCTCTCTCTTTAGGAGCTTCCAAGGGACCTTGTGTCGTCGTCGGTGCATCTGAAGGTTCTGATCGCGCTGGAATCCTTGGCTGCAGATCTCGCAGACATAGCGATCGGACTCAAGTAGTGTTTTTGGTGATAGAGAAACGACCTCTGCATCCGGATCTGTGAAAATTAACAACACCCAGAATTAAATAACTGCTTGAGAGTTGCAAGACAGTGGAACATACCCCATGTGGAGAAATTAAGAGAAAAATCAAAATTTGTAAAGGAAGAGCGAAATTGTGAGACGTTTTTACCTGGGGTACCTGCCGGCCTTCTCTTTCTTTTGTTGTTACTGGTATTATCCATGCAAGAGAGTGGTTGAGAAGGGATTGTGGAGGAGTTGTAGCCTAGGGGAGGTGATGAAGAAGCAAACATGGGATGTTTTGATTTGGGTTTTGTTGGATTTTTTGGTTTAAGAACTTACACAAGTTCTCATACACCAAGCTTGTTTTGGATTATGATGGGTTTTGTTGCTCTCTCTCTCCCTTAGAATTGTGAAGTGAAAAAGAGAATCACAGGTGGAGCCTGAGATATGATTAAATAATACAAATGAGAGGAAGATAAATATGGGATAGAACGTGAAAAGGAGGTCTTTCGGTTCCCTACCAGCTTTCTTTTAGCTTTAAGCTTTCTTTCAGCTTTTGAGCTTTCAGCATTCATTCATTCACCCGCACCTTCTCCCTTTCCTCATTTCTCCTTGTTTTCTATATATCCTGTGTGGGGTTATGTTTTTGTGGTGACCAGGTCTTAATAAAGCTTGTAAAGAGGTCTGACCCAGTATCATTACTTGAAACTTGAGCCCACACCCATGGGGACCGGAAAGAAAACTACTCCCACAAAGAAACAAAACACTAATAATTTTTTTCAGAGTAATCTGCATGTATAAAGCTACAGTCCACGTGAGGGCCCTCTCTCTCCCCTTTGGCATTTTTTTTACTGCATGGATTGAGTAGTAATTGGCTAAAAAACTATTGGGTTTTCTGAAATCCAAACAATCATAACAAAATAGGCATTTAAGAGGAAACTAAAACATAAAAACTGAACTTTTATAGAGGGCACATATTCTAATCTGTAACATGATTTGCTTAGCCCAATCATTATTATTAATGTTCCAACCTTCAATGCATCGGTTGCTCAGTTTATTGGCATCATCATTTGTCACCTAATTGCCGAGGAATTGATCCCTTAGTATGCCACTATATTCCCACGTGGGTAGGCTGTGCTTTCCACTTTATGGACTTCCTCTTCCTCCTTGTATGGGCTCTCATTTTCATTGTGTGGGCCTTTTCTTCTTTACTTTTGTGGGCTCTCTTGGGTTCGACCCGTACAGGATACCTAAAAAATAATTAAATATAAATAAAAGCATCCAATCCTATCCCAATTTTGATGGCAGCAATAACAATTCTATATGTTTTTTTATTTTTATTTTTTCCTGAAGTGCGGCCTCGTGTGCATGGGGTTGAAACCCCAACCATGAGAATAGTGGATCGACCCAGGTCGCACCCCTTACACTGGTATGTCTATGCCACTCAGCTGTCAGTGCATTGGACAACAATCTCAGCTTTAGCATATACTTTTCGTGCAAGCTAGCTTTAAGAGGGTTAAAACGGGCTTCTGCCAATTGTTTGGTGTCCATGGTCTCGTTTCTTCCATTTGACGTTTCATTAGTTTTCGGGCCCAAAGATTCAAACCCACTTTAGCTATTGGCCCCTTGGCTTGGACCAACTATAGTATCTTGACATCAGATAGGTCCCTTTGTGGATGCCGTTTATCATTCCCAAACACAAGCACAAAACTCTTTCATCAGTAGCCTAATATGAGCGGTTCTTCTTGATACAGAGGATTTCAATTCTATGTAAGTGATAGAAATGCACGATTCTTTTCTCCCATAGAAACATAACTCCACAGATAGCATAATGCTCTTGCTGCACAAATAAGTCATTATTATTAAGGGTGTTACATAGTGCATAATAGCAAAGAGATATTCATTTTTGGTTGGTTTACAAGATTTTTGCAACATCCCACACTTTGGACAAGACAGGCCATGAATGATTGAGAATATTTATGAATAATTTCTGGGGCCATCACTATTCATAAGTGAGTGTGGTATGGGATGATCTCATGGTAGAACACTGCTGGCCCAAAATTTTGCTTCATAAAATAATTCTCACCATCAATTTAATAATTGAATAGCTTTAGCTTCTTTTCATACTGCAGAAATTTCGCAACTCCTCAAGTGCAAGTGTTACTCAGAATGACCCAATTAGAATCCTAACTATTCATGAGAGTGGGCAGGGTGTGTGTGGGACCAACAAGGAAAGAGGCTTCAAAATGGTGAAAATTGAGCATTATTTCAGTAAACATCAAATTTGCACATGTCTGAGAAAAAAAGTTACACATGTCTACAAAAAAAAAAAAAAGTGCCCAAACATGGAATTGAGAAAAAGAATCTGCTCAAAAATGGAAAAGAAAAGAAATGTAAAAATAATATGTTGATAGTTTATTGAAAAACTAGCCAACCACGTTCATTGATCAGCAAAAGCAGAAAATAAAACTTACAAGACAGAGAGAAAGTAAACTCTAGCTTTAACTTATAGGGAACCATCCAATAGAAACAACAGATATTTTAATTTTTATTGGGTTGAGAGGCATGGGGGATGATGGAAGTTGGATTCTAAACACATGCAGCATCCAAAGAGAATGTCGTCTGCAATCATCTTACAAGGTGAGCCTACTCACTCCATCTAGAATCTAATCATCCCCTGTTTAATTAATCCTGTCTATAGATCTCTAATCTCTTTCTTTAATACAATATTACATAATATAATAATAGACCCAGCTGGGTCTCTAATCAACTACAAGTCTACAACACAAAACGTAACGTCCTAAATAGTCCTGATACATAGGAAAGGGAGCGATCATCTGGCTATAGCTATGGCTATGGCTATGGCTCAATTATTTTGTAGATGAGATGAGCAATGTCCTGCTCTCTCCAACTTATGCCCTTGTCTGGTTCAAATTTGTTTGTATTTGCAGGACTTATTGCAAGTGAACCCCATTGGAAGTATGGTTGTTGAGAAGCATACTCTCTTATATGTTTGTCTGTGGCTACTGATAATACAATTCTAACACTGTGGGTGGCTCTTTTTTTCCTCTCTACAGGGATTTTCATCTTATCCCATTGAGTTATTGATAACTGTTCAAACATGGGACGTGTCTGTGTAATATGAGGATTTGGTGCACTATGTGGAATCTCCTTTTATGAGGGTCTTCTCCACTCACATCTGATTTTCTTTTCCGCTGTATCATGAGAAAAACAGTTAAAATTATGTCCTAAATTACCAAAAAATCATCACATCAAATGATAAAATTGGATCGCTTGTACCAAATCAAGCAAAGAAGAGCTCCACATGGACAAAGTTTACATGCAGATCCACTTAGGTTCTTTTCTGACTATTATTAATGCCAGCTTAGCTATATATTTTTTTTCATCACTTCTTCATTATAGAATTCTTTTAGCTTATAGCAAATATATTGCACCACTAAATATAGAATAACTATGACATCGGTTTGTAAAGCTTTTGGGGGAAGTGAGTGGAAGGTCAAGAAAAAGTCAATCCAGTTATTTTGGGCCGTCCGTTTTAAGTAACAATTCTCAAAACAGAGGATTAGGGTTACCAAATCCTTGTTTTGACCATAATGTTACCATGAAAAACCGACAAACTCAAAGTCTGTCTCATCTGTTTACCTCTCTCTCTTTCTCCTTCATGTAGGGTCATTCTCTGGATATGTATGATGTTTTCTTTGAAAAGTGGAGAGAAATGTGGAATCTGTCAATTTATGTGATGGATGCTGTTGGGGTATGAAAAGCCAAGCTTCCATCCATTGGAAACAAGATAAAAGGACAGAGGGTGTGTAACCATGGATTCCAATAACCACCGGCGGACCTACACGTAGGCCTAGGGGGGCCATGGTTTTCAAATTATTACTTTTAACCACTAAAATTTTTATAATTTTTTACTTTTCCCCCTAAAATGTTAAATTTTTTTTTTTTAAAAATCTTCATTTGCATAAAAAAAAAAAAAAAAAAAAACGTTCCATTTTCTGGGTCCGCCCCTACCTGTAACATAGAGTTATTTATGCCCTTCTTTCTCTGTTAAACACAGACCGCCCCATTCATGGACATGCCCATTAAAAGTTTAGAATTACAGAAAATAGAGTAGATGGGATCCTCTGAAGCTCTTTTGGCAGCAAAAGCTAGTTGCTGATTTTTAAACACAACGCTCGTTAGTCTTATCAGATATAAAAATGGCTTTGAGATTTCGGTTTCATAAGAGGCATGTCCAATCAAAGTTATAAGATATAATGAAAGAAAAAGCTTCTTAATTGGCCGTCTATTTTGTGTATTTAAATTAGAAAGAAGTAGTTTTCTTGTTTATTCTTGTTACTTCTGTAATCACCATTCTTCTTGTTACCATAACAAAGTGCATTTATTTATCTATCTACAACCCAAGCTTTAGGACACGAAGGTGTCACTTAGCTTGAAGGACCGTGATAACCGTTCCCATGATTTAGCTCTCCCAAAATAAAAAAAACTGAAAGTCTATCCAAATCCACACTCACTGTCTTCTCCTTTTGAAACTTAAGCATACCATTTACCACCCCCCATTTGGGTATTTCATTTGTAAATTGAATTCAAGTGAAGGGTCGCCATAAGAGACAATACAACAAGTGGGGTCTTATCAAAAATTATAAAATTTCAAAATCCACATTCTTGACTTTTTGTCATTTTGTGGTATTGGAAGGAAATTCTTTGACTTACTTGGATTAAAGGAATTTTTTTTTTCTTTTAGTGGAATAAGAGATTGACTTTTTTTTAACTTTTTTTAAAAAGAAAATGTGATTTTTGAAATTTTATACTTTTTAATTAGACTCATCTTCTTCTTCTTTTTTTTTTCTCTTAAAGTAGCTTTTCATTTGAATTAACTTTACAAGTGAATTACCCAATTGGGCCCAACAAGAGTAAAAAGAATAAATAAGGAATCTACTTCTAATTGCTGCAGGCAAAGACCATTCCATGCTAAAAAAAACAGCTTGCCGATCCTCAATTTTAGTGTTCATATGTATGTATTTTTCTTCACAATTAGTGAATTATAATCAAAATTTGACTGACATTCACTAACTTTGCATGTTTGCATCTTAACGTTTTCACTGATCTAGCTTCCTGTTCATTCCGAGTCATTCCTTCAAGACATATTCCATATCATGTTTTGTACATTATTAGGACTTTAAACACTCCCGCTGACTTGCCTCGGTTGACTTGACTTGACTTGGTAAACTCACTGAGTCAGGTGACTCAAATGAATTCAGCCAAGTCCCAGTGAGTACACCGCCAAAGTCACCGCCATAGCTTAGCTGGTTGAGCTTCAGTATGTTCCAGTTGAGTCTGGATTCTCTAGCACTTCGTCTAAGAGAAATTCTGAGAGTGGAACTCCACAAGTGGAGCTACATATTGAAAATACCATCCACTCAAAATAATGTCCTCTTAGTGCGTGTGGTATTCCAAAATTTTATCGCAGTTGGGAGTTGGTTTTGTAGTAGGATAAACCTTTGCTAAATAACATGATATCCCAATCTTATGCATCATTTATATGGGTTTTTTTTTCCTATCAAACACTCAATCTTACTTTGGGTTCTATTTTTATTGGTGTAAAATTTATAGACACCCCATACACCATCATAAGTGAACTTATTTTGAATGACTCAGATTTTCAGTGAGTGGGATAGACTGTGGAGTCTCACTTCCACTCTGGATTTCTACCAAGTCGAAGGCAGAGGATCGGTTGGTCATTCCAGTTGAGTTCCAGAGTCTCTAAACTATGCTAGATGGGAACTTTGCCGCCCACAGTTCATAATAAAGCCTCTGAAACTTCTGCAGGCCACAAATTTTCAAGTATCAAAAGCAACACTCAGAAGATACCTTTTATCTTTCTTTTTCCTAAAAAGAAAATCAAAGGCACGAACAAAAAGAAGATAAAGTTAAAACTGAAAAAGTTAAAAGGGACTTGGAAAAAAAAAAAGGAGAGAGAAAGGAAAGGCAGAGTAAATAAAAAGAAGGCTTTTGATTTTTCAGGTAAAGACAAAGTCAACTATAGTCAAAAGTTAGTAAATTGGCAATGTCTCCAGGGTCAAAGAAAAGTTAAAAAGTAAGGGTACTAATTACTCAAGTTTGCTTTTTGTATTGCTTTTATTTTGCTTTACAAATTCTCAAGTTTTACAAGAACTTCCTTAGTGGGATTAGCTAAAATAGAACTAACTCAGCTTATCTTGAACATGGCTTGCACATTAACCAAGCAACTCTGAGATTTAGCCAAAAACTTAGCTCAGTCCACTTGAAATAAGTCAAGCTAGGCTTAATAGTACTGATCTCAAGCTTAAGCTCAAGCTTTGGCTTGATAACATTGGCTTGAGCTTGGGTTGACACTGTCAAAATATCCATGGTAGCTGGTACTACTTATATGTGCACAAAGGTGGACTAAGATGTGGGGCACCATTTTAAACTTCAGCCGAAATGGAGTTATATATATTGCTTAATATAAGTCGGGAAATATTCAAGTGAGAACTAGTTCTCACCTATTATATGAGAACTTTTTTGCGGGGCCCAACTAGCAACCCATATAAACCTAGCAACCGATAGGGAACCTCCTTCATAGTCACTAATCTCAAGGATTGACACACATCTGAATGGACTGAACCGTTGAATCGAGGGTTGAATATTTTTTTGAATATGAAGCCATTAAACTTGTGGGCCACGGATGAAAAGGTTAGGGGCATGGGTTTAGGGTCAAATTTGATACTTAGGGTGGTCTCACATAGATCTTTCCATCCCCCGGGTCCCATCCCCAAATAGGGCTCAAAATTGGGCCCTACAAAAAAGTTCTCATATAATATGTGAGAACTAGTTCTCACTTGAATTGTAACTAAGTCTGGCTTTTCATATTTTGTGCCAAACTAAAATGCATTGTAACATATACTTAAAATATACACTCTGGGCAAATTGAACCCTTTGACAAGCTAGCTTGAGTCAGCCTACTCAGGCCTCTTAACAAGCCAAGCTACTTGTCTTGGCTCATGAGACAAGAAACTGAAATGGACCTTGAGCCAAACTGAGATATGTTGCGAGCCAGCCTGGTTTTTCGACACTCCCACTCTTTGTTGGGCAACACCCATTAGCAAAACGTTTGGTCCCACTCCCCGTGCAAAAGCGGTGGCAAGATTTGATCCGACTTGCCATCTCAACCTACATTTGACCCTTATAATCTGA
This sequence comes from Litsea cubeba, assembly GCA_012931725.1. Lineage (NCBI taxonomy): Eukaryota > Viridiplantae > Streptophyta > Magnoliopsida > Laurales > Lauraceae > Litsea > Litsea cubeba. Next base: position 159,921,765 of record CM022944.1, on the reverse strand, counting down.
CCCTTAATATATATTGGTCAGGCAGTGGTCGGAGAAACTTGATCTACATTTAAATGAGTCAGCTAGGATTGACCCGCATAACTTGTCCAAACCCATCAAAATTGGTTGGATTAGGGTTGACCCACATATCTACACACACTTATAGCCAAGCAAGTGTTGGGCATTTTTCGCGAAAAAAAATTAACTCAAATATAGCTTTAATATTTTAACATATTTGGATTTAGACAAAACTTCTATACGTTGGGTCGAGTTAAATGGATTGAACCGAATTCGATGTAAATTATTCGGGTTGAGTCGGGTTGACCACACCAAATGCAGGTTAGAGCTAATTGACTTGTTTTAAAACGGATCAAATACAAATTGGACTTCAACTATTTAGATTGAGATATTCTTTGTCAATAATGGGTGAGAGCTGCAAATGCAATGGAGAAAGACAGAGAGGAAAAGAGGGGCTTTTTGACTGGGTCAAAAGATTCACCCGCCGTATACCCGAAAAGAAAGTCCATGGGTTATCATCAGTTATGATGATGTCAACAACCCATATCAGTTTCTTTCAGCCACACAACCTAATTTAGGTTGAAGCTTAATTTCCCAATACATTGCTTGTCAGTGTTGTCCTGCCTCTCTCATCAGATTGGAATCTTAAAAAGGAGTTGCAACTTGAGAGGGTGGGGTGGATTTCTGTTCTAACCCGGAATTGGGATGTAAACGGGTAGATTATGGGCCGGATCATGGGCCTGTTTGCTTAGAAGTATTTTTAATGAGAACAATGGGTAGTGGGAATTTTGATGGTTATTCCGTCCAAGCATTTGGAATTTTGCATTTGATACTTTGATTGCTAAAATCCCTGAAGACCAATCTTCTAAAAAGTTCTTTTTTATCCTTTTGAATTATTAGAATTTTAATATTTTGAAAATTAGGGGGATGTTAATATGCATCTTTCCCTCACCATAGAATGAGGGACACTCTTCTTTTTGCATATGAAAAGTGCATTTTGTACATCATCCTATGTACTTGAAAAGTACATTTTGTATTTGGAAATTTTCAAAAAGGGAAGTGTCCCTCACTCTATGGTGAGGGAAAGATGCATATGAATGTTCCCCCTGAATATTGAACTATATTAAGCATTTTAAATAAATTTCTTGTGCCAAATAACGTTTAGATAATTCGATATTCTCCTCTAATAAGAATTTCCAAAAATCATGCAAGAGACAGGCACAACTGTATAAAACAGGCACAACTGTTTAAAACTAGGGAGAATCTTATTCTATGAGTGGACTGCATGTAAATCCATCTTTATGGGGCCCACTTGAGCCCACTTTAATCAGTGTAACTCCTTTGGCATACTTATCCTCATAATCTGGCATCATGCCTAATTTTATGTAACTCCTTTGGCATACTTATCCTCATAATCTGGCATCATGCCTAATTTTATGATCACCAAACCTTTACTGACAATTGCATTGAGTCCTAGAAAAATATATGGTTAAAAGACCAAGTAACTCTTATAATTTAAATCAAGGTTTATAACAATTTGATGGGGTTGGCTTTTTGTATGAACCTCATCCGTAAAGAGATCTTTTCATTTGTCCTAGCCCCATGAGCTATGACGAGTCAGGTCCAAGTGACCCGGTCCAGGTTAATGGGTCGGGTCCAGACAACCCAGTCCGCGGTGAATCCGGATCCAAACCCATGAAGAATCCAAGTGCAGCCACGTCATCCTACAAAGCGGTCACCCTCTAAACTCCCTTTACCCGGTCGCAGGGGAACCGTCAAGTCGTGGGCGTCCATTGAGGGCAGTTCAAGTCGTGCAGGCAGTCAAACCGACTCCGCCACGATCGCTGAAGCGTCGTCCCCATCTGTTAGGGGACGATTATAAAGGGCTGGTCCCTCAATCCATGAAGGACAGGATCAATTTTTAAATTCAATCTCTTCCCTCTGTCTCACCTGTAACCATCTTGAAAATCAGAGAATCTCTCATTTGCAAGTGGACGTAGGTCATTCTTGATCGAACCACTATAATTCTCTCTCTCTTCATTTATTGCACTCGCATTAATTACTTGACCGGTGGTGTCCGAAATATCGCATTTTGGCATCATCAGTTTGGCGCCGTCTGTGGGAAAGAGAAATTTCAAATATTCAAAGAGTCATGGTGATCAGTACGAGGTCAGGGAGACAAGAGGACAGCTCTCTCCACGCTGGAGGTCCAGGACCTTCAAGACAGCAAAACTCTCCCAGGCGGGGAGACACTGCACCTCCGCCAAGTAATCCTATCTCAACTACTACTACTCCCGCTCCCTCTCCTCAGCAAATGATGGAGACAATGCAGCAGCTGGTGGCTCAGAACCAGCAAATCCTCCAACTCATGCTCGCGGGGCAAGGAGGAGCGCAGTTGGATGGAATTCCGGAGACGACACACCCAAGAGGCCCCGCCGCCTCGCGGAATGAAGCACTTCGCCATCACCTGGGCGCCCATCCACATGGAGGCAAGAGCCTCATGGGCGCCCAGCCTACAGCACCTCTCCCGGGCGCCCACACACATGGCGCCCAGGGGAGAGGGGCTGCCAGGGGCGCCCAACCCACGATGCATCATCTGGGCGCCCATCCTTATGGCGCCCAGGGGCGTGGGGTTCCCAGAGGCACCCGTCTCCATCGCGCTCAGGACGTCTCTGCTGGCGCTCCATTAGACCCCCCTCCCGGGGTACTTTTGGTTGATTCTCAAGGCCACGCCTACCATGCGGTACCTCCACCTCCTCCAAGTGGAGCCCAGTTCGGTGGGTCCTATGATGTAGATCCTCACTTCCAAGAGGAGGAAAGTGAGAATAACAGTGTAGGGGACGAGAGTTATCTCCCTGGTCCTTCTAGAGAACCTCATAATCATTGGGAGGAGAAAATCAAGGAGATGCAGAATCAACTTGGCGATGTCTTCAACGCCATGAAGGCCCAAGCACCAGAGACAGTGGATTACCTTGTCGGGCGGACGGATACACCATTTGAGCCCGACGTGGTAGGCCACCCACTCCCCCGAAGATTCAAAATGCCGGCCATGGAGACATTTGATGGAAGGAGGGATCCATTGGACCATCTGGAGACCTACAAAAGCAGGATGCAGCTGCACAATGTACCCGACCAGATCATGTGCAGAGCGTTCCCAACCACGTTGAAGGGCTCCGCGCGGCAATGGTTCGCCAATCTCCCCCCAGCATCCATAGCTACCTTTGGGGAGTTAAGCAAGTCCTTTGTCTCTCACTTCATTGGTGGGCGCCGACATCAGAAGCCAGCCACACACCTGCTTAGCATAAAGCAGGACAAGAACGAGAGCCTCAGGAGCTACCTCACTCGTTTTAACGAGGAGGTACTTCAAGTTGAGGAGCCCGACGACAAGGTGTCCATGACAGCCTTTCTGGGCGGCCTTCGCTCCTCGAGTTTCCTCTTTTCTGTGATGAAGCGCCCGCCAAAAAGCTTCCCGGAATTACTGGCAAAAGCGCAGAAGTACATGAATGCAGAGGACATCACAAGAGCCAGGCGAGGAGAGTCATCCAGACCTGCAGACAAAGGGAAGGAGCGTGAAAGAGACGAAAAGAGGGAAACAAGCAATAAACGGAGCAGGACAGAAAGGATACCTGCTAGAGACCGACTCGGTCCCGCCCCTCTAAGAGAAAGGCAAGTGTTCACCCCCCTCACAGCTACGGTAGAGCACATCTTGTTTCAAATACAAGATGACCCCGCCATAAAATGGCCAGGGAAGATGAAGTCTCCTCCAAATAAGAGGAACCCAAACAAGTACTGTCGCTTCCATCGTGACCATGGCCATGATACTGACAATTGTTATGAACTCAAGCGCCAGATTGAGGACCTCATCCAGCATGGCCACCTGCGCCAATACATTGCGGGTAGGGGGCAAGCACTTCCACCGCCACCACCTCGTATTCCGGAAGACCAGCAACCCATCGGAGAAATCCGAACCATCTCAGGAGGAATGGCAGAGTCGTTCTCTGCCATGAAGGCTCATGCCAGAAAAGCAAGGCATCCTGAGGAGCCACGACCATCCAAGGCGCCAAGGCACGAAGCTGATGAAGTCATATCCTTTTCAGATAAGGATTTAGAAGGAATACAGCGCCCCCATGACGATCCTTTGGTGCTCACTCTAACCGTCGCCAATTTTCAGGTACACAGAATTTTGGTTGATAGCGGTAGCTCTGCAGACATTTTATTTGTAGAAGCTTTGGATAAGCTGAAACTGGGCCGGGAAAGACTGCAATCAGTCAAATTCCCCCTCATTGGCTTTTCAGGGGAAAAAGTATATCCCCTAGGGGCAATCACATTGCCAGTCACTGCTGGGGCAGCACCTCGAAGTTCCACTACAATGGTCAACTTCTTGGTAATAGATTGCCCCTCTGCATATAATATCATACTGGGACGACCTACTCTTAATGCGTTAAGAGCCGTCCCCTCCACTTACCATCTTATCCTCCGCTTTCCAACCCCGAACGGAGTCGGGGAGGTAAGGGGAGATCAAGTAGCAGCTAGAGCATGCTACGTCTCCTCGATGAAGTTCAAGAAAACGCAGGAGGCGTTGCAAGTTGAAGTCTTGGACCCGAGAGACGAGGCCACTACAGAGAGGGGAGAACCAGTTGAAGCACTCACCCCTGTGGTCTTGGATGAAGATTTCCCTAACAGAAGAGCATACATTGGCTCTTCTCTCTCTGAAGATCTGATTGTCAAGCTGACAAATTTCCTGAGAAGTAACATGGACATCTTCGCATGGTCACATGCGGATCTAGAGGGGGTTGATCCCGAAGTCGTAACTCACCGCCTCAATGTCGACCAATGCCACAAGCCCGTCCGACAAAAGCTAAGGGGTGCCTCCGCTGAAAGGGCCCAAGCAATGCACGGGGAGGTCGAGAAGCTAATAGAGAGTGGGGCAGTCAGGGAGGTAGCATATCCTGAATGGCTCTCAAATGTCGTGATGGTGACAAAGGCGAGCGGGAAATGGCGCCTGTGCGTCGATTTCACGGAACTTAACAAGGCATGTCCGAAGGACAGCTATCCATTACCAAGGATAGATCTCCTCATCGACGCCACTGCAGGGCATGAGCTGCTCTCTTTCTTGGATGCCTACTCCGGATACAATCAGATCAGCATGCACCCCCCTGATCAGGAGAAGACGTCTTTCATCACCCCGAATGGGACCTATTGCTACAGGGTCATGCCCTTCGGGTTGAAAAATGCAGGTGCGACCTACCAACGCCTAGTAAACAAGATGTTTCACTCTCAGATTGGGCGAACCATGGAGGTCTATGTCGACGACATGTTGGTAAAGAGTCTCGGCTCTGCAGATCACATTGATCATCTGCAAGAGACTTTCGATGTCCTTAAGCTCTATCGCATGAAGCTAAATCCTGAGAAGTGTGCTTTCGGCGTTGGATCGGGAAAGTTCTTGGGCTTTATGGTGAACCAACGGGGAATTGAGGCAAACCCCGACAAAATCAAAGCCATACTCGACATGAGGTCGCCCACTTCCACCAAGGAGCTACAACGCCTCAACGGAAGAGTTGCGGCACTGAACAGATTTGTTTCCAAGTCTGCAGATAAGTGCCTACCCTTTTTCAAAATTCTCCGGAAAGCTTTTGAGTGGGGACCCGAGGCTGAGGAGGCATTCCAGAAGCTTAAAGCCTACTTGGTCACCCCCCCTCTCCTCTCTCATGCTACACCTGGCGAGGTGTTATACTTATATCTATCTGCTTCGCCTTCGGCAGTTAGCTCTGTTCTTATCAGAAATCAAGATGGGGTTCAGAAACCCATCTATTATGTCAGCAGAGCATATCGGGGGGCAGAATCCAGATATTCGGAGTTGGAAAAGCTGGCGCTCGCCCTCATCTCGACCGCCAGGCGACTACGGCATTACTTTCAAGGCCATACGGTAATTGTAGTCACTGATCAGCCTTTGAAAAGAGTACTGGGAAATCCGGATGTTTCTGGGAGACTAGTCAAGTGGGCGGTAGAGCTGGGCGAGTTTGATGTCCATTATCAACCAAGGGCAGCTATCAAAGCACAAGCCTTGGCCGACTTTGTAGCTGAGCTCACACCCTCGGACGAGGTAACCAAATCTGCCACTCTCTTACCATCATGCACCAAAGATGCACAAATTGATCCACCACACACAGGAGACTCCCAGGAGGATCAGGGATCCCAGCTTCCTCTCCATGGCATTACCCCGGGCGCCGAGGGAACATCTCCCTCCCTGGGCGCCCACGAAACTCTCACCCCGGGCGCCCAAGGCAAGGAGAATCCCTCCCTCCCGGGCGCCCAAGGCCAGGATACTCCCTCCCTGGGCGCCCAGGGCCCTTTGGGAGCCCAACTCCTTTCGGGCGCCCATGACCCCTTGAAAGTACAACTCCATTCGGGAGCCCAGGATGCCCTATCAGGTGGGACCCCAACACTTGATGACAGAGAACCCCCGGTCCAACCTCAGCCAGGTAGTCCAGTTCTCTCGCCAAACCCTACATGGGAGTTATATGTTGATGGTTCGGCAACCAGCGAAGGAAGCGGGGCAGGTTTCATCTTAATTAGCCCTGATGGTACGCCCATCAAGTATGCTGTGAAGCTCCACTTCGTTGCCTCTAACAACGAAGCGGAATATGAGGCCCTCCTCTCTGGCCTAAGATTGGCTATCGAAATGGGCGCCCAGTCCCTTCTTGCTTTCAGTGATTCCCAACTGGTGGTCAATCAAGTGAATGGAGAGTTTGAGGCGAAGGAAGCAAGAATGCAAGATTATCTCAGCATGGTGAAACGACTGATCCAACGTTTCCAATCTTTCCTGATCTCTCACATCCCAAGAGGGGAAAATGTCGCTGCAGACGCGCTCGCCAGACTCGCCTCATCATTGAAGGTCTCCTCCGCCGAACCAACACTCATTGGGCACCAATTACAGCCGAGCAAGTTGAATGTGGCAGACGTCCACTGTGCAGCGGACGAAGCAAATTGGATGACTCCAATAAGAGCTTTCTTCCAAGGGGGCACGGAGCCAGAAGACCCCATCCAGGCGAGAAAGCTCAGAATGAGGGCTTCCAAGTTTACTCTCCTGCAGGATGCGCTATACAAGAAAGGCTTCTGCTTACCATTGTTGCGCTGCCTCTCACCTGAAGAAGCTGATTATGCCCTTCGTGAAATTCACGAAGGAATTTGTGGGAACCACTCTGGAGGACGCTCCCTCGCCCACAAAACATTAAGGCAGGGATTCTTTTGGCCTACCATGGTGAAGGACGCCAAAGAATTCACCAAAAAATGCGACAAATGTCAGCGCTTTGCCACTGTACCGAGGCAGCCACCAGAGGAGCTAACTTCAATTATAAGCCCGTGGCCATTCTCCAAGTGGGGTATCGATATCCTGGGCCCACTGCCGTTAAGCAGAGGACAATGCAAGTTTGTGGTCGTTGCCATCGACTATTTCACAAAATGGGCGGAGGCTGAATCCTTAGCAAGAATAACAGACTCAAAGATCCAAGATTTCGTCTGGAAAAACATAGTTTGTCGCTTTGGGGTCCCCAATGCCATCGTCAGTGATAACGGTAAGCAATTTGACAACAAGCTCTTCAATACTTTCTGCTCCAACCTCCATATAAAGCAGCCACATTCTAGTCCTGCACACCCACAAGCAAATGGGCAGGCAGAAGTCATGGTGCGGACGGTGCTTCGAAACCTGAAGACAAGGCTCGAAAAAGCAAAGGGCCTTTGGGCGGACGAGCTCCCAGGGGTGTTATGGGCATATCGAACTACACCGAGAGCTTCCACTGGCGAGACTCCTTTCTCTTTAGCTTTCGGCACTGAGGCAGTCATCCCAGTCGAAATAGGGATGCACTCTTCACGGGTTGAACTTCATGACCCCGCCACCAATGAGGAAGGACTCCGCATCAACCTCGATTTGTTAGAGGAGGCAAGGGAGATGGCCGCGGTCCGCAATGCAGAATATAAGCGGCGAATGACAAGGTATTACAATTCGAGGGTGAAGCCTCGTTCTTTCCAAGCAGGAGACCTAGTGCTAAAAAAGGTAATCCTCGCCACAAAGGACTCTCGGGAAGGAAAGCTAGGGCCAAACTGGGAAGGACCATACGTCATAACAGAAGTAGTAAGGCCGGGCACCTACAAAATCCGTAGTGCAGAAGGAAAGGTCCTACTCCATCCATGGAATGCGGAGCATTTGAAGAGGTACTATCAATGATGTTCTAAGGGGTCAAAGCAAGTAGGGCGTGGGGCTCGTGCTGATTTATTGTTTTCTTTTTAATGTATATATTGTTTTTTTTTTTAATGGCATGAATAAAGCGTTACATTTTGTGAAAAATCAAAGTGCATTTATATTTCCAAAAGTTAGGCTACTAATTGCCTCTTCAAGAGTCAGGCTATTCAAAAAAACAAATATATACAGCAAATCACCCTGCCCCTAATCACCCTCACCACTATCCCCCTCGTCTTCAGCATCATCATCTCCCTCAGAATCATCAGAGCTCCCATGGCCGGTATCAAGCGCCGCAGACGGCACAAAGCCTGAAAAATCAATGTCGGGGAAGGCAGTAGAAATCTGCCCGCGAAGTTCCTCATAGCCATCAATAAAGGCGTCGGCTAGGCCAATCTTTAGACTCTTGTCAGCATCCGCAAGGCCATCTTCCAAATCGTTCTCAGCCTGAATAGTCTTCTCCTCAGCCTGGAGAGCCCTCTTATCGGCCAGGGCAGCCCTCTCCTCAGCTCGAAAAGCTCTGTCTTGCACCGCCCTTATCTCTGCCGCCAAGACAGCCTCTGACTTGGCCGCCCTCCCGCGGGCCGCTGAAAGCTCAGCCTCTGACTTGGCCGCCCTCTCGCGGGCCGCTGAAAGCTCAGCCTCTGCCTTGGCCGCCCTCTCGCGGGCTGCTGAGAGCTCAGCCTCTGCCTTGGCCGCCCTCTCGCGGGCTGCTGAGAGCTCAGCCTCTGCCTTGGCCGCCCTCTCGCGGGCTGCTAAGAGCTCAGCCTCTGACTTGGTCGCCCTCTCATAGGCCGCCGAGAACTCAACCTCAAACTTAGCCGCTCTTTCGTGAACGGACGAGAGTTCAGTGTCTTGCCTTGCCGCCTTTTCACGGGCTGCTGAAAGCTCGCTCTCCAACCTAGACACCCTCCCGCGGGCCGCCACGCGATCCGCTTCGGAAGCAATAATCCTCCTTTCAGCAGCGGAAAGCTCCTTATGTATGCTCATATTCTCCTGTTTCAGATGAGCATGGGCTCGAGTCCTCGACATCAAACAGATTGACGCATTGGAAGCCTGAAACCATGAACAGCAAATGAAAATGGGAGTACAAATGCGAAAAATGAAAGTCTTGAGAAATGAGAAGATAGACCTTTACCTGAGCCAGACCTTCTAGGAATGTGTCTACTATCTCCTCGACGCCCAAAGCACCAATCCGAGAAACCTCGGGGGGATACACAAATCTCCCTAGCCTGTCTCGGATCGTTGGCGGATTACCAAGTACTGTTGAAGTCCCCGCGCGTGGGAGGCACGAAGGAGGGGCAGAAGGCGTAGACCGTGAAGAAGACGCAGGAGTAACGATCGGGGCCGAGGGAGTCTCTAGCTGTGGAGACACGACGGGGAGTACTACCTGATCCGGTTGCGCACGAGACACCGAGGAGGCATGATCTACCCTCGCTATCTTAGGATTAGGGGTACTCCTGCTAGCGAAGCGAGACCCAATCTCCTCTTTGTATACCGCTACCCCGACCGCAGACTTCCTCTTGGAAGACTTCCTCTTGGAAGATTCACCAGTCCTGCTGCTCCCTTTTGGAAGAAGATCTCCCAAGTCCTTGTTCGGATGAGCTCTTACTACCTGTAATTTGTACTCGTCATCCTTTGAAAGCACTGGGGACTCTGCAAGACAACATTGAGTACGTGAGTATATATATATAAAAAAAAAAAAAAATGTGTGCATACATATACATGAGAAGGAATGGGGCAATCGCAGTCAGTCAAGTACCAGGTCTTCTTGCGTCGGTCCACTGTACGGGCACCAAAGCCCGATCACTTTCAGAGGCCCACTCTCCGCCTATAAAAAAGAAGCGTGATTTCCACTCATGGCAGTTGGAGGGCAGTCCCGTGAGTAACCTGCCTTTCTTAGGTGCAAGGTAATACCATCCCTGATTAGGGACCCGAGACTCGGTTAAGTTGTAAACAGCATGGAATTCTGCAGGGGAAGCATCCTCGCAGTGTACCCTTTTCCATAATTCGAGAAAGCCCAGCAAAACCCTCCAACCATTGGGCGCCAGACGCCCAGGAGTCAACGAGAAATAGTGCAGAATGCGACAAACGGGAGAAGGCATGGGAAACCTCAACCCCGCCTCAAGCATCTCCTCGTAAATGACAATTTCACCTGAGGAGTTGTTTTTTTGCAGGCTCATCTGTTTCAGGGCGTCGACACAAGGCGGTGGGAGGAATATGGTAGGAGGCAACAATCTTGCGAATATCAGCGTCAGAAGTAAGTACGCTAAACACAAAGCTCACCTTGGATCTGTCGTCCTCAGCCATAACTTTTCCCTGATATCTTTTTCGACCAAAACGAAGTATAGCGTCTCCATCTTCCTCGCCCTGAGTACCCGCATCTAGCTTACCGTCATTTTCAGCTCTTAATTTCTCGGTTAGAGTGCTCGAATCTTCCTCATGCCTACCCTGGACGCCCACACCGCTTGGACCACTGGCCTGTTGCCTCGTGCTCTCAGCCCCTGCAAGTGTTCCCACTTGCTGCTGCGTCATCAGAAAGCCCGGGGTGAGCCCCCACGTCTGCTGCGGCTTCATCACTGAGGTACCAGAGGTCGGCACCCTACCCTGCGTCGCCTGGACGCCCCGCGCAGTCGCCGGCGCCACCTGGACGCCCGGCGCCCTCGCCTGCACTGCCTGGGCAGGCGCCACCATCATCTGTGGTGAGGAGAAACCAGCAAGGGCGCCCGCCCCCGGGGCGCCCCCCTGCTTCGGCGACAAGGAAAACTGCGCATCGCCACTCCTGGCTGGGGCGCCCGCCCCCGGGGCGCCCCCCTTCTGCTGCGACGAGGCGCTGCTGCTCGCCACTGGGGCGCCCGCCACCGGGGCGCCCCCCTTCTGCTGCGACGAGGCGCTGCTGCTCGCCACTGGGGCGCCCGCCACCGGGGCGCCCCCCTTCTGCTGCGACGAGGCGCTGCTGCTCGCCACTGGGGCGCCCGCCACCGGGGCGCCCCCCTTCTGCTGCGACGAGGCGCTGCTGCTCGCCACTGGGGCGCCCGCCACCGGGGCGCCCCCCTTCTGCTGCGACGAGGCGCTGCTGCTCGCCACTGGGGCGCCCGCCACCGGGGCGCCCCCCTTCTGCTGCGACGAGGCGCTGCTGCTCACGGCTGGGGCGCCCGCCACCGGGGCGCCCCCCTGCTTCTGCGGCGACGACGGCCCGACGGCATTGACGCGCCTGGTTGGGGCGCCCGCCACCGGGGCGCCCCCCACCTGCTGCTGCGGGGTTGAGCCAGCAAGGGCGCCCCCTTGCCTGAGTGGGGCGCCCGCTGCCGAGACCCTCCATGGCGCCTCCTTCCCTGAGTGCATCACCTGGGCGCTGTCTTGGGCGCCCAGTGGTGTGGGCGGGACGCCCGTCGTCGGCAACTTCCGGCCGCCGGCCGTTTGCTTTTCTCCTTCGTGAGCCGCCGCAAACTTTTCACCCCCAGCTATCTTCTCATCTTCGTTACCCATCGGAGTTCTCTTCTCAGAGGCAATGACAGAGAATATGAGACTTGGTTTTTCTCTTCACTATTTTCTTCTCTTTATACACTTGAGAGGGGGTTTGATAAAAAAAAAAAAACAAAACCTAGAGGAGTGAGGAAAGCTTTGAGGACTCTCTCATTGTTATCCACACAGAGAAAAGAGGAGATTCGCAGTGCAGATAATATTTTTCTTGGAGGGAAAAAGGGACCGGACAGTTTCAATGCCCCCCTTTCAAACTTCTTTGGAGCGCGGGGCCTTGAGGGGCAAATGACGAGTCAGGTCCAAGTGACCCGGTCCAGGTTAATGGGTCGGGTCCAGACAACCCAGTCCGCGGTGAATCCGGATCCAAACCCATGAAGAATCCAAGTGCAGCCACGTCATCCTACAAAGCGGTCACCCTCTAAACTCCCTTTACCCGGTCGCAGGGGAACCGTCAAGTCGTGGGCGTCCATTGAGGGCAGTTCAAGTCGTGCAGGCAGTCAAACCGACTCCGCCACGATCGCTGAAGCGTCGTCCCCATCTGTTAGGGGACGATTATAAAGGGCTGGTCCCTCAATCCATGAAGGACAGGATCAATTTTTAAATTCAATCTCTTCCCTCTGTCTCACCTGTAACCATCTTGAAAATCAGAGAATCTCTCATTTGCAAGTGGACGTAGGTCATTCTTGATCGAACCACTATAATTCTCTCTCTCTTCATTTATTGCACTCGCATTAATTACTTGACCGGTGGTGTCCGAAATATCGCATTTTGGCATCATCAAGCTAGACCACATAAGCATGATTTGCGGTCTCTCACATAGATGAAATTCTTCCTTAGATCCCATCTCATATCTTGTTCAAATTCTTTTCTGTCCCACTTTAGTTTCATTTCATCATATATTCCACCAAGTTAAATTACCACCTTCATCTTCTTTTTCTTCTGTTATACATTTGCTTATTTTTATTAAATATACAATTCTTTTACCTCAAAGCTTCACAACAGATTCCCAGATTTTTCTTGAGATTATCCAGTGGATTACTTGGGTCGACCTAATTGATGGAACCTGGCTAAGATGATGAAAAAAGATAAAATAATTGAGTTGGGACCTAATTTTTCAGATGAACTAAGTTCCAAACTTTACTCTCAGTATTATTCATTTCTTAAACTGTTAAACTGAGTGTTTGACAAAATCAGAGAGCAAAAGATTGGACTCATCCCATGGAAACGGTGGGACCAACAATAAAATAATTGACAGTCAGCACTGGCACATGGGGAGTAATCTCTCCCTCACTAGTTCATCAAAAAAGACATAAATAGTATGTGTATGTATGTATGGGTATCATCAAAAGACAAAAGGACTAAAACAATTACAAGTATTTTATCATATCTTTTACCATTGGAGTGCATGGACAACATGATATGCATGTGGATGGAGGTGTTGAAAGGAATTTTAGTGGAAGGGGATGTTTCCAAACACAATCTTATAAGATTGTCTTGTCTAAGGTACCTGCCAAATGATACAAAGAACTTGCATGTGTGTGTTGGGCATTGTTGTTCTGATTCCATCTTTGTATGATATCTCTTTGGCTGGCATGAGGATATACAAGAGTCTTTTCAACTTTGCAATGTTGTTGTAGTACAAGTAATCACTGATAAGCTGGCAGTTGTGATGCTGGTTGGAAGGGTGTTGGGGGTAAAGGATTGAATTTTGTTTTCTAAGAAGTTACGGCTCTTTTGGATGGTACAGAAAACTCTGCAACCTGAATGCTTGGAACTTGGAAGTGAGGCACATACATTTATGCCAACTGGGAAAACATGAGCATGGGCATGGGATCCAAGGTTGGGACTGGTGGTCATGTCATGGCAGGATTAATGGTCAGGTTCTTAGGTTTTGGTTTCACCTAGCTAGAATTTACGTATCAGGATTTTAAGGCCACCTTTGTGTGAATAGGGGATTTTGCTCTCGTAGATTTTCACTTTTGCACTACAGAAGAACTTTTTCTTACCTCTCCTTGGTGCATTTGTATGATGAGAGGATTATGAGATAAAGAGGAAATTATTCTAACTTTTAATGTAGCCCACTCTTCTGTTGTTTAGTTCTTTCTGTAGAAAAAAGAGAAAAAATGAACAGATTTTTTTTTAATGGTATAAAGTATAAACTGATTTTCTTCGATAGAGTGGATTTTGATTTCTTATGGGAGGGGTAGGAACTCCTATAGAAATAAAAATCTGCGTAGAGCAGAATCCTCACTCTGCACCAACAAATCCTAAGAGTAAATCAAAGTCTTCTCTGTCATGCATGGAAAGTCAATTCATTTTTTTTTTCTTATCTACGCAAAAAAAAAAATGTCAGACCAAGCAACTAAAAAGCAAGCTGGAAAAAAATTGACTGGTTTTCCTCTCAATTGAAAGACTCCTCTTGTTACAAAACCCAGCAATTCATGCTCTGCTTAAGGTCTTACAATATCATACTATCTTTACAAATCTAGGTTAAGATGCAATTTGTCAAGGGGTTAGAATTTCTGAACCAAATTTTTATTATCAGACAGGACCAGAACAAGGCTTATGATATCAACAACATAAAGATTTAGATGTAAACCTTGGCCTTGTGAATTAAAAAGAATGGCTGTAACTATACTGATAAATGTATGAATTATCTCATCATACCGCTAACAAACTAAGGTCATTTACATTAGGTGGACTGCTAACCATGAATTGTGGTCCAGTGATCCTGGCAACCATGGTTCACTCTTAAATTAGCTTTCAGATATGGACAGTAATGGGTGCTGGGAGAATCTGTTGTGGACAGTCCTTAAAATTTGAGAAATGCTTAACCCTTATGTGGTGCGCACCCAGATGTATACTTAAAATGATGATTGAAATGGAATTGGAAGCTCTTAACAAGAATTAGAGATATAAATGAAATTGGCATGCTCTTATCATCGTTATCATCTAGTCAAGGGCCTTAAAGTTCAATGATTATAGAGGCACTTGCAAGATTGTGAACCATGAAGCCCATGTTTATGATCATCGGATTGTAGTAATAGCCCATGATTGATATGTATCAAGGCAAGTCTATGGGGGGTGTCTGCAAGTTTCAGACTTGGGGACAATTTATAGCCGTATTTTTCTCATGATTAAGGCTTGGATGATAAAATTGAGGTGCTCATATCTTTCATTTGAAAAATAAAAGGTTCTCATCTTTTGTAAAGAGAACGATGACCTTCTATCATCAATCCCCTTTCCTTTCAATAGATATATTAGTGACAGATCAGCGTAGTTATCTTTGTAACCAGATCCACATCTTTAAGTAAGAAACCTGTTTAAGTTTCTCTTTTTTCCTTTCTTTTCAAAGCACATGTAGATGACATAAGTTCATGATGGAAAGTACTTGTTCCACATTATACTTATCTGGTTGGGAAGAGATCCATATATGGCTGAGACAGAGAAATGAGATGAGAAAAATCAAATCTCTTTCCCCAAGTAGCAGTGCAAGAGACACATGAACAGTGGAGGGCAACATAGATTTGTATCTTTGTGATAAAGTAAGTGGATATGATGGGAAGGATGCAAAAAAATTTACTGGCTCTGCTTTTTGTAAAAAGAAATAGTAAAGACTGGATTGGCAAATGACAGGGGCCCATTTGGCGTTCAACTCTGGGTCCTAATCATAACTATTCTCAACTTTAGTTCTCCATGTAGTAATTCATTTTAAACTAGGCACAGGTAAAGGTTAAACTAGCTTTTGCTTGGCTTGATAATTAAACTAAGAAATCAAGGTGGAATAAGCTCAAGTTTAGCCCAGCTTGGAGCTTGGCTTGAGTATTGGCAAGTCAGGCATGATTCAAGTCTCATATGAAAGTATTGGAAAAGATAAAAAAGTGAAGAGAGTAATAGATCCTAACTAAATCATAATAGAGGCAACAGAAGATAACTGTGGAAATTTTGGGGCCTTTCTGGGCATCATTCTCATAGGGCTCACCGAAAAATAGCTTGATGATGACCCCATGCATTATCAAGCTCATTCAATTAGAGCCGTCCTAACTTGCAAGCTTGCTTGTGTTGTTTGCAGCCATAAGCCCAAGCCCAGCCCATCTAATTGATCAATTGGACCAGAAGTTCAACATTCAGACCAGAGAGAGGAGTGCAGCTGTTTTGGCCTGGAATCTAAGTTCTAGTGTGCCCCATTGCCAACCCTAGGCAAGACATATGTCGAGCAAGAAAGAAATGAAACGCAAGTTTTGCACAACATAGTTGTAATCTGTGTCCAAATACGATGTGGATATGATATGGACAAAGCATGGGATGTGTTGGAATGCAGATTTACAAAAAGATTATGAGGTATTGCATATGATACATTAATGCATGTATAGAAAATCTCATCTACGGGTTTTTTTTTTTAGAAAATAAATAGGAATTGAATATGTAAGAATTCATAACAAAATAAACTCGACAGAAGGATTATTAAAGATGTGGGGGATGAAGGATACAAGATGGAGATATAGATGAGACCTCGACTTTCGTAGGTATTGAATTACTTGGGTGACATCAAGGTATTCATTCCAATCTTCCCTTAATTCAATTTTTCTTAAAAAAAGGTTATTTAATGGTCTTTTTTTTTTGGATATTCACCATTCACTCTCCATTTTTAACAACCTAAAGAGAAATACAATCCCAGATATCCAATTATATGAAACAGACAGGCCCTAATTAATGCATATACAGGAAACCAAATGAATTCTCGAATCTAAATTGCGTACCGAAGGCTGAAGATAGCATGTGATGCAAATCTTATTCTGAAATATGGTATGTACTAAAAGAGACCGCATAACAAATCCAAAAGTTACAGGACGAAGGACCAAGAAAAAAAAATGGCATAACAAGTAGTTTCAATGTTGTAATAAGAAGGCTCATAATCACTTCCATGGCTCCACCTCATAAATGCAGGCTATTGAGGGAATTGAAAAGATTTGTAATAGATAATTATCACATGGGGCCAATTTGACACAAGCAGTTTGTTAGTAGAATTTAAAAACATGGACCCCAAAAACCAAAATGGATGTATGATGTCTCCCTAACCTCACAAGTTCAATGAATTATAAGTACCAATATTGACAGGTGGAAATAGAACCCTGATCTCATGTCTCTGTCTTAATTCACTAAGAAAACCCTTTGTTGTTGTTGTTGTTGCAATTACCATTTATAATCATATTCTTATAAGGTGATATGCTACAATGCCAAAAAGCATCATTTACTGTTTTGGTGCCATTTTGTCTTTGTTATGAAATGATGCACTACCTTGGTCGAGGCCTTGAAGGTGATGGTGCAACCGACGAAAGCGAAGTTAGCACAAAAAAGGTTCCAAATGAGAAAGGAGACACAAGCTTTGATCCGGATAACATGAATGAGTTTGACCCTTCCAATAAAGTGGCTGAGTGTTATGTTATATCTTGCTGATAGATAGATAGATTATAAAGGTATCATGAAGAGCAAACGTCATGGCTTTAACAGTGCAACAACAGACACGTCCAATCTTTCAATTTTGTCAAAAATTCCTGGTGTTATTGGGGTTTTGTTGTTGTATAATATGTATTTGTCCATATATTATATAATTAATAGAGAAAATATTATAAAGAAAGGTTGGCTATAGGAAGGATGAGATCATCTTACTTAGATTACATTCGATTTGACTTAAATTAGGCTAGTCATTTTATATTGTTATTCTAGTTCCTATTGTTTGGTATCCTATATATTAGGGATGTGATTATGTTTTCTAGTTTGAGTCGGATTATATTTTTCATTTTAGGTCATTGTGTTTTTATAAATAGTCATTGGCTAATCTTAATGAAATCATTACATAATATTTGGCAAGATGTAGTTCCTAAATTCTCACAATAATAATAATGCTAATTATAATAATAAGAAGTGTCAAAAGAAAATGTTTGAATGATAAGAACCACACCGAGTCACCGAGGTTCCATTCCCTAGAGATTATGAAAGGTGATTCATGTAAAATTTCAAGAATGAGTGGTACTTAGATGATTCAAAGAATCGATATGCATTCAAAAGGGTGAAAACATTTTGAAGCTATATAGCGTCTTAGTTAGGAAATATTCAAGTGCATCTATCCCTCACCATGGGGCTGTGTACTTGAAACTTTTCAAAAATGGGAGTGTCGCTCACCCTATGGTGAGGGATAGATGCATAGGAATATATATATATATATATATATTATCTGTATCAATCCATATAAGGTGTGGGTCATGAGGTCGGTTAATATAGATGTGAGTCAGGATTATGGGTCAATCAAAGTTAGCCATGAAAACATGTAGGGTTGGGAGAAGAATGCAGGTCCTGACCTTACTCATATTCGAACCATTTATTAAACAACTCAAACCCGAACAACCCACTAAGTGCAGGTTAGGATTTCTTGATCCACATCCGACCCATTATAGGAATTCTTGTGACATCATCATGTTGTGTGTGGAATAGAAGCTGAAAGGAAAATATACGGCCTACCGATGTTCATGGACAAAGAAAAATCTTCCTCTTTCGACCAATTTTTATCATGTCCAGGTTTACAAAATCACAAGTCTCCAGGTTTTACAAAATTACAAGTTACATCACAAATAAGACTTTCTCTGTCCCAAGCCTTAATAAATCTTGCTATAATTGCCAAAATATCTTTCTAGCCGACCTTTGGTTAACTCAGAATACATGATATCAAACCAACACAGCATTTTAGGTTGAATTATATATCTCTTTTAGATGATTTATAAATTCATGTGATAAGTTTAGATAAAATATAATTTTGGTTGCAGAATAGCTCTGATCGAAATGAAATTAGTGCTGAAAGAACAAGGCGAGAGTGGTATGGACTTCAGAAATGACCACGGGCGCTAGTGATCGATGGATCTGTAGAATGGACTCAGAGAATTCTGAGTCGTACTCTTAAAGAATAGGACCCATGTGTTGTACATGGGACACCTTTGCAGGGTGATCCACACTCTGAATTTGATGGACCTATATTGCGACGTGTATCGGCCCTCGCCGGATATGCTAACATTTGCCCTTGATAGAATTCGAAAGACCTTGTTTGTAACATAATCTCTTCTTCTTACTAATACTAGTACATAAGGGCCTAAATTTTTTTTAAGTCCATCTAAGATTGGGAAGACTGTTGCCTGTTTTTTCATGGTCCATAGTGGTGGGCCCACAAATTCCCCAGTGGACATAACCACTTCCCATGAGTTTGGGGCTGTCAATTGAAATGCAACTGGTCCGGATGCACCCAATTCAGAATCAGATGACACCAGGTTCGGACTCCAGCAATAATGGGCCTTACCCAATATGAAGGTGGTGTCTAAAAAAATTATCAGATCGAACTTGAACCCAAGTTACAGTACCCGTTCCTTATCTGAGTCAAGGCTGTATTGAGTGGACCTGGGTATCAATGCCATTATTGGGCCATCACAAATTCACACATTACAGTTCATGTCAATCTCAAATTCTGACCCTGAAATCATTATTGGGCCCTGACCCAGACCCATGTAAGTCTGCTCTAATCCAGTCTTTTGACAGCCCCCATCGTACAAAAATATAATGGAATTCATGTTGATGAACTTGGGATGCGCATGGGAAAGGCACACTTGGAAATGCTTGAGAATCATGTAGCCATCAATTGGACCTCATTTCAGTAAATCTGATAGCAGAGAGCTAAACCTGGTCGTCAGAACTGATAGATACCATGTTAATAACCAATAACACCAAAACACCGAAAGCTAGAACTTGTTAGTGGAAGGTAGGACAAAGTATATCAACATTAATCTCAAAATAAAGTCATAGTGAATTCTATGCAAAGTAGTCGTTTAAAAGTTATTAGAGAGGAGAAGGGAAGACAAGGATGTTGTGTTCACATTCACTGCAGAGAAAGACCTGAGGAACTTCATCAGCGGATGCCCCAACACAACGTCTATGCTGCCTAACCTCACAAATGTCACAAGCTATCATCTCCTCTCCATCATCTTCCTTTGCGCCACAAGCGCAATCCACCATCCATTCATCCTCACCTGCCTCTCTCATCCCTTCCTTCCACTCCACACTCCTCCCTCTAACCACCACACCGCTGCCTGATTCGATCACCTCATAAACCAGATCCGAATCCTTACCACCATTAATTCCCTCGATAGACTCCGCAATGAAGTCCCTCAAACACCAATACATCTCCCTAAAGTTCCTCTCCACTTCCCTCTTCAGCTCTCCTATAGTGGCATGAGCAGGCAAAATGACTAGTTCATGAGGAGGAGGCAAATGTTCCTTTCTCATCTCCTCTCTCTCTCCCACATTCGCCAACCTCAAAGTGCATGAGAGCTTCAATATTGTATCCTCACCACCCACTTGGGTTTTTCCAATGTTGTAGTCTTTGATTAGGTGTTTTGTGTCTTGAATTATCCTCACAGCAGTAGCAATGGTAGAGAAAATCCCTGAGGTTGGTGTTGGTGTAGAAGATGTTTGTTGTTGTTTGAGAATGTGCTTGTACAAGTAGAACATGTCCTTGGTGAGTTGCATTCTAGTGATTTGAAAACGTGCCTTAGTTTTGAGTGTTTTTTCACTTGGCCACAACCCTTCATGATTTGGAAACACATTAGAGATGTCTTCCAAACAGTACTCTAGAACTTTGGTTACCGGATTCAATGCCCGACGAACAATGTAGTTGCCCACGATGTGGTTTCCGAGTGACTTGAGCACATAATCTAGCAGCCCCGTGTCGCCAATGTAGGCTCTTGCGGCGTCCCTGACCTCTTGCCTTGAGACCCATCTGAATTCGGCCTGCCTCAGATATTCGACGATGACCCGAGCCGCCATTTCCACTCTCTTGGAAGACCATCGACAGGTGGTCTCTGTTGAAATGGCTGCATGATTGCAGGTGGTTGAGAGAGGAGGAGGTGGGGTACTATCTGGTGGGAGCCGAGCCTTCAATTCGAGCATGAAATGGAGAAGCTGGCCAAGTGTTTGCAAGGAATGGCTTGAGATTGTCTGATATCTTGCTAGGATTGTTGAGATTTCTTGGTATGAAGAGGGCAAGTGTTGGAGGAGTAAAGATAATGGCATGGCTTGCAAAGCTTGGATGGCTTTGTGGTGCATTTGTTGTGTAATACCGTAGCTTCCACGGCCAAAGATGTAGCCCCAACGGGAGAACCAGGGCTCGCCGTAGGCCACACCATGAATCAACCTTAGGTCCATGGATCTCTTCTTTGCAACATCAAGCAAGCTCACCTTCCTAAACCATTTGATGATATAAGTAGAGAGGGAAAAACATTGGTTATTTTATTATTGAGAGGGTCTACATGGACCGAAAATCATGGCACGACAAGTGGACCCTTGGATCTGATCTTGGATCTGATCGGATCAGATCCAAGATCAGATCCAAGGGTCCACTTGGGTTCATGGCACTTTTCGTGCCATGATTTTCGGTGCAAATAGAGTTTTTGTTATTTGAAGGGGTGCAACCTGGTCGAGTCGGGTATTGGCTGAACTCATGTCCGAATGGGTTCAGGTTAGGTCCGACTCGATTTTTTTGACCGTCAACATGACAACCTGGACCGACCCTAGCTACATGACATGGCTGCTTAAATCTTTAGGTTGAGTTCGGGTTGATATTCAGAGCAGGAGTGAGGATTAATTGATGGTTAAATTAGAAGTATCACTCCCTTGTGTGTGAGGCAATAGCAATAGAAAAATGCATGTGGCTTAGAGTAGTTAATCTGAACTACAATCAACCTGACCCATTACCACCCTTGGTAAACTCAAACCAAGCACGACCCAAAATGAAACACAAACATGCCCGGCCCAACTCCAACCTGATTCGAGTGCAATTTGGGTTGAGTTGGGTCAGGCCATGCCAAGATTTCTGGGTTTAGTTAATTTTTCTTTTTGACGGGTTTAAAGATTCAAAAGGTAAAATAAATGTATATGAGTTCATATGATTGTATAATGTATATAGGGCTTTGTTCTAGTGAGAACAGTTCTCACATAGTCACTGTGAGAACTTTTTATGGGACGCATTTATGGATCCCATTTAGGGATGGGACTAGAGGGGATGAAAAGATCTATGTGAGATCACCCCAATATCAAGTTTGACCCTAATTTCATGCATCGAACCCCTTCATCCATTGCTCGCGAGTTTAATGGCTTCATATTAAACAAAAATTTAATCATTCATCCAACGGCCCAATCCATTTGGATGGGTGTCAAACCTCAGGATTAGTAACTATCAAGGGAGGTCACTGTTTATTCACGGTTTGGATTGGTTTTTAAGTGGGCCCCACCAAAAGTTTTTACGGAAGCGTGGTGAGAACTAGCTCTCACTTGAATATTTCCCATGTATATATATATATATAGTATGTACTGTGTCCTATACAGTATATACACATATGCTTATGTAAGCACTACCCGGGCCAAATCTTGTGTCCGTGCGAATTTCATGTGCCTTTCATTCTCTAGGCCCGATCCGACCTAAACCCAGACAGGCCCAATCCAAAACTTTTGGTCAGGACAAGCCATGTGGGTTCGAGTTTGGCCCGATCGACCAAGTTGCATCCCCAATCATTTGTCACTGGGGGTGCATCACATAGAGAGAAACATTAATTACAAGAAGCTCAAGAAAACTATTTGAATAGATGTATATGGATACCTTGCTCTTAAAGCTGTACAAATTCGATCCCACAAGTCCATGATCAGGTGGCCATTAAGGAAATCCGAGCCAGTTTCTATGCCGTTCAAAGAAAGCAAGTGACCATATCCATTGGAGTGAATTAGACCATGCATCAAATGACTTTTGAGCTCCACCCAATTCAACATGGTCGCTGTGGCTGCTGCTTCGGATGACCCTTCGCACCTCGAATGACCCACCTCAACCATCATCGTCCCCTTTGAAGGCACAACCAAGTGATACCTCCTACTGCATATCATATGGTGGCCCCACCCTATCAAATTAGGGTAAATATATTTCAGAAGGATAATTAATAGCCCAGCCCAAAATGCATGTCATGAGACTCAACTCAAGTGAGTCCACCGATCAAATTGTGTGGACCATTGAAGTGTTGATTCATTAAAAAGCTATTTGTAGGCTAAAAGCATATGTGGCCCATTTAGTGACATAAAAGCAATGAAAGACAACAAGCCAATCATTCTCATATTATAACAACCACTGTATGAGAACATGCAAACAAATGTATGAACAACATTAACAGAAGTAATAATGAGAGCTTAACTCTGACCTTCATGCTTCCTCCCCATTGCAGACTGCTATAAGCAGCATTAAATGTAAACTTCACTCAAGAATCCTTCTTCATGTGATCATAAAATATCAACATGATATTTTACAGTTTTTCATTGAGCTCATAAAATTTTTTTTTTTTTTATTGAAGTGCGCATTCTTCTCAAAAGTTTTCCCCTTTCATCACCTTCTTTTTTTGAATTTCAAAAAACAGGCATCTTCCTTATTGAGAAATATTGGTCTCATCATGCACCTGTAAATTTAGTATATATCAACGAACTATATGTTTTTTTATTTATTTTAAACCAACTATATCTTGAATATGGAGATAATTCTACTCGTTCACCGTGGATTGAAGGATACACATTGCTTTGCAGATTTAGTCCTCCGATCCATTTTTTCTTTGCATCTTTTCTCTCAGAAGGCATGGTGGTGTCAGATAGTACATTTACAATCTCTCTCACTTCTTTGTACAAGAAAGTAAGATTTGATACAAGACTCAGGGCCGGCTCAAGGGCAGGCGGGAGAGGCCGCCGCCTTGGGCCCCAATAATTATAAAAATTTTAGGGCCCCATATTATTTTATGTATTTGTATATATATGTGTAAATATTTAGTCTAATATGTAAATTGAAATGCCCAAATTAATAACACATGTGTGTAAATATTTAGCACAATAAATAAATTAAAAGGCCCAAATTTAAAGCCCACCTTAGTTAAAATAATCATTATTTAAAAAGCCAAACTTAAGGCCCACCACCATACCACCATAAGATAAGACTTTAAAAGTCAAACATGGGCCCACCACCAAACTTTTCATCTTTTCTCATTTCTCGTGAGCATCAGAAAAACTTGATTATACAAGTTTGATTAGTGACTTTGCAGCTAAAAATGCGAGAAAATCTTGTTTTCAGTAATACTTTTTTGTTTTTGTTTTTTTGTTCTAGGTTTATTAGCCTTGTTTTTTTGAAGGGAATGTTGGTGTGTGAATTGTAGGCTTTTGGCTTTGGTGGGTAGTTTAAGAGAATACATTGTACTTGATCATTGAGATTAAATATAGCCTCCCTCGGTATGTAGGCAGTCCTAAAGTTATCTGGATGCAGCACTTTTTTATAATAAAAAATATCAATTTTTTTATAGAAAATTGTAATGAATTAAATTTTTTTTTTAAATAATTGTATAAGGGCCCCATTTTTTAGAGGTCGCCTTGGGCCCCTTTAATGTTGGGCCGGCCCTGACAAGACTTCCAATAAGCATATTATAATTAGTTGAATCCGACGTCTCAAAACCAAGCAATTTGTAAAATGTAAGTATTTCTATCTATCCAGTAAAAAACCTATAGTCTTGCATCATAAAAAAAACACAAAGAGGTTGTCTCTTAATAACAAACTCCGTACCTTGATTTGATGTAGATGGCCAACTTGAAATCCAAGTTATGATACCAAGTGGAAGATCTACATAACGGCAATATTATCCAATATTTATCTCTACTAATATAACCCAAGATTGACAGATTAACAAGATGCACAAGGTCAAGTGATCACAACATCACTAATTTACATTGCATATAAGACTACATGAAATTTCTGGTGAAGACGAAAAAAAATAGTCTATTCAGTAGAGTAATTAAAGAGAAGATAGCATGCAAAAACTCTTAGAAATAAAAGTGGAAAGGAGGAAGAGGAGACTCTCTTTCAAATTCAGGGCATTGCACACTTCAAACAAGATAAAAATACCTGTATTTATCCCATGAAAAGGAAAGCTCAACATCATCATTAAAGCCTTATCACAACTGTATATGTTGGGGTCAACAACATGTCTTCTGATTTGCCATTCAGGCAACGAAAGAAAAGGCTATTTTACTAAAATTATATGCTTATTTCGAGTAATAACAACTTTTCTATTAACACAAAACATGATTGACCAACCAATCATGATAGACTCACCTTCAGTCAAGCGTTGGATCTCACATGATATCTTAAAAATATTGATTACAAAACCAATCAGTTCTAACCATGTTAGCTTTTACCTACGCATCGACACTGATTGCAGTGGCGATAGCGCGACTTCTCAATGGGCTCCTCCATAACATACATGGAAACAATCACAGGAGGGTGACGATGGAGTTCGAGTTGAAATGACCAATTTTGCAATCCTCCCCACAAACCAGTATCTTCAAGATGCCCAAATTCAAGAAGGGACCGGATGTTCTGATGAAATGGGCCATTGAAATTGGCCGGATAACCAGGTTCACAGAAGGTCCTGAATTTAAAGACCTTATCTCCCCTCTTCCTCTTTTTACACCCTCCATCTCCTATGTTCATGTGCATATGCATATGCATCTTTCTTGAACATCTAAGGTGAGAAACTTCATGTTAGAACTTAGAAGGGTTGACTTAGTATAAAATTCTAGGGACTAGAAGGGGCTAATTAGTCACACATCTAGTGCCTGGGAAATAAAATTGGAGGGAACCAAAAGTACCATGGAGTTTTCAAAAGAGGAAATGGGGTCTCTTGTTGTAAGCATGATTTCATTGAAAATTGGATTTCCACTAGAAATCCTAGGACTTGTGAAAAACGCATCACTTCTGGTCTAACTAACCTAACCCTGTGGAAATTAATTTATCAGATGGGAAGCTTTCCTTGGATGAGGTAAAGGGTCTCTTGCTATAAGCATGATTTCATTGAAAAATGGTTTTGTACTAGAAATCCTGGGAGCTATGAAATGATGATGGGCTGTCTGGTTTGGATATTAATAAATCGACCATGCTTTTCTTCCTGTTTTAACCAATGGCTAGAATTGGTTTATCGGACTAAAGGGAATGGATCGGATGGGAGCCATTTGATAACAAGGAAATGGCCAGTTACACAAAATTGCATCAAATGGAGACTTCCTTGGATAAGTGTTTTGTTAGAATTGGGCTTGTGGGGGTCCACAGTCCAACCGAACCCAGCCCATGTCTAGCTATAGGCTTGTTGGCTCTTGATGGAAATTCGAACCTGGATTCACACATGGCCAAACCCAATTAAGGACCGATTGATACCCAATCTCGAGGCATTGACTCAACCCCAATATCAGCTCTTAATCTTTTCAGATCCAGGTACAAAAGTGATTCGAACTAATCCTATCCATTTAGTTTCTACCTTAATCCCCTCTTTCTTCCGTCTGTTACATGTGGAGGAATTATGAAATTTCCACATGTGAGTGGTCTTCAGGGTGCTGATGTGCCAATCCAGGCAGAGGTGAAGCCTGTCCCAGCCTAATCCATTTAGTCAAGGGGCCTAATATTCAGACTCAGACCCAGTCCATTTGCTAAATAAACACATGCATCCTCTTTTACAAATACGTCAGGTTGGGTCGGGCCTTTAAGTATATATTGAAAAAATATTTAGGGGTTCCCGATCTCTAGATTGGTCTACTCAAATAATCAGACAAAAGTATGCAAATAATAAAAATTATGCAGCAGAAATAAAACTCAAACACACACCACAAGGACACCAAATTTTAGGTGGAAAACCCTAACCGGGTAAAAAACCACCAATCCAACCTGGATCAATAATCAAGTACTATGAATCTCGCAATTACAAGAAACTCAGATTTCCTCCCAGATATCCCCTACCTAAGGACTGAAGTTACCTTGTGTCGCTTCACACTTCAACGACTTCACACCGCTGATTGCAACAGACTCAATCCAGCACTTGACTCCTCAAATCTTCTACGCAAGAAGACAATCTTCTACAAAAGATGCAGAAGACTTTGGCTCTAGAGAACTAGTCAGCACAACTTCTTAATAAATCTCTAGAAAAGAATTCTCTCAATCAAATCTCTAACTCAACACTTTGAGAGGTGAGGTGTATCTTTGGAATAGCCCTTGAGTCCTTTAAATAGCCCTTGGGACGTGCTTAATATTCCCTAATTTGATTAGGATTAAAACCATCAGTTTTAGCACTATTAGAAAAGTAATTTCCACTTTTTCCGGACTCCCTGCGCCTTGATCGCTCGAGCGAATTAAATGTTCGCTCGAGCGAATGACTTACTGTCTTCGTCCGCTCGAGCGACCAATCCATGGGTCGGGCGAGTGATTTTCTGTCAGTGCATTAAAGGCTCTGTCTTTGCATGAAATATCTTCTGAGTTGTTGCTTGGTATAAGTCCTCTAAGGCTCTCCATGCCATATGACATCATTAAGGCACAAAAGTCCTTATGAGAAGACTTAAGAAAAGATTCCTCCTTTAGTTTACTATTTTGTTGACTTAGTGATGTCACCATGAAGCATAAAGAAAGATGGAATTGCAAGAGCCCACAACGTGTCTTACTCTATCAACAAATACATGAGATGTCATGTGATGTCATCCCCCTTTGATATTCTTCATGTGTTGGTAAAAAAGAAACCCTCCAGCATAGTCTTCTTCCAGCCTTTTTCTTCTAATTCTTCCAGCCTATCTTCTTAGAGTCCTTCTCATCTTCAGAGTCATTTTTTAAATAAAACATACAACTGAAAAGACCCAGAGTTTTGTCCAACCCATGAATTTAGTCAACACTCAAAATCCTAACATATATACACAGGCTTAGGCCTAGCTTTTATCTATCTATCAAATTATAGCATTAGGCATGTGCCTAACCCACTGATCAAAACGCACAACACAAACCCCAGCCCAATGCAAGTTGGGCTGATAATGGGCTCGGGATGGCCCTGCTAGTGGCATTGGGAGTTGGGATTTCTACTTCTTATGCCAAAGTGTATATGCCTGCTTCCCTTAACTTGCTCCTATCTAACTCTACTCTCATTCTCTCAATCTCACATCACAGTTTTACTTGCCAAGCTCCTCGACTCAGAGGGGGGCCTACTCGATCCTCAAGTCCAAATTCCTTTTTTTTTTTTCACTTGCTGCAAATCTGTTTCACCTAGAATTCTAGGCCTTCGCATTAGACTAGAGGAAGGGTCTCACTCCAAGTAGATAAACCATTTCAGAAATCAAAATATTATTCATGGACAGAGATGAGGGATGACCAAAATAGGATGACTAAATAATTAAAAAAACATGTTTGTTTACATTAGAATACATAGAAACTAGTAAAATGTACCCGTGCTTAGCATGGACAATAGTCACCAACACCAAAACAGAAAGTGAGATCCCATGGAAAAATTAAAGGGAAGGAGAACCGTCTTGCATGATGGGTTAAGTGGGAAAGGAATCTTGGAATAGAGAGGGATTATAGGAGGAGGGTCAAAATGAATTGGCAAAAAAGTCAAAATCAGTTTCACAAATCCGACTGATTTCTCAATTGAAACCAGTTCGGTTCATATTATATTATATAATTGAATACATAGCGTGGTTAAAAATGAAAATTAAAGTTGAATTTTCAAAAATGAAAGCCAAATAACATTGTCTGTTATTTGATGCTTGTTTTTAGAAATTCACTTTAATCTTCATTTTTAACCACTATGTGTATTCAGTTATATGTATTTTAATGTAAACAAATTGGGTCAACTACTTAATCCTATCCTTAATCTCTTATTAAGCTTTAGGACAATTGCTTTTCTATGAAAAAAGTGTGAAAAGTGAATTAAATTTTCTTTGCTATAGCAAAATGCACGTTCGGCACAACCACTTTTTTTAAGAGAAAACCCCAAAAAAAGTAAATTGATTTGTTCACAATTTCACAGCACCTCACAAACCTACCCCAAACATAAGGTGTTATGATGGTGTTTTATATTTAGTTGTTTGGTATGAAACTTTTTTGACTTTTTGTATAGAAAAGTGAAGTTTTTTTCTCTTGTAGTGGAGAAATGAAGTTTTTTTTTTTTTTTACTTTTTTTGAAAAATTCGGAGGGAGTTTTGAAATTGTGTATTTTTTATATGAACCATTGTCATTTTTTGTCTGAATTCACGTTACTTTACTTTAACTAGTTAATTGCCAAATACACCCTCAGAAAATAGTAAATTATATTGGAATGGATGGAGAGAGAAATCTGTGAAATCCTCTCTACTTTGGTTGTATCTTGAAGAGAAGTGGGCCCTGAAAATCCTATCTACATTGGTTCTATCAAGATTTTGAGCTTCCCATCTAGATCTTCAAGCTAGACAATTTTTTCTATTTCTCAAAATAAACCCTTTATGATTTTAATGGAATTGAATTCCTCGGAATTAATGGTAAAATATATTTCAGAAAAGGAATATCAAAGGGGGAGGGCCGAATAGAGATTGATATGAGTTGGAGATATAGATGCGACCTGACTTTTCTAGAATTTAATTTATTAGGTTAATAATAATTGGATATTCATTTTCCAATGGAAAGGAACATTATTTAATGCCTTTTCTGGATCCTTATCTTTGTATCTTTAACTTTTTGTAAATTACATTTCTTAAAATTCCTAGGAATTCAACTTCATCCAAATAAAGAGCCCTTGGTTTCACCAGTACACCATTATTTCCCAAAAAAAGAAAAGGGTGGAGGTTGTTAATTAGCCCCTCTATCAAATTTACTCTCCTTGGTTTTTCCCTAATGCAAGCAATTGGTTGCTTAGAAAAGATATCAGCCTTGTCTTTATTTTGGGAGGAAAGGTGGACTATCCTAAACTAGCTTATTTTAAGTCCTATGGATTATTTCTGAGGTTGATCCGCTTCAATGCTCTTGCTTCTATCTCCTTGCTCTCCCTGAACATCCACCTATGCACCGCCAACGCATGCATGTTGCTGTGCTTCATGCCATATGACACACTTAAAAAAAGTATATGAAGATTTGAATATTTCAAAAAAATATAAAAGTTTTTAATATCTCTTTCAATCAAGTCCTCTCCATAAAAAAGTTTTCAAAAAATGACAAAAATACCATTTCCTTACGACGGGTTTTTGTCTTTTATTAACTTTTTTTCTCTCCAAAGCCAACCATTTTGATTTGTTAAAGTGGGCTCCACTAGGTCATTTGGTTTGGACTTGATTATTTCTCTTTATGATTTATTAAAGTGAGGTTTTGAAAAATGCCATGAGGGTATTTTTATCATTTTTCAAACTTTTTTCCTAATTGAGTACTTAATTGAAAGAAATATAGAAAACTTTTATACTCTTTTAAAATATTAAAACTCTCATGTTGTTTTTTTTGAAAACGAGGTATAAGTTTAAACCTTTTTAAAAAATTTCCTTTCCTTTTTTATATTTTTTTTAAAATTTCAGTTAGGTATTTCACAATTTTTCTTGTGATGTACTCATTTTTTAATATTTCAGGAAATAGTATCATTTTATCAACAAAATTAATGTTTCAAAACAACCCAAAAAAGTCAATGCACTGATGGCTGATGGCTCAGTGGCATCGGCATCGGCATCTTATTTTCACTTGACCACCCAGGAAATCTAGAAGGGAAGATTTTAAACCCTAAAAACAAGAGTTGAATTTCTTTCTGTTCTTTGCTTGTAGTGTTAATTTGTTTGTTCT
Source organism: Litsea cubeba (assembly GCA_012931725.1). Taxonomy (NCBI): domain Eukaryota; kingdom Viridiplantae; phylum Streptophyta; class Magnoliopsida; order Laurales; family Lauraceae; genus Litsea; species Litsea cubeba. The sequence continues at coordinate 159,891,340 of CM022944.1, read as the reverse complement.
TTAATGATAGTCTCTCTTTTCTACTAAAAAACAAATATTTCAAGAAAAAGAAAAAGTTTGGAAAAAAATCGTTGATATTTGTGGGATTGTTGGGGAGCACTCACCTCCTCCCCCACATTTTTCTTCTGTATATTATCTGTTTCCAACATTGGTGGTGGTGGGGTTGGCCATAGGTCCCTTAGCAAAGAAGCATTCAGGCTTTTTACAACACAGGCTTTGGTTGGTTTTATCTACTTTTAATGCTTTTTTATGTCTCAGCTTATCTGTACCTTTCAACTTCTGTACTATGTAGCTGAAGGGCCTTCTACGACCCTCGGCACCAATGCTTTGCTAATATAAGAGTTCCTTCATCAACAAAAAAAAAAAAAAAAACATGGGTGGTGGTGAAGGGTTCAACGTCTTAAAAGACAAAAACAAAAATATACAAACACAAAAAGAGATACTTTGAAGGTGAAAGGTGAATGGATTATAGATGATGCATATTGGGTGATGGAACTATTCATTATGTGTGTAATGTGGATGTTTGGGCTGTAGCCCTCCACATCTTCACTCCATATAAGTACAGTGAAATACATGTCTTCTTATACGCTTTTGAAACACATAGCCATGGAAGAACGCTTCCATATTTAATGCAAATTTAAAGGAAAGATCATTGTCCTCTGCCATTGATCATGTATGGTCAGAGTTGGCCTAGCATGGTTATAGAAATGTAAATGGGCTTTCGATTTTCTGATTACTCGAAAGTTCCGATTCGTTAAAAACTGAGTATAGGTCTTTATTTAGGCCCCGATAAGTAAATGGGTCCGAGTCCACCTTTGTTTGGATCCATAGACCCGAAACTCAACATATTACCTCAATTTTTGAAAATCTCTCCTAAAAATCATATTTTTTTAATATCATTTTATACTTAGACCTAGACCCGGATCTAGACTCGTCTCATATATGGTTTTGGTTTCGATTCCAGAGCCAAGAAATAAGTTCTGTAACGATTCCGGGTCCAGATCCGGTTCCACCTTCTCCTCCACGGTTCCAGCTTCTCCTTGCCGAAACTAACCCGTTTACAACCCGTTAAGATAGATGGTCAGGGAACTTCTACGTGCATGTTTCACGTGGGCGGGGCCTTATCTTTTCTACTGTCCTGAGTCACCAGTCCAGTTGGATTTGGAGAATAGAGAGAAATCTGGTGGATAATGCCACTATTTTTTTTTTCACTGGTACTGATGCCACTATTTTATTACCCCAGCAATTCTTTTTACCTGATACTTTTGACCAAAAGAATATCTGATAGGAATATGTATGTTGCAGGGGCGGATCGGGGGGCGGGGTGGCTGAAGCCCACCCAAGCTTTCAGCCTTAAAAAAAATACTAGCATCTCTTTAATATGACTCAAATGCCCCCCCAGCAGAGTTTAATCAAACTGCCCCCGCCCCCCCCCTCCCCCAATCCAACGCTCCTTAAGTTAAGGCTTTGACTTTCTATTCCCATAAACCCAGTCGGCCAGCCCCTTTTCCAAAACCCTTTCCAATCCCTTTCCAGTTTCTAGCCCTCTGCCCTTTAACCCTTTCCCTAACCCTTTTCCAAAAAGCCAAAACCCTGTCCCTAACGAAGAAGAGGAGAGAACAATACGAAGAAGGAGGAGGAGGAGGAGCGGCTGGGCGCCAGTCACTGTAGCCTGTAGCACGCATAGGCGCATAGCAAAAGAAGGATTGAAGGACCCAGGTCAGGTACCTTCCTCTTTCATTTTTTTTTCTTTTTTTTTTCCTTGCAAGTTGTAACATGCATTCATTCTCTCTCTCTCTCTCTCTCTCTCTCTCTCTCTCTCTCTCTCTCTCTCTCTCTCTTTCTTTGAAATACAAATACCTGCACAAAGCTGTGTTTTCATTTTGACAGGTTAACTGTTTTTCATAATTATTTTCAATATTGATCTATGCATTATTTCATTCGATCTCTCTCTCTTTCTTTGAAATACAAATACCTGCACAAATCTGTGTTTTCATTTTGACAGGTTAACCATTTTCATAATTGTTGTCTATGCATTATTTCATTCTCTCTCTCTCTCTCTCTCTCTCTCTCTCTCTCTCTCTCTCTCTTTCTTTGAAATACAAATACCTGCACAAATCTGTGTTTTCATTTTGACAGGTAAACTGTTTTCATAATTGTTTTCAATATTGATCTATGCATTTAGTAATTTTGATTGACTAATAAGATGGATGACGAGTTTCTCGCGGATTACATGGTTATTTACATCAAAAGAGAGTTTGCTAATGAAGTCGACATAGAGTTGATAATAGATGAATTTGATAAGAAGCCACGCAAGTCATTATTTCACTAGTATCATGTTTTAACTTTTATTTGTCTTTTGTCATACTTGTCAGGATCTATTATGGAGACATTTTTTTGTTGATTTTGAGTAGTATAATAAAAATGATCACTCTTTTGGTATGATGCTTATCGAAAATGAATTATGAAGATAGTACATAGATAGTTTTTGGTGAGACATTGTTGCTATTTTTTTAGTGTAACTTAAGTGCAACCCCCCAGATTAGAAGTCCTTGATCCGCCCCTGGTATGTTGATCCCCTAACATCCGTCATGTGATGGAAACTTGATGCACAATTGATCTGGAGTTTGCTTTTCAATAACACAACCCAATTGGACGCTATCAATCCAACCTTTTTATTTGTTTTATCATTCTATCCTAAACTAGCTCTGCCATTTACTAACCTTCTCAATGAATAACACCACAACCTTCTCAATGTTAAACTAGCTTGGATCCATTTTGATTTTGAAAGTTTTTGCAGTCTAGTAGAATGGATACTAGATCTAAATAATCAAACCAACTGATAAGTCCTTAAAAATTCACATTTTCATGGTTATTTTTGGTAAGTTTAAGGCCTTATCAAGACAAGAGAGCCTCATTTTGTGTCATATCATGATTTTATGCATTTTTTATCCATTGTAGTACATTCATGCATAATTTGCTCAAAAACCATCATTTTTGCATCAAATCATGAAACCTGTCATTTTTAATTTTATTTTTGGAAAGATTTTTTTCAAACGTGTTTTTCTCATGAAATTAATTAATCATCAGGTGCATTCATTCATCATTTCATGAGAGATGGGCCCGCAATCATACAATTGTGAATTAACAGTAAATTTGTCTTTTCAAGTGAAATTTATTTTTCTATTTTTTTTTTGCTTGCAGGAAATGAGAAAAAAAATGGTCCCACACATGCTCATGTGTAGGTCACACATGTGGGGCGTCCAAGAGGGGGGTCCACTTTCTTTACACAAAATCCCAAGTTAATTTTGAAGATAATTCAAGATAATCAAAGAAAATCCATGAATGACCAAATCAAGAAAGAAGATTTCCAAAGAGATAAAAGTGGAAAGAATCTACACATATTAGGCATTCAATTTTCTCTTGATTCCAACTTAGAGCTTGCCACCTCATGTATCTCTCATAAATGTCAAGTCTAAGGAAGGTTTGTTAAAGAAGGAAATATGACATTTGCATGAAGATAGAATGGAGAAAAGAAAGGAGAAGACTTACTAAGTGAAGAAGATTCTTGCAACAAAGAAGGGACTAGGGAGAAAGAATAGGGCAGCCCATACCCTATTTAAAGAGGTCCTTGGACGTCCACTCCTTTCATGAAGGAAAAAGCCCCCTTCACTAGTGTAATTCCTCTACCATTCTACCCATCTCCTTTCTCTACCATAGCCCATCTCTTTTCAAGAAGGCTTGTCCCAACTTGATGCTTCAACTAGAGAGGTTCCTTTCATCCTAGTATGTATTTGTTTTTGAAATTTTAATTCTCCATCTTTTATGTAAAAACATTGCATATTAGTAAAAGTGTGATTCTTTTTAATTATTCTTTTTCTTATGTGATTAATGCTTGAATTGTGTTTCCTTTATTGTTGTTCTTGGATTGACAACCCAAGATCCTAAAGGCATGAAATAAGTAATTATGAACTCGATTTGAGAATAGAAAAAAGAACACACTTATCACACATTTATTTTTATTGCAATTCCCACACATTTACATTTATTGAAAAATCCACACATTTATTTTTTTGTTAATTCCACACATTTAATTTTATGCGATTCACACATTTTTTTTTTTTTCACTACACATTTAAATTCAAGTAATTTTTTCTTTCTTTTCTTCTTATGCTTCTTATATATTTATGTGAATTTTTTTTTATGCATAGTTTGTGGTTGGAACTAGTAAGCATTGCATGCATTTTCATATTGGTGGAGTTTAGATATGTTTAAGTTGCTGGAATTAGAGTTTTAAATTGAATAAGCAAGGAAAACCAGAGATTTGAGTCAATAATTTCGGCTATATATTTTTTGAAAATTTGGATCCCAATATAAAGTGCACAAAACACATTGTTGCAGGAATTTTAGGACAGATTTTGTGTGAAAATTTTGCAATTAGAAACCTGATCAAAACACATTATTTTTTGATGAAACTTTGGGAAATTAAAGTTTGATCAGTGTACTTTCAAATCCCAGAATTTCATGCAAAAATAAATTTGGAAAGATGGTGAACCAGTGGCTCAAACCTGGCTAGTCGGACCCACCTATGTGCAGAATTCCTGCACAGATTTTTTTTTTAGGTCATGTTCATGCACTCATATCTCATTCATTCTAAATCATTTTTCACTTCCGTTTTTTTTTTTATTTGATTCATGCATCATTATAGTTCAAAATCCAGCCAGTAAACTCAGTTTTAGGTTGCATTAGATTAGGAAAAAATCATGTATAAAAACAGCACTGCATACTAGTTTTCTAGCCTTAGAATTTTGGTCGTGCTGTCGCAGGCACCCAAAAATAATAAAACCTTTACTCCTAAAAATATATGTAGTAGTGCGAGTAAGGATCGTTCCCACGGAGAGTGTTTAGCCAAAGTTTATGCTATGTGATCAAAGATGGGGGTTTTGATTATAATGAAAAAAAAATGAATAAAAGCAAATAAAGAATAATAATTTAAATTCAATCAAATTGACAAGCATTGGTCAAAGTTAACATCCACCATTGGAAATTAAATACTGATCATTGATGCGAAAGTAAATCAACTAATACTTTGAATATTCATCATTGGAATTAAATTCCTACCTCCTTAATTAGTTAATTAGAAAACACGCGCTCTAATTATCCCTAATTACTAAACAACCCAAGACAAGCGCCAAAGATTTAATCTAGTAACAGCATTAAGACCTTGAGAGATTGATAAATCTAAACAACACAAGCACACGCGGTTGCATTTAATTTAGCCAGGTGTTCTTCCTAATATCTAATAATTTCCTAAGCAGCAAATTATTAAATATTAGTTGCTTCGCAAATTAGAGGGATCAAACAATTACGGATTTGATTTCTAATTTAGCAGTAGATTGCAACGAAAAATAAACTAGTATGCATCCTAGCAATTAAACGAAACAATCATGATAACAAATTAAGCACATAAAAACAACCCATATTCAAAGCATAAATTGAATAATGAAAATAAATTAGATCTCACAGTATTTATTCCGAGGCTTCAGTCTTCTTCAACCAATAACATAAAATTAGCCACGCAGGGCCATACTAACTTGCAAAGAAAATAGTAGAAAAGAAAGAAAGAGAGAGAGAAAAAAACTTGCAATGGAGGAAGGTATAAAAAGAGAGAGAAAACGTGTAATGGGGGAAGGTACTGTGGAGAATGTCTTGACTTTTTGAATGGAGTGGATTATTTATAGATTGAATGTATGGTAGAGAGATGAGAGAAATAAGGTGAGGTGGGTCCATGTGATGGGTTGTCTTTGAGGAAGAGGGAGAAAATTTTGGAGATGAAAGAATGACGTGAAAGAGAAATTACAGATGGGTTGAAAATCGTTTTTTGAGAAGTGGAGATGGATAAGAACTAAATAAGGAGATAAGAGCATGGTTCAAAATCTCGGTATCGGTCGCGGTATCGGCCGGGCCGAAAAACCGATACGTCGCGGATATCGTCGCGGATATCGGTCCGTCGCGGTCGTCGCGGTGTGAATTTTTTTTTTAATCCAAAAAATTTCGCAAAAATATTCAAAAAATCCAGAATATTAGAAAATGCTGGAAAACAATATTTTTTTCCATTAGTAACAACAATAAATCAAAATCTCGGTCACCTTAAGTTATGAGTCCTGCCTGTGTCGCTGTTCGCTTTATTCTCCAGTATTTTATATAATGCAACCATTGCTTATGCTCATGATCAATTTATTAGTGTAAAATATAAGAAAATAAAGATAAGTAGATAACAAACATATCAATTATCATTTAATACTAACTCAATCATCAAATAAGTTGTGAAATTCATGACCATGAAGATAACATATTAAAATCTGAAATATGATAGTGATATAGATAAATGACATAAAGCACTTGAGCATCAAAAGGTTCATGGTTTACCTGAAATTAGAGGGGACTAGAGAGTAGAAATTAGAGAGAGATTGATGAGTATGAGTGTATGATAGTTGATAGATTGACAACCTAATACCAAGTGGAGTGTCGCCCAGGCTCAATATCATCATCATCATTTCTTCGGTTTTGGTTAAAAAGATATGCTCCATACTGTTGTGCAGCACTACCATACCCATGACCATATTCAGATTGTTGTTGATAAGATGATGAAGATGAACTACCTTGATCCCCTGTAGATTGTTCTTGGTAATTGTGCACAAATGGTATGTAAAAGCCATGAGGGGTATATAAAGGTCGTTGGGGATCATGTGGTGGTGGGGGAAGCCTCCCTTGCTCAATTAATAGCTGTTCGATAGACATTATCGGTGTTGGTGAAGGGGGTACCCAATTAGGGTCATATGAATAATTCATATGCTGTCCATACATGGCACCCTGTTGGCCAACATAACCCCCTTGATAACCATGAGTACCTTCCCCCACTCCTTGCCCAGCAGCGTCACCACTACTCCCTGTCTGTCCAACATGTCTGACATAGCCACGGCGAGGATCTAACTCGGTAGCAGCAGGAAAATGCTCAACTGTCTCATAAGTGACATGCTCATCATCTCTATAATGACCCTCATCCCCGGGAGAGTCAGGTGGGATTCCTGCTGATGATGAAGAAGTAGAAATACTTGACTCACTCTCCTCGTCCACGTCCTGTCCCCTTGGCTCACTTGTATCAGGCGCGCGCCCCTGTTGCATTGTCAAGTTTATTTCTTCCAACCTTTCTGAGGCCCTCACTGGCTCAGGCCTATCCCCAGTCAATTCCTCCATCAACCCCTCTAACTCTGGGTCTTGGTCTAACACCGGTTGTTCTTGTTCCTCCAGCCATTGACCTAACACAGTATCCTCTTCTGAAAAGATATAGTCCAAATTAATTGGACAAAAATAATCCCGGTGATCCTCAAACTTTCTTCTCCTTCTATTTCTACTCCGGAGCCTGAGGTTGTAGTGGATGTAGACCAATTTATTTAGCTTCTGCATTGTTAATCTATTTCTTGGTCTTGTGTGGATAAAGGAGAAGGTGCTCCAGTTTCTTTCACAATTGGAAGACGATGTTGTTTGACTAAGGACTTTAATAGCAATCATCCTTAGTGCAGGAGCACTCTCTCCATAATTCAACCACAATTCAGCTGAAAAAAAAAAATAGAAATGATATTAGAGTCAATAAAATAATAATAAGTCCTTAAATAATATATAAATGACATTACAAATTTACAATCAATACCGGGATTGGTCTGTGTAATAGCTCTCCGCGCAGTCGTCGTTCCAAAGCTTCCAGCACGTACATTGTATATATCAACCTGAAGACATTAACATAATAAAATAAATTGGAGAAATGACAATGTTATACTTTTTCCCTTAATTAGCCTACTGCCTACCTGATTAGTAGCCCAAATGGCTTCATCTGTATTCGCTGCCAGTCTTTCAATTACATTTTTTAATCCCAAACGGATTTCATCAGATATACGTCCATCCGAAAATTGTGGATTAAAAAAGTATCCTGTAAAAGTACCAATGAATTTTAGTCAATGATAAATTAATATAGTGAGGCAAAATTGAATGCAACAATTCAAATATTAAAGGAAACAGCTTTTACTTACCAGCAGTGTGTAAATCATGTTTCAATTGTCGTCCCCATCGATCGTCGATGATCTTCCAATACTTTTTGTAATATCTACAATCTGCTTGAATAGCCAGCTTTGATCTCTCCATGGCCTCATGTAAGAAGCCCATTGTTGGCTTATCATCGCCATCAACCAATCGAAGAACCTTTATTAGGGGATCAAAAACATTCAAAACACCCTTCACATGAGGCCAAAATTTATTGGACTCAATTGTTTTACACACTTCTATTGTAATGGGACTTGGTCTCTTTCCCCATTTTGAATTCATGAACTCTTGTGATTTTATTAATTGCAGAAGTCCATCTCTATACTTGTAAACACTTTCGATAGCAATAAAGTGGGTGGCAAATCTAGTGATGCCAGGGCGCAGTAGTTCATGGTTGTCTGTATGTGTTTTCATCATGGAAATGAGTCTATATGACTGATAAAAAAAATTGGTGATCTGCTTTATCTTACCAATCACTTGCTTCATGACTTTTCCTTTTGCAATATCTTCAAGCATTAAATCCAGGCAATGTGCTGCACATGGAGACCAAAAAATCCTTGGCCTTTGTTTCATAAGCATCATTCCTGCAGCCTTCATGTTTGCAGCATTGTCGGTAACCACCTGAACTATACAATCTGCCCCAACTTCTTCAATCACATCATTCAATAACCTATTAATATATCTTGCATCTTGGATGTGATCAGTTGCATCAACTGATTTGATAAACACCGTGCCCATAGATGAGTAGATTAGAAAATTCAAGAGATGACGATGTGTGATCGTCGTCCACCCATCGCACATTAGTGTGCAACCTCTTTCCTTCCATACCCATTTGAAAGTTTCCACCCAAGCCTGCAACTCATCATACTCTTTCTCAACACATACATGCCCAATCTCATAAGGGGTGGGTGCCTTTATACCTGGACCATGTTCTGCAGCTGCATCTAACATAGTGGTGAAATAAGGAGAAGATGCCTTGTTGGGTGGAATGCCTCCATCCAAAAAAAACTTCCCAGTAGCTCTCACTAGATTATCTCTTGCTTTACCAAACTTGCCCTTTAGTGCTTTTATGATGCCTGGCTGCTTTGATGTTGGTTTTCTATAAGCAAATGGGTCAGTTGGCCCCACCACATCTGGCCTACGAGGTGCCTGTGTAGGAGGTCTTTCAACCTCCTCAATGTCTGGATCTTGACGGGGTTGTTTATGACTAAATGCCCGACGCAAACTCGCCCCCCCTGATCCGGATGAACCACCCTGCTCATATTGGCTACCTCTAGCTGCTGCTTCATATTGCATTCTTCTCCTTTCTTCATCCTCCTGAAGTGCCCTTACACTTTCCCTCCTAGCCCTTGTCATTTCCGGGTCTTCATCGTCATCATCAGAGGAACCAAAAACCTCTTCTCTGCATGCTTCAAATTCCTCGGTTCTTCTTCTTTCTTGTACTACTTTTTTTTGTGTAAGTGTCTTAAGGAGCCCCTGCATTTCAGCTCTCACATTTGGTGGCACTTTCGGACATTTTATCACCTGTCCTGATACATGTGCCAAATGTTGTTTCAATCGGGTAATTCCCCCATTGAGAACCTTTTCACAATAATTACATTTTATTTTGCTTCTACTTCCTACAGCTTCACCGTGACTCCATGCCGGATCTATGTCACGCACCATTGTTCCTATAAAATAAGACACTCATATAATAGTAATACTCTAACAACAATTATAGATTTAATAAAATCATTTTCAAAGTCCTAAGCCTTCGGTAGTTAATGTATCATAAATATTAAATACACTTAAACAATTATTTTTAGAAAAAATTAAAGATTTAATAAAATCATTTTCAAAGTCCTAAATATATAGATCTAGCATAAAAGTATGTAAATCAATCATTTACATGCCACACAATGATCATGAATCATTAAAAGAACATATTTATGATGAAATCCCAAAAAAAATGATATATTATAATTCAAAAATTATAAAATCCGAAAATAAATTAAATAAAATAAAAATCTAAATGATGTTTATGACAATGAATAGATGTAGATCTATCATCTACACACTATTAATAAGCATTTAGTATCATAAATACTCTAACAATTAACAACAATTGTTTTTAGAAAAAATAAAAATTTAATAAAATCATTTTCAAAATCCTAAATATGTAGATCTAGCATAAAAGTATGTAAATTAATCATTTAAACATCATACAATGATCATGAATCATTAAAAGAACATATTTATGATGAAATCCCAAAAAAATGATATATTATAATTCAAAGATTAGAAAATCCGAAAATAAAATAATTAAAATAAAAATCTAAATGATGTTTATGACAATGAGTAGATGTAGATCTATTATCTACACACCATTAATAAGCATTTAGTATCACAAATACTCTAACAATTAACAACAATTGTTTTTAAAAAAAATAAAGATTTAATAAAATCATTTTCAAAATCCTAAATATGTAGATCTAGCATAAAAGTATGTAGATCAATCATTTACATACCATTATATGATCATGAATCATTAAAAGAACATATTTGTAATGAAATTTCAAAAAAATGATATATTTTTATTTAAATATTAAAAAATCCGAAAATAAAAAAATTAAAAAAAAATCCAAAATCATGTGTATGAGTAGATCTAGCAAGAAAGTATATGGATCTAACTTAGTTCAAAGTGAAGAACACAACACAAGTGACATTCTCATGATTTCTAATTTTTCATGCTTCATCTAAAAAAAAAAAAAAAAACACATAAATGCATAATACCATGCTTTAAGTTGATTTTCTCTTACCTTAATAATATTTTCTTGAAGAAAATATGCAAGATGGGTAAGCAAATGGGTGGCTGCTGCTCTTAGAAGTTTGGATAGGAGAGGAGTGGGGAAGAAGATGAGAAATGGGAAAAAATTAGGGTTTTAGGGCTTTTAAGGGGTCTCGGCCGATATTTTGAAAATATCGGCCGATATATCGCCACGGCCGATATTTTCAAAATATCGGCCGATATGGAGCGATTTTTTGGCGATTTTTTCCCTCATCTCGCCGCTACCGATTTCTCGCCGATATATCGTCTCGGTACCGACCGGTACCGGTACGTACCGGCCGGTACGTACCGGTACCGGCCGAGATTTTGAACCATGGATAAGAGAAAACATAGAAAGTATAATTAGATAAGGAAAGTAGCTTGTGTGAGATTAGAGGGAAAGATGGATTTGAAAGATGAGGTGGCGTTGGAGGAGATGATATGTATTGGAAAGAGAATGCGTATGACAGTATGAGAGATGGAGACGTGAGGGTGAAGGATGAATAAAAAATTAATTAAAATTCTAACTTAGTCAAACTTCATTTCTGGACCATATCTTCTCACTCGGGCTTCTGTTGGATTTGAACCAAGAATTAAAGTTGCACCATTTTTCGTTCCGGATAATATGAGCCCAATATTGGATATGTTCCGGGAAACTCCTGATTTCATCAAATTTACCACAATGCCCTTCTGCTTGATTCTTCATCCATTTAGCATCAAATATGAGCACTTCTCTTGCAACTCAGATCTGAAAACTTCTTGATTCAGCAAGAATATCTCAAAACTCAAAACATAAAAGTTGTAGATCTTTTTCTTGGCGTTCCATAGCATCTTGAATCATCTCAATTGGAGTTCGGAGGAGAGAGTTATGCCCAAATTACGAAGCGATGTCAAAACTGTCCAGAATCACTCAATTAGCTTTGTTTTGCTCATAGCACCTCCATTTGCATCCTAAAGCAAAATATAAGAATAATGAGTACATTTAGGCATCAAATAAGTATAAAGGACTAAACATTAATGGAGAAAAATATAACATTTTGCATTCTCATCAAATTTCCTAACATCTCATGGCATACATTGCATTACTAACTTTCTAACTTTAGGATTAGTTTCTAATTTTGTGTTTTTTTATTATTTAGATAATTTCCAGAAATAAAAGATCTTTCTGATTTTTTTTTAATTGAACATTTTAACTTAGGAAGCTTCTTAATATTTGAAAATTCTAATGTAAGGTATGATTGACTTAATGCTTTCTAAAATTGTTATGATTTGAAAATCTTTATTTATTTGGAAAGTCCTTAACTTTAGGGAGTTGATTAATTCAGTTCACTAACTTAGGAAATATACTAACCCTAATTGCCTAACCTAGTTTCTAATTTAGAAAACTAATTTAGTAATGTTTTCATACTAATTTTAGAAAGTAGGTTGTTTTCTTTTTTTTGATTGATTTGATTTGTTACCAATCTTTGTTGAGCATGTCTTGATTTATTTGGTTTCTAACTTAGGTTTATTTTGTTTCTAATTTAGCTTCTTAGTATTATTTTTGGTAAGTTTTATTTTTGGCTTGTTTCTAATTTGTGTATTCTTTTGTAGCAACTTGTGATTCATTTTAGATTTAGGATTTTTTTATTTTTAAAAATGTATTTAATTTTAATTTGAAGTAGGAATGATGAATGTACTTTTCTAAAATTTAGGCTAAAATTAGATTTTATTTAGGGCAGGTGAAAAAGTTGGAAAGCCTTATTTTTAAAAGCTCCATGTGGATCGACCTGGTCTCACCAGTTTTATTACTACAATTGCACCCTACACTTGGGTCCGATCACCAACACGCAGTGAAAATAACCAAATAAACAGTATAAAACTAGCAATCTACCAATCACACACCATAAGAAGGTAAATACAATATTTAGCGTAGAAACCCTATTCAGGGAAAAAACCACGAAGTATAAATCAAGAGTTCACGAACAGTTACAAGATATACTAGCAGCTCATTTACCTCAGTGTATACCTCGACCTAAGGACTGTAGTTCTTGTACAAAATTCATTGCCACGACATCCACCATGCACCGTTCTCCTTACTTGATCTCCTCGCACATTTTCAGTCAAGATGAACTATCTTCTACAAGAAAGTAGAAGCAGCCGTAACCTTCTAGAGCAACCATTCAGAACAATCTTTCAGATGCACACCCATACCTTTAGGGTTGAGAGCAACACCTTATTTATATCTCCAAATTCGTGCAAGTATGATTCAAATTGGGAAGCAAAGTCTCGAAAGAAAACAATTCCTATACAATTTAGGAAACTTTTCTGTATAGGCCGTGCATGTCCGATCGAACAGACCACCCAAATAACTGGGGCGTGTCTGTTGTCCGATCGATTGGACAGAGGCTCCGATCGATCGGGCCTGGGAGATTCACCCGGTCTTCTCTTTTCTTCGGTTCAGCTCTTCCTGCGACACAACCACAGTCCATTTTAAAACAAAATAGAAAATACAACTCAATGGACTTAGAGTTTTGTCCAATCTATGAATTAGCCAATAAAAAATACTTACATATTTATAAATGTCACCACAACCCTCTCAATGTTAAGAGGTGTGATACTAAAAAAATGTTAAGGAGAATATTTACTCTTATTTTTATTTATTTTTTCCACAAGTGGGAATTCAATTGTTGCATTGTGACAAAGAACCAACATAAAGCACTGTGGCCAAACAGGCATCTCTCTCTCGTTTCTCTTTCTTTTTTCTTGTTATTATCATTCATGTAATTTTGACTGAAAATTGTGGCAGAGAAATGAGAAAAAGCATTGGCCCAGGCTGCATGTTGGGCTGTTGGCCCTTGGGTGTAATGATCCTCTGAGGCTCTAACTCAGGATTTCTCTATGTTAAAGCCTAGACAGTATCCGGACTAAGTCAAGGCCGAGGATCCTGACACTTATACGGGCCGAGAACCAATATATTATTTATTAAATGATACCCCATTTCATGTTGTTCTCTCCCTATCCACTAGTTCGTTTGTGAGACCCTGAGATTATCCTGTTGCTTGAGAAATCAGAAACAATGGGAGAAAGAATTCCAGAAGCAGTATTGAATTCAGGGGAGAAGATCCCAATGATAGGCCTGGGAACGGCTTCATCACCAGTCCCTCATGACCTTCTCATCTCCTCCTTCATCACTGCCATTGAGACAGGTTACAGGCACTTCGACACTGCTGCCCTTTATGGGAGCGAGGCTCCCCTAGGAAAAGCCATAGCCCAAGCACTGCAGCAAGGCCTGGTCAAGACCCGAGACGAGCTCTTCATCACATCCAAGCTCTGGTGCACCGAAGCCCACCATGACAGGGTCCTCCCTGCCCTCAAACAAACACTTCAGTGAGTAATCTAATTCTCTATTAGAAGAAGGCTCTTTGACTCTACCCCTTATATTTCAGTTCATGGGGTCGTGGGTGACTCTAATTTCATACCCACCAGAAAATATTCTCTCTTTTTTTTCTTTTTTTTCTTTTCATGTTCTAGATTAGGGATTAGGAATTAGGAATTTTGGTTCTGATGTTGAATTGTTGATGATGGGCATGGGTGGGCCACACTTACATGAACGGGCCCTGTTTGGTCATCAAAACTGTGCATTCAATATCATGGTTCTATCGGGGGGTCGTTCCAGTCAGGATGCCACTTGCATGAGATTTCTTTGAGCTATAAATCCAACCAGGCTCAACGTTGAAATGCTAACCACTGTTTTTTTTTTTTTTTTTTCTTTCAAGTTTATCATCAGAGAAACTTTTATTACTCTAATCTGGTTACTAACTTAGCAGTTAGCAAGCTTTGATTTACCAGGAAAAAAATAAAAGACCTTAGTAGCATAAAAAGGGTTTCTAATAATCCTATCAATAAGAAGAATGGTTGCATTGCATGTCAGCATTCCACCAAAAGGTTAGTGTATTTTAGACCAAAATACCAATTTGTCAGGGTAAGTGTCTCAAACCCCAAGGGGTAGCTCAGTTGGCCTAGGACCACGGTTTGCTCCTGGAGGTTGAGAGTTCGAAACTGCGCTGCCACACTGGGGCCACAGGGGGTTTTTACCCGGCTTTGCCTCCTTTGCCCGCAGGGATTTAGTCCGGCCCAAAGGGCTGGGACACCCTGCGTCAGCAAAAAAAAAAAAAAAAAAAAAAAAGAAAAGGGTAAGTGTCTCAATGTCTTTAGGTGATCTAAGGTGGTGAAACGGTGGGACAGTAATTGGATAGGCCATAACTGATCAAAATCATAAATAGCTCCAACCATCCAATAAGAAGAAGAAGAGCAGCCTAACCAATGGATTGGATGCAAACTTTTTTGCTTGCTTGTTTGAACACTCATTCGGAACAGTAGAATACATAGATTTCATTATATATGTGGTTAAAAATGAAGATCAACAGTGAATTTGCATAAATGAACGTCAAATAATCTTTTATTTCATGAAAATAGATAAGAGATGATGAGAAATGATTATCAAGCCATCACCGTAGTAATTCAATACATAGTAAATAGAATCTCATATCTACGTCTCCACTTTATATCCTTTGCCCCTCACTTCTTCATTAATCTTTGGGGATTTGACATATTAATTTTCCTTAAACTTTGTTCCCTCAATTTCATGACTGAAAATCTATTAATGTCACCATCGTTTGACTCTGGTCCACAATTTTTTTTTTTTAACTTTTCTTCCCTAGATCCCATGATATAAGTGTAAAAACCCATGATATCTTGGGATACGGCTTTTTAACGTTTTACATTTGGATCCCATGATATCATGGGTTCCAGGGCAGAAAAGAAAAAATGTGGATCAAACGACTCTAAATTTCCGGTCATGAAATTAGGGATGCAGGATTTAAGGAGGATTAATATGTCAAATCCTCTTAATCCTTTAATAGAGTTCATTTCACCATGAATGCTTATATATGTTTAATGCAAATAAACAGACTGTATGTGACTATCAGAATGGTACGATCACTTATGGCTTGTGATGCGGCGGCCCACATGACCAATAAACCGTATCACATTCCCTAGGCATAATCCACATGTAGTTGCTTTTGGCATATAGAATATTTCACTGCTATCATGTTTTTGCAGGAATCTTGAGTTGGATTACATTGATCTCTATCTTATTCACTGGCCCTTGAGTTTGAAGCCAGGGGAAATGAATCTTCCCTTAAATAATAAGGAGGACCTTCTCCCCATGGATTTCAAGGCAGTCTGGGAAGCTATGGAGGACTGCCAGAGACTCGGCCTAGTCAAGTCCATTGGAGTGAGCAACTTCTCATGCAAGAAGCTCTCACAACTCATGGCCAATGCTAAAATACCACCAGCAGTGAATCAGGTATGGTCATCCTGGGCCCTGGACTTCCATTCAATCTTGGGTTTGAACCCAGGTCTTCAATAATTGGATTGGGTATTGGCCCACCTGGCCTCAGGCCCATCCACAACCCTGATTATTTGATAATGATGATCTTTCAGGTGGAATTGAATCCAGCATGGCAGCAGAGGAAGCTAAGGGATTTTTGTAAGGAGAATGGAATACATGTGAGTGCATGGTCTCCTTTAGCAGCGTTTGGGGCTCCCTGGGGGTCTCCGACAGTCATGGAGAACCCTATATTGAAAGAAATTGCAGTTGCTAAAGGGAAGTCTACCGCTCAGGTAACTGCTAATAAATGTTTGTTTCATGGGCTGATGACAGGCCAATATATGAGAGCCAATGGCCTAGCCCATCACCACTGCTCTTAGATGGGACAACCATCCGAATTTGGGGCAGGTTTGGTAGGACTTCTATTGTTGCCTTTGGGTATGGGTTTGTAGATTGTGACCCACTTCAGGTTTGGGGCAGGTTCAGCTCAGTTTACAGCTTCCCTGATATGCCCCACTCTATTGATGACCTATTTATGTATTTATCTGAGAAAATTAATTATTTGTAAAGAAACTATTTTTATCTTAAAATGATTGCTACCTCGTTTACATCGTAAAAAGAGAAGGGGACTGATTTTGAAACCGGACCCAATCTCAATATCTGGCCCAATTAACAATGGCAGATTTGGTATCATATATCCGTGTGATAGGCCAGGCTAGGTGTGGGTTGCAGCAAGTATGGATTAACCTTGAATAACATCGAGCCCAACTTGTTGCAATCCATAGTCCCAGCAAGGTCATTTATCAAGTGGAGGCCCATTTACAGAGCAGCATGAGTTCAGGCATAATTCAAGAGCAAGAGAATAAATGGGCCGACCATGTAAGATGAAGGCCCACCTCTCAAATCTCCCTTTCTGCAGTGGGTAGTACTTAACAGATATATATATATATATAATATATATATATATATATATGGATGTCATTTGAATGAACATGTCTCAGGTTTCTTTGAGGTGGATATACCAGCAAGGAGTGAGTGTAATAGTTAAAAGCTTCAACAAGGAGAGGATGAAAGAGAACCTTGGAATCTTTGACTGGGAGTTGAGTGAGGAAGAGTTGCAGCAAATCAGTCAGATTCCACAGCAGAGGGGATTTTCAGGAGAACTCTTAGTCTCTCCAAATGGCCCATACAAGACCGTCCAGGAGCTTTGGGATGAGGATCCGTAACATCCATGCTTTCTCCAATTAATGCCATGTTTGTTTTCAGGGTTGAAGCTAATTATGAGTGTTTTATTTTGAGTTTTGCAGTAGTCTATAAGTTGTGGGGATTGAATAAATAAAAGAGTGCATGTATCATGTATGTAAGATGGAACGTCTGGTAATTAGGGTCGCCAGTATGGCCCACTTAATAAAATCTGGACGGCCCCAAAAAATTGCTTCCTTTTATATGAGCTCTCATTTCATTTCATAAGAGTTACCTCTAAATACTATTGGGCCACTGTTAGGTTACTTTGAATTCTTTTATAATGTTTTATTTATGTAGTTTGGGTTCCACAAGTACTGGCACACAAGTGAGGGGCTTCCCCATGTATATTTTTACAGGATGAAACAGAACAAACGGTAGTTCATCTTCCTTGTTTTTTAAAAAACACAGAATTAATCTAAATTACTTCGACGAAAGCCAATACTCAAAGGATTAAATCTAAACTTTTGGAGCCTTGCTCTAGGAGACTCCATCAAGCCATACAAAAGACTTGTGCAATTCCGCTTTTTTATTTCTCTCCCTTAAAAACCAGCCCGAGTAGTAAAGACATGTAGACTTCTTCATAAAAGTTGCAATGAAGGAAGTCTTTCTTAATATCTAATTAATACAATGGCCACCGCATGTAAGCAGCGATGGAACCACTGAAACTAAACTAAGCTTCGAATATGGGGAAATGTCTCATAATAATCTTCTCCATAGATCTGTGTGAAGCATTGAATCTTGAAGTACTAACATTGGAATTATAATTAATTGTGTACGCCCATCTACTTCCACATAGATATTTATCCTCTTGAAAAAATTGCCGGTTGTCAAGTTTTATTTGTCTTGTGAGCTTTCATCTCTTTTTCCATTGCCTTTCTTCAGGGAGGATTAAGAGGATGCTTTTGTACTTTCCCTTAATGGGTCATCATCCTTTATGGTCAAACTTTTCCTCATTAGCGCCGTTACCATCCTGCGTTAGACATGCCCAAACCATCCCAATCGGGTTTATCTAATTTTATCATCGATTCTTGCTACCCCTAAATGCTCTCAAAAGCACTCATTTCTAATTTTATCCTTCTTAGTTTTACCACACATCCAACTCAACATTGTCATATTTGCTACATCCATTTTGTGCATATGTTTCTTCTTAATTGTCTAACATTTTGCCCCATATGTCTAACTGGTCTAATCGTTATCCTGTAAAAAATTTTCTTCAATCTTGTTGACATGCGTCAATCATAAATAACTCCATAAGCAAGCATCTACTTCAACCATCCCGCTTTATCCCATATTTGATATCTTCATCAATCTCTTTGTCCTTATCGATTATTGAGCCAATGTAACAGAATGAATTTCTTTATCGTATCTCTTGGGCTTCAACTCTCATAGTAGTTTAAGCTATTTCTATATGCCCAATGAATTGCAATCCATATATTCTATCTTTGCATGACTTATCTATAATACACAGATACTGTGTGGATACGGCAAGGACACGTCGTATACACGGAGATACAGATTTTATAAATAAAAGGTGAAGTATCAAATATGATACGACACAATACGTTGTCCATTTTGAAGTATCTGTGCATCATAGTAATTTATTTTAAAGCCTTTGGATTCCAAAGACTCCTATCATCTTTCAGGTTTTACATTAACGCCATCTCTTAAGTCATCCTAGAACACTTAATTATCTCAGGTACAATAGCATGCACCAAGATATCCCTTTTGAATATGATCACTTGGATTTGGGAGAGGTAGCATGAAGATACTTCAATTAGGCAAGAGATTTAAGCATGAAAAAAAGTTTTGTATCTATTTATATGCAATGCATTTTTTGTATTGTTAATATGAAAAAAAGTTAGTAAAGTCAAGCAAGAGTTAACCCCCACTCAAGCAAAAATCCTGGGCCCGTCGTCACTGCTTGGATTACACCCATTAGAACGGAATGTACACCTGCTAAAATTTGTGGGGCCCAGCTAGATGGAGATGACAACATCTAGGGATGATGCTTATTTATTATATATATATATATATATTTTTTCAGAGATGAGTGGTGCAATGAGATCTTTTGGCCCCCCCAAGTCCCAATCCTAGAGGGGCCCATGTAGGCCGCACATCGAGTTGTACATACTACATAGTCATCCAATGCACAAGTTGCACACTAGATGACTAATGTTTATATACATGTGAGTGGGGGTGGTGGTGGGGGTGGTGGGTTTTGGCTAGCCTTAGCCTTAATTGGTCTAGAATAGATGATGGGGCCGACATTTTGATCCATCTTAGTGGGCCACTAAATACGAATGGCTGCAGATCAAGTGGGGTCAGTAATGATTTGATCGAACCTTCTTCACCATATCAACCTCCTCTCCCCACCCACACACTCTAATCACCAATTTCAATTCAACTCAGCCCAAAGGCCTACTATTCATATTTTTTTTAAATTTGTTTTTTTATCTTGATCGGGTCTGGAACTCTGTATATATATATATCCATGTAGATATAGTTTCCGTCTTTCTGACCCGAGGGCAGGATCCGGACCCATTTCCAACCCTATAAATAAAGTAGCACAGGACCACACGCACAAAGGGATTACCAATCTATCTTCTTCTTCTTTTCTAGGATTTCTGCTGCAGCGAATGGATTCGATCGGCAATGGCAATGGCAGCGACTCTGCAACGCCAAGGGAGGAACATTCGATCGGCAATGGCAATGGCAGCGACTCTGCAGCGCCAATGGAGGAACATTCGATCAGCAATGGCAGCGACTCTGCAGCGCCAATGGAGGAACATTCGATCGGCAATGGCGATGGCGGCAACTCTGCAACGCCAAGGGAGGTTCCTCCTTCCTCTCCTCTCCTCATCTCCCAACCATCTATCTTCACTGGATTTTTCCCTCCTTGTCCAGTAGTAAGTAAAAGATCGATCAACCAACAACATCTAAACTCTATTACGCCTTGTCTTGTCTATTCCCTCTCTCTCTCTCTCTCTCTCTCTCTCTCTCTCTCTCTCTCTCTCTCTCTCTCTCTCTCTCTCTCTCTCTCTCTCTCTCTCTCTCTCTCTCTCTCTCTCTCTCTCTCTCTCTCTCTCTCTCATTTGATATGGATATGGAAGCACCCCTTACTCTCACTTTGATATGGGTATTGGATTCTTGTCGAATCGTCGTTTTTGAAGTCTCTTGAGTAAGCGTGTATATGGCGTTGCAGCGGTTTTGCGTTCTTTTGTATGATTCTTTGTTCAAATCTATCTAACTATGAATGAGATTTTCTAGTGTAGTGCAGCGCCAAAATTCATTTTCTGCCTTCAATTGGCCTTGATCCATGGCCTTTCGCTTTGTTAAAGCTTTAACCTCTCCTCTTTCTACAGAAAACATAATAATTAGATAAAGAGAGAATGCAGTGGTGTGGTATGATAAAACAATGCAGTGGACGATCAGATCAAATTTAAGAAGAAATTAGATCTCTGCCCTGCCCTGCCCTGCCCTCTTCTATAAAAAAACGACACAAATTACATCTCTTTAGTAGAATGCCGTCTTCTTTAAAATGGATTTTGGGCTGCCATTTCAAATCAGAGACTGACTTGAATGATGCCACGGTGAGAAAAAAATGTTTTCTCTAGTGTGGTATGTGTAAAGTGTAAAAGCATTGTATTATGATCTTTCAATAGTATGAAAATGCTGGGATATCTGATGAGGTTGCATCATGGCCTCATGGGTGTCAATAGACCTGTTAGTGGTACCTCCCTTCCCTAAATTAGCCCGAGCCCAAATTTGGAACCTGCATATCTGGGTTCTCTGATGCTATGTTTATGGCTTGAAACATCAAGCCAGAGGTGGACCATAACTTTGGGCCTTCTCTGATTTAGGCCCTTATCAGGCTCGATCATTTATCTGGCGGGAGCGAGTCTCCCATAAATTTTATAAGTGGCCTCAGGTCTAAAGCCAGGGTCTTGAGTCTGACTCCGACTTGAACTCGGGCAACCTAATTTAAATTGAGCACAGACCAGACGTATGCCAATGTGGGTTCAGATTATATCTAGCCAGTTGCAAGAACCTTATTGTGCCCGTCCACTGCGAAAGGATTTGAACGTTTGGATTGAGGTGTGGCAGTAATTTAAAATAAGTTAAGATTATAAGAGGGCTTAGCTTTGGCCAGGCCAGGTCAGGTCAACCACAAAAATATTTTACAAAAAAAGGAAGACAGACATTTCATTGGAAAAGGTTAAAGATGTGTAAACTGTGAATTATGTTGATTTAATTGTATCTTTCATCAATCATAAAGATGTTTAGCTTTTTGAGAGGCTAGTGTGATGTTGCACGTGTAGGATGAGAGTGCTTTGAAGATATCTACTGCCAGCACCTTCGAGAATGGCGTCTGCAAAGTTTGCAAAAGAATGCACTTTCAAAACTTCATGAGGTAAGCGATATTGGAATTTTTTTGAAATGATATATTAGGCTTGAACTTTTTCTTTTGTCATGCTATTTATTGTTTTTTTTTCTCTTACGCAGCTTCATTAATTGCTTAAATGCTGGGGACTGTTGCTCTAGGAAGTGTACATGCCAAGGTTCCTTACCTAAGGCTGAGTCGGAAGCTATAATTCTTAGATTCCGACAACAGGTAAAGACTCATGACCCTTATACATTTTATCTAAAGATCGACATGCAATAGTCTCCTCAGAAGAGTGGGGGCAAGGACTCTTGACAAGGTCAACTTCACTCTTCTTTTGTTTTCATTAACAGAAACTTTAAATTCATGTGTGCTGAAAAATCGATTAGCACAAACCAATGTGGGACAATCTCTATATTAATGTGCTTTCAAAAATTCCTACTCTAAAATTATGAGAACCACGATGACAAGCAATTTCCTCTGCTTGATATTGAAACTTCAATTCCTAGGAAATACTTCATAGTGCCATATCTTTTATTTTTAAGACTGCTCAGATACCTTTTTAATTGTAGAAAATCCCTGTTTGATCATTTCCAGTCGGCATATACACACTTAAAATGGTGTTTCCTCCTTGTTTCTTAACAAACCCGTGCATTCTCTATTTTATCTCTAATCCCTTTTTGACGATATGGAAGCACCCATCTTTATGAAACTAGGGTTTGTGTCACATCCCGGACCCAAGAATTCCCTGACTGGGGTGGTTCCTGAGGTGTGACATGCGTACTCCCATGAACTCGCACCTGTTCCGGACCAGATCCGAATTCACGAAGGAGAAAATTCCACTTTTCATGCTGTGAGGATTACTCACTGACACCTGTCAAGAACATTTATTTGCGGAAACATGTAGATCATCAATAACAAAGCCATGAGCAGTCCATTATCCAATCCATTATATTACAATTTATCAATAACAAAACTATTAATTTAAATCTCTTAAATGCATACTTAAACTAAGTGCAAGATTAACTATCTAGTTTTAAGTCATAATTATCACACTTGTACGTACTCTGGCGGTCAAAGCTAACCATTAACCTTACCAATCAACTCTCTAATCTGAAGGCTATTAGCTATCATATTCGGTGATCTGGATCCCTGTGACACCAAGTGTAGCACCATGAATACGACGATTCAACAATATATGAGCAATTAAGATTCAACACATGTTATTCAAATTTCGAATTTAAAGACGAATAGATTAAAGAGAACAAATAAATGTCAACTAGGCACATTGTGCATTATGAATACTTCATGCTTTATCGAATCAATAATCGAATAATCACTTTCTAGTTGGCTACTACATTTGCTCATCCTCTCCGATAGAGAGCGAATCTAGTTGGGATGTCACCAGCGTCCCGGCCAAAGGCTGACTGGCTACCCGGTTCTGGAGTTCCGGTACTCCATATGACATACTGCAGTAGTCTCGAATAACTGAACCAAGTTGTAACCCCGTCGGGTATCACAAGGTCGAAGCTAAGTAGTGCCGAACCATTCGAATCGAATAATAATTAGACTGGAGTAAGACTTTTCTAATTGAATCATTTCTAATCAAATCCATTTATTTCGAATCATATGCTTACCCCGTTCTAATATCACATCAATATTGTACGATAACATTTGTAAGGCAAGTGTAGTACAATTTGTGGAAAATACGAATAATGCATATAACAAGTAACTGAATATTTGAGGGCAATAAATAAATCAATCTCAATATGCAAATGCAAATAGATTAATAGAATCAAGGATATTTACTAGCCAAACCTAATCTAATTACCCGTCGTCTCTAACCATCCATTTCGATGTAGTTTTAGGTAATTTGATGCACGTGCTACATTTTATTGGTGTCACTTTGTGTGTGTGCGTGATGCACCGAAATTCCTAAACCAACACCCATGGTAAAGTGCTAGACAAACGGATAGGCACATGAGATAAACTCAGCCCAAGATTTCTCATGTGTTACAATTTCCCTTGGACAATGATAATCGGTAATGGGTACCATTCTATGGACCTACAAGGTCAAACATTTACAACCTAAAAACCTTATTGATTGGTTTAGTGTTTACATCACAATCATCCTCAGGGATTGATTATGAAGAGTTTAGGCCTTCTGAAGTGGGATTAGCTCTCTCAATGGCCAATGGTTCCAACCTAAGAGTCCAACTAGATTTAAAGTCCCTTTTTCTAAAAGATATAGGGACCGATTCAATTGTCAAAATATTTACTTTCTCTCCCAATCTCTGATCATTATGTGGTGTATACCATTGGATTCCACACTTTGAGAGCTTTCCAACGGTATGTGGAACTCCAAAATCCGACATACGAGTAAAAAGTTATGGCCATTCCAAAGGTGGCACTGTTGGGCCCAAATGGGCCGACCCACTCGAGCGGGCCCAATCCGGCTGGCCTATTTCTGGGCAATTTCTGAGTCTGAAATGTCCAATTTCAGTTGTTCATTCTTCCATTTCACTTGCTAATCATCCTTGGACCATATTAGGTATGATTGGAGCCTCCCAAAGCTCAATGTATAAACTATTTTATCAAACCACATTCATTCAATTATCCATTAACACTCATATATATAGAACCCCTTGTTAATTATGAATCTAATTCAAATAAAAAGGGCTGAATTAACATACCATGGAATAAATAACAGAATTACATAACTCAATCAATGAATCAATTAACTTGTATAAATCCAATTTGCTCATACTTGCCTTATTTGGTGCTTTTCATTCTAATCTTTTCATTTGGCTCAAATCAAGTAAAATCCCCAAATGCTAACTCAATCACAATTTCCTACAATGATAAAATGCAATAAATGGAGATAAATCATCATGCATGCAATTTAAATGAACTCAAACAGTCCATCTTAAGCTTAGGGAATCATATAAGAGAAGAGCACTTACCAATAGAGAAGATGGTGATGAGAGAAAGCTAGTGGAAGGTGTTGTTGAAGATGGTAAACTTGAGACTCCTCACATGCATTCTCCACTAGTAACAGAAAGTAGAGATTGGGAGGAAGAGGTGAAGATAGAGAGGGAAGGAAGAACTCCCAGCAACATGCAAAAGAGGTTGGCTAAGCTTGGCTTAGGAAATGGATCCTTGCAAGAGAAGAAGGAGAAGATGAAGTGGGCTGAATCTCCTACATGTTGTCTTTCCTCTTGAGGCTCATATCAATGAATTTGGAGGAAGAAGAAGAAGAAAGAAGGAGATGAAGGAGACAGAGTAGTTCTCTCATTTGAATGAAATGAAGAGAGAAATGAGGGTGTGGTACGGTGGTGAGTAGGTTAAATGGGATTTCTTGGCTTCATTGCATGCAAACCCAATTTCTTTCCTAAAATTTGGGACAAGGGCCTTTTGATGGAAATGGGCTTGGGTATGGGTCAAGTGGGCTCAAAAGATCTAGGTCCAAACATGAAGATGACTCATGATGAAATGCTCTATGCAAATGCACATGAAAACCTATAAGAATTTATATACACAAGCATTATCCAAAACTATTCAAAAGGTCATAATTCTATTTAACTTGGTCAAAACCCTCACTAATCTACCTAATCCATCATAAAATCAACCAAAATAAGTATTAGGCACCTAATCACGATTAATTAGGCACTAAACCCACCAAGGTGGGGTCGGGGTCTTACAGTTTGTATTAATGGAAAAAGAAAATGTCATACCCAACTTGGAAGATCACAATCAGAAGATTTGTTTCCTCGACTTTTGTCGCTCTTCCATATCCTGTGTAAGGAAGAAAACAAAACAATATTTCGAGTTTAGTCGTGACAAAGGAGTAGAGAGATTTCAGAAATGGATTTTTTCCCCCCCTTCTGAAAGCGATTTTAACACCAGTCCATGTCCTGAATTTCACGTAGATATAACTTCTATCTGAGATTTTTTTTCCCGATCTGTCTCCATAGGAGGACCTGATTTGACTTCAAACCTTGTGAGGATAGTGAGCCAAACTTGTCTCTCAATACATCTATTGAGAAGGAGGTGATCTACACTCTCCCCATCCCCCAAGCTAATGGGATAGCCATTGAAAATTATTTTTCCCCTTTGGCTTAGGTTGTCCATTGTTGAGATACTGTCATACAGTACCATCCAAATGAAAGTTTCTACCTTTTGTCCATTGTTGAGATACTGTCATACAGTACCATCCAAATGAAAGTTTCTACCTTTTAGGGAGCTTCAATCCAGGTTTAAAACCTCGGTGCCAGTCTTTGTGCCAGTTATTAGGACAAGTCAATGTCGCCCATGCCAATCTGTGCCATTTTTAAAAGAAATCACAAAAAAGATTTGAAAAAAAAAATTGGAAAAGGATAAAGATGTGTAAAAACTAGTGTTTGTCTTTTTTTAAGGCCAGTTTGATGTTGCGATTGTAGGAAGAGAAGAGACTCAGGAGAGCCTCGGAGAATGAGGATTCCAAAGGTTGCAGGTGTGTACACTCAAAATGCGTGAAGCTGTAAGTGCTATTGGACTTTTTTCGAGATGATATGTTAGCCTTGCACTTTATCTTGTTCTGTGTTATTTATTGTTTTTTCTTCTTTCATGCAGCTATTGCGTTTGCTTTAATAACGGGGAGTATTGTGCTGAAGGCTGTGACTGCCGAGATTGCTATAATAAAACTGACAATGAAGATATGATTCGTGACATCCGACAACAGATAAGGTCCCGTTATTTCCGTAGCCCTTTTGCATTTGAACGAAAGATGGAGCAACCTGCAACAGAGTCTTCTCCGCATAGTGGGGTGAGGAGCTTTGACCAGGTCAACTTCATGACACTGAAAAATTGGATTAGCCTTACTAATTGTGGGCTAATCTATACTGACATGCTTTCTTTAATTTATCAAACAGAAAATCCTACTCAGAAAATATAGGAAACCCCCACACACAGGACACAGGAAAAAAAATCCCCTCAAGCTGTTTAAGATAGTAGTCATCCGATTTTTCAATAATGATTTGTTGACCATGTCTGCTAGCTGATGTTCTAACCTCATAATGAAGATCAAATGTGAATTTTTAGAAATGAACATCAAATAATCTTTTATTTCATGAATATAGATAAAGGGAAGATGAGAAATGAATATTCAAGCCATCACCTAGTAGCTCAATACATAGTAAATAGAATCTCTTATCTGCGTCTCCACTTTATATCCTTTGCCTCTCACTTCTTCATTAATTCTTTATTAATCCTTGGGGATTTGAATATTAATTCCCCGTAAATCTTGTTTCTCCAATTTCATGACTGCAAATCTATTAATGTCAGCAAAGTCACATTTGACTCTGGTTCACAAATCTTTTTTGACATTTTCTGCCCTGAATCCCATGATATCATGTGATTCGAGTGTAAAAACCCATGATATGATGGGATCCAGGTCTAGATAAGAAGACGGTCTAAATTTTTTAATGTACGGCTTTTCAAGTATTTACATTTGGATCCCATGATATCATTGGTTCCAAGGCAGAAAAGTAAAGAAAAAATGTAGATCAAACGACTTTGGTGACATCAATAGAGTTCTAGTCATGAAATTAGGGATGCAGGGTTTAAGGGGGATTAATATGTCAAAACCCCTTAATCCTTTAATGGAGTTCATTTCACCATGAATGCTTATATATGTTTAATGTAAATAAACAGACTGTGTGACTATCAGAATGGTACGATCATCATATGGCTTGTGATGCGGCGGCCCACATGACCAATAAACCCCATCACACTCCCTAGGCATAATCCACATGTAGTTGTTTTTTTTGCATATAGAATATTTCACTGCTATCATGTATTTGCAGGAATCTTGAGTTGGATTACATTGATCTCTATCTTATTTACTGGTCCTTGAGTTTGAAGCCAGGGGAAATCAAGTTTCCCTTCAATAAGGAGTACCTTGTCCCCATGAGTTTCAAGGCAGTGTGGGAATCTATGTAGGAGTGCCTGAAACTTGGCCTGGTCAAGTCCATTGGAGCGAGGCAACTTCTCATGCAAGAAGCTCTCACAGCTCATGGTCAATGCTAAAATAAAATAGTTTCTTAATCATATATTTTTTGTTTTTTTAGATTCAATCCAATGGTGACTGAATGTCATTGAGAGTATAAAATTGTCCTGATGCAAAGATTGTTATGCAATGAGAAGAGTATCTAATGGGCTGCTTTGGTCAAAGGTCGGTATAGGTGGGCTCAAACAGCCTCGTAGGAGAACATTCTCCGGTTAAATGAAGGGTTTAAAAAGAGAAACATCCATTTTATTTACAAACCTTCCATTTCGGGTGACCTTTGAATTAGAATAAAGGGGTGTTTGGATACATATAGAAGATAATATCTACATTTTGAATATTCTCATATTTCATCTTCACATAATGAAATATTGAAATATCGCATTACTATGCGAATTGTGATGTTTGGCAATTTTGAATTTTCAACTGTACATGAACTAAAATGTTTGGCAATTCTTAATATTTTATTAGATGCTATGCCTAAATTATATAGTAGAAATGACTGACCTATTGCAAGACCAATAATTAATAATCATTAAGGCCCGAGGAAAGCCCACACAAGTGGGAAGGGAGCCCGCACGTGGGATAAGAGGTGGCGTACCCAGGTCAGGTCGAACCCTGGGCAGCCATATGATAACTGACACTCCTTACCACTCATATAAGGAGCCATTCTCGGGAGGCATCTAGTGTTGGTACATGGTATTGCCTATCAAATCTTAGATTCTCACAATGTGATCATTTAATAATTCTAAACTTGTAATTGTAGTTACACAATTTAACTTTTTTAATCAATATGAGATCCACATAACATTGAAATCATGATAGAGCCCACCTAATGTAACAGTTGTGGGATCTGCTTAATATTAGTAACCAATTGGAAGCCTATCTAATGTTGGTAGTCATGATAGGGACTACCAAATGCCGGCAGTCGTGATTGGACTTTCTATTGTCTTTGATAATGTTGGAAATCATAGCGGGATCCATTTATTCTTAATACCTCCTATTGCATATCATATGGGGGCCCCACCCTACCAAATTAGGGTAAATAGATTTCAGTAGGATAATTAATAGCCCACCCCAAAATGCATTTCATGAGACGCGTAGAGTCCACTGATCAAATTGTTTTCCCTTTCTCTGGACCATTGAAGTGTTGATTCAATTCATTAAAAAGCTATTTGTAGGCTAAAAGCAAATGTGGCCCATTTAGTGACAGAGGAGCATCTAAAGAATAGTGAGAGCTAAACCCTGACCTTAACTACAAAATCATTCTCATATTATAACCACCACTGTATGAGAACATGCAAACAAATGTATGAACAACATTAACAGAAGTAATAGTGAGAGCTAAACTCTGACCTTCATCCATCATCATCCGCATTGCAGACTGATATAAGCAACATTAAATGTAAACTTCACTCAAGAATCCTTCTTCATGTGATCATAATTAACAGACGTCAAACCTAAAAAAAAAAAGTAAAAAACGTGGATTTTTGGGCGGAAAAGCTGGTTTGGTGTGGGTTTGGCTAAATTCATGTCCATCTAAAGTTTTTTTTTTTTTTGTAAAATCCTTTTTGTTTTTTTTTCAAAAGTGGAGTTTCAATTGTTGGGGAGAGTTATGACAAAGAAACGCATATCACAATTTTGGAAGAAGGTGGCCTGCACTCTTGTGTTGTTGAGTGTCAGCTTGGGATGCTTGGAGAAAAATGTGGCTTTTTCAACAACCACTTCGACATTTTCTCTACTTCTTTTTTCACGTCCAATTCAAAACGGGCCCCAATTGTGGCATTTGACAGATACTTCAAACGGACATTTCACAGGCATCCAACAACCACCCAAAGGCTAAGCAACATAAATAAAGCACTCAGGCCAAGAAAGCATCTCTCTCATTTCTCTTTGTTTTTTCTTGTTACTCTCATTTCTGTTTGTTTTTTCTTGTTATTATCATTCATGCCTTTTTCACTGCAACTTGTGGTAGAGAAATGAGAAAAGCATTGGCTGCATGTGGGCCCTTGGCCCTTGGGTGTATGATCAAGGTTGAATCCGGATCCTCTGAGGCTTTACGCATGTTTGTATGTGTGGTGATTTGAAGTATGGTAAGGTGAAGCATCAAATCAAGAGAGAATAAAATATAAGGTGTTTTGTTGGTGTTCTATTTTTAATTGTTTGGTATAAAATCTTTTTGACTTTTTGTATAGAAAAATGGAGTTTTTTTTGTCTTTTAGTGGAGAAAGGAGGTTGCTTTTTTTACTCTTTTTTTTTTTAACTTTGGAGGGAATATTGAAATTATGTACTTTTGATGTGATCCCTTGTTATTTTTTTTATTTTTTTGTCTAAATTCATTTTACTTCACTTTAACTAATTAAGTGCCAAACATGCCGAGCTAGATAAAGAGTTAAAAAGGAGTGAAGTGAAAACCCATAGTGAGCCCCATCCATTTGCAGCCCAACTGTTGTAAACAGATTCCTCTGTGTATATGGGGTATTCTCAAAGTTTATGTCAATTTGATTTTTATTTTTTTTACCATTGGATTGACCGTTGATAAAAAAACCAAATCAAACTTTTCATCCACCGGTAGAAAACATTCGGATTGACTTAAATTTTAAATATACCCTATATACCTGAAGTGCAATTGATTTGGATTGGATTTCAATTGGTGGGCCCATGGTGGAGTTCTGCCTCTTTTTGTTTACTTTCGGCTCTCCTTTTACTTCACAAGGAGAAGGAGGTCTACGAGTTCTGCTTCTTTTTAACTCAAGATTTCTCTATGTTAAAAGCCTCAGAGTATCCAGATTCCAGACTAATAAAAGTCAAAGCCCATGATCTTGTGCATTTATGGGGCCAAGGAGCAATATATTATTTATTAAGTGATGCCCTATTTCTTGTGGTTCTCTTCCTAGTCCCTATTCACTGGTTTGTGAGACCCTGAGATTATCCTGTTGCTTGAGAAATCAGAAACAATGGGAGAAAGAATTCCAGAAGCAGTATTGAATTCAGGGGAGAAGATCCCGATGATAGGCCTGGGAACCGCTTCATCACCAGTCCCTCATGACCTTCTCATCTCCTCCTTCATCGCTGCCATTGAGACTGGTTACAGGCACTTCGACACTGCTGCCCTTTATGGGAGCGAGGCTCCCCTAGGAAAAGCCATAGCCCAAGCACTGCAGCAAGGCCTGGTCAAGACCCGAGACGAGCTCTTCATCACATCCAAGCTCTGGTGCACCGAAGCCCACCATGACAGGGTCCTCCCTGCCCTCAAACAAACACTTCAGTGAGTAATCTAATTCTCTCTTAGAATGGCCCTTTGACCCTACCCTTATTTTTACCACTTATTTTTCAGTTCATGAGGTCGGTTTTTTTTTCCCCCCCTCCGACGGAGTGTTCCCAAATCCCAATCTCTTGGATTGAATTAATCCCTCTCAAAGTTAGCCGAGTAAAACCCATTGTGGCCCAGGTAGTAACACTGGTGGACTCAATTTTTATTTTCTTATGAGGGGGGAATTGAGATCGATACCAAGACCTCTAGGTCCGAAAGAGAGAGGAGCCAAGCCAACCCCTCGGGGTTCAGTTAATGGGGTCGTGGCCTCGTGGGTGACTCTAATCTAATGCCCTACCAGAAAATATTCCAAAAGATCATCTAATGGGGCCTAACCCCAGATGGGCAATCACCAAAAATTGAAATATTTTGATATGCATGATTCGGTTTGAATGCCAAATTTTAGACCAACATATCGATTTTTCCGGGTAAGTGTCTCAATGTCTTTGCGTGAGATCTAAAGTGGTGAAACGGTGGGACAGTAATAAGATAGGCCATAACCCAAAAGCTGGGAAATAAATAGCCTCCAACCATCCCATAAGAAGAAGAATTGCGGCCTAACCAGTGAATTGGATGCACACTTTTTTTGTGTGCTTGTTTGAACAGTCATTTGCGGCACTAGAATATATAGATTTCATGCCATATGTGGTTAAAATGAAGATCAAACATGAATTTGCAGAAAAGAATATTAAATAACCTTTGCTTTTTCGAAAATAGATAAATGAAAGATGAGAAATGAATATCAAGCCATTACTGCTGCAGCAATTCAATACATGGGAAAGTAAACACTCAATATCCTTCGCCCCACTTCTTTAATAATCCGTTGGTTAAATTCATTTCACCATGAATTCTTATGTATGTTGATGCAAATAAATAGACAGCAGGCCATCGGAATGGTACGATCACCATATGGCTTATGATAAGGCCCATCCATAGGGAGGCCCACACGACCAATAAACCCCATCACATTCCCTAGGCACAATCCACATGTTGTTTTTTGCCTATAGAGTATTTCACTGCTATCATGTATTTGCAGGAATCTTGAGTTGGATTATATTGATCTCTATCTTATTCACTGGCCCTTGAGTTTGAAGCCAGGGGAAATCAAGTTTCCCTTCGATAAGGAGGACCTTCTCCCCATGGATTTCAAGGCAGTCTGGCAAGCTATGGAGGAGTGCCAGAGACTCGGCCTAGTTAAGTCCATTGGAGTGAGCAACTTCTCATGGAAGAAGCTCTCACAACTCATGGTCAATGCTAAAATACCACCAGCAGTGAATCAGGTATGGTCATCCTGGGCCATGGACTTCCATTCAATCTTGGGTTTGAACCCAGGTCTTCAATAATTGGATTGGGTATAGGCCCACCTGGCCCCAGGCCCATCCACAACCCTGATTATTGATGATGATGATCTTGCAGGTGGAATTGAATCCAGCATGGCAGCAGAGGAAGCTAAGGGACTTTTGCAAGGAGAATGGAATACTTGTGAGTGCATGGTCCCCTTTAGGAGCGTTTGGAGCCGCCTGGGGTTCCCTTGCGGTAATGGATAGTCCTATATTGAAAGAAATTGCAGCTGCTAATGGGAAGTCTACCGCTCAGGTAACTACTAATAAATGATGACAAGCCAATAGTTAGGCTTAATCCATCACTACTGCTCTTAGGTGGGACAACTCATCCCAATTAGGGGCAAGTTTGGTAGGACTTCTATTGGTGCCTTGTGGGCACGGGTTTGTAGATTGTGACCCACTTCAGGTTTGAGGCAGCTCAGGTTATAGCTTCCCTGACATCCCCCACTCTATTTATGACCTATCTATGTATTTATTAATGGAGAAATTTATTTGTGATCATTTTGACATGTCCCAGGTTTCTTTGAGGTGGATATACCAGCAAGGAGTGAGTGTAATAGTTAAAAGCTTCAACAAGGAGAGGATGAAAGAGAACCTTGGGATCTTTGATTGGGAGTTGAGTGAGGAAGAGTTGCAGCAAATCAGTCAGATTCCACAGCAGAGGGGATTTTCAGGAGAACTCTTCATCTCTCCAAATGGGCCATACAAGACCGTCCAGGAGCTTTGGGATGAGGATTCTTAACATCCATGCTTTCTCCAATTAATCCCATGTTTGTTTTTAGGGTTGAAGTTATTATAGAGTGTTTTATTTTGAGTTTTGCAGTAGTCTATAAGGTGTGGCGATTGAATAAAGAAAACATTAGTCTATAAGTTGTGGCGATTGAATAAAGAAAACATTGGCATGTATGTAAGATGGATCTCCCTTATCCTTTTCTTTTATAAGATGAAGTCTAAACTTAGGCAAACAGAATTTTGGTCAACTGAAAGATTGATCATTAATGATGATGTATAAATTAAAAGAAACTTTTGATATTTTATTTATATATTTTTAATAGATGATCAATCTTATAGCAAAACTATATCCTATCATAATAAAATTGGACCAAATCCTATAAAATTAGAAGGATGTTCAAAATGAGCAATTTAGATTTTCAATATGTATAATGTTGGAAGATAAATTAGTTTTTATTGAAATGTATAATGTACAAAACAGGATCCGTAATTAAAATTTTTTTATCTATTAAAAAATAAAAGAGGAAAATATGAGATTGTGACCCATAACACAATGCCTATATTCTAGCTACTTGTTATGTCAATGTATCTGCAAGTCTTTTTCCGGCTCTATCAAAGGTACGTATAGGAAAAACTGAAAAAGAAAATTTTTTGCAGAAGATGCAGGCACCTTGATCTTTCATAATGGCAATTGCTTTTGAGTTATAACAATTAAACATTTATGTATCCCAAGCCTTTGAAGTTGTGAAGTCCCTTGCAAGCTGATGTGTCAGTTCATTGTTAGAAATAAAAAAAATTGTATTACCTTCCTAACAAATTTATAGTCTCCTAAAATGTTGTTGTCTCACTTGCCTTGGCTTTCTGCTTTTCGCTTTTATACTTTTGTCACTATTGACATTGATTTTAAGAGGCTCTTTTGTCTAAAATATTTTGTCTCTATAGAGGGTTTCTTTGGCTTTCCTTGGCTTTAATTTTATAGCTCTGCAAACTACCTCCTCCTTGCCTTCCTTCCGCACTCTTGCTTTAGGCCTAGTTGTTCTCTTGCTTCATCGTTTGAATTTACAACATAGGGCGGCAGCAAAGTTGGGGAAAGGTGATTTGAGAGGTGAAGACCTCTCCCCAACTTACAGAAGTGTCCGTTCTCATATGCCTTTTCTTTTTTCAGCGAAATCTCTTCTTTCATATCCCGGTTTGGATTTAGAGCTCATCGGCTCGGGATTTATCTACCAACATTGGAATGTTTTTCAAAAACTATTTTGGGACAATTACCATATAGACGGTCTTAAAGCTGACAATAGCCCAAAAACAGTCCAAAAATAATATCGCACCAAATTTAAATCGTTGATCTATCAACCGTGATAGATCAACGATTTAAATTTGGTGCGATATTAGTTCTTACACTCATACAGCTATCCAACGGTTTGGATGGTAGTTTGGTTGTCCCACAGTTAAAAAAAAAAATACGCAAACTGTTTAAGTGATTGTGGAATATCCTATATCACTAGGATATCTTAGGGATCGAACTGCTCTGCGGTAAATATATTTTGTGCGCTGTTCTAGGGCTATTGTCAGCTTTAAAACCATCCGTACCCCAACTATATATATATATACTCTCTCCAGTATCCAACTGCTCATTTTTACTAGTTTTCAAATATGCAGTAACGCCCCTTTTTATTAACTTTTCTCTGCACTCTCTACACTTTTCTGGATGGTCATGATGCATGTGGCCTACTGGTGGGGTGTGTTAGTAGTATACATGAGAACTTGGGATTGTAACCTGGTGACCAAACAGGCAGTAAGGACAATTTCTGCACCTTCAGGGCCTATTTGGATGTGTGGTGAATTGAAATATGGTGAGGTAAAGCATCAAATCAAGAGAGAATAAAATATAAAGTGTTATGAAAGTGTTTTAGTTTTTAGTTGTTTAGTATGAAATCTTTTTTACTATTTTTTATAGAAAAGTGGAGGGTTTTTTTTTTTTTTGTCTTTTAGTGGAAAAAGGAGGTTGCTTTTTTTACTTTTTTTTTTAAATTGGAAGGGAATATTGAAATTGTGTACTTTTGATGTGACACCTTGTTAGTTTTTATCTAGATTCACTTTACTTCACTTTAACTAATAAAGTGTCAAACATGCCCTCAATGATCAGGGATACGGTTCAACGATCCAGAACAGATAAATTGTACGCAGTAGGATGGTCAGGTAGGTCTTCAATTTTTTACACATATAGAACCTACTTAGATCTTCTAGTTCCCTTTTCGCATCCCCAAGGGGGCCATGTAGGCCCCACAGCAAGGCGCCCACACTAGATCTGGGCATGGGTCTTTGGGACTGTTTGGAAATTTACTATTAAAGTAAAAGTAATGTAAATCCACCATTTTTAAGACAAGGGGTCACATGGAAAGTATACATCTTTAAAATTTTCTCTTCATTTAAAACGAAAAATAAAAATAAAAAAAAAAACATCGTTTTTACACTAAATGATAAAAAATATTCACTTTTTACACAAAAAGTAAAAAAGTTTCCTCATCAATCCACTAAAGACAAAATACCATCATAAACCCCTTATCTATTATATTCTCTCTTGATTTGATGTTTTACTTTACATTTATTTTACAATAAAATTAGGTAATTTTACATGTAAAATATGGTATAGTAAAACTTCAAATCAAAAGAGAATAAAATATAATGGGTTTACGATGTTAATTTTATATTCTCTTACGAGCCTTTTATCTTTTAGTAAAGAAAGAATGTTGCTTTTTATTTTATTTTATTTTTAGAAGTTGTAGGAGGTTTTTAATTAAAGTAATATTGATGTTACTCCTCGTTTGAGAAATAATGGCTTTACTTGACTTTTACTAATCTGGTAAAGTGCCAAACGGAAGCCAGTATCCGATAAGACAACACTCAGTGGGTCGGGCTGGGCCGCAGTTATGAGCTTATGTTAAATTCAGTATGGGTCTTTACACTAGGTGGGTCCAGAAAACCCAACCCAACCCAACCGGATGCAACAAACACACAAAACCAGCTTTTTTGTCCAAGAAAAATCACAGCAACCAGAAGATTTCCTCGACCTAGCTGGTTCCTGTCCTCTGCCAACGCCGTTATGACGGGCGTCTTTGCAACGCCGGAGCGAGGGTCCTAATGTCCTATATAAGGCTCCTCTTTCTAGATTCTTCTATTCATTCCACATTCTTCTTCTTCTTCCCTGGTTTTCTCTAGGGCTCCACATTCTCCTCCTCCTCCTTCCTCTCTACATTCCACATTCTTCTCCTCCTCTTCCTCCTTCCCTGAACCTCTCAGCAGGTTCATTTTCTTCTTCTTCTTCTTCTTCTTCCATTAATTGCTTTCTTGATTTTATCTTGGGTTTCACTGAAATTTCATCTGACTTTGAAATCTAATCTTAATCTGCAGAATCCCGAGGTGACAAAAGAAATTCCGAGGGGATTGTTCGATTGGATCCGCATCAGAATTCTGAGGTGCAAGAGAAGAAATTCCCCAATCTTCAAGACGATTCTAGGTATGGTAAATCTTCTGAAATCTAATAACACTCTTTTACTTTTCAGTTCATTCATCTTTGAATATAGTTTTGTTGTTATCCAATGTCATATTCATTGTTGGTTGTTGGATCGAACAATCATGATTTCTAAAGCAGGACAATTCTTCAACACAGTAATTTTCAAACATTGGGATTACAAAAGTAGAGATTAGGAATGATTCCAACCTGGCACAATCCCGCAATATTAGTGCTTCGAATCCCAAATTGAGGGCCCTAACGGAAGGAAAGGCCTTCCACTAGCTTTTAGGGTTCAGCCTAATTGCATCAGCTTGCTGTTCCCCTTGAGGATTGGTTGAATGAGGCTTAATTCAAGGGTTTCAATAACGAAACGAGGGCTGCAGGGGGTTCATTAAGGACCTGTTTCTTTGGAAGAATTCTTGGAATTCATGTCTGTTGGATTTTGTAGAATTTGAGAAGCTGGAATTTTGAAATGCTACAAATTCTAGCATTCCTAAATTCTCCGTTTCTTTTATACCTAGAATTCCTGCCTGAGAATCTCTGTACATTGTAATGATCTTCATCTCAGTTCTGTCCAAAGAGGTTGGATACATGAATTCTGGAGTTTATTCGGTCTCGATGCAGGAGGAGATGGATTTCTTGTACAAGCATTGAGGATGGTATGGTTTTGAAAGATGTCAGATGAAAATGAAATTGAGATTAGATCGTGTGGATTTGGGAGGTTTTGGTTTCATGGAACCAGATATATGAAAGGAGTGGAAAGAAAGAAGATAACTAGATCTGATTTTTTTTTAGAGGTGCAGTGGAGAAGATGACCTTGCACCGTCAGAGAGAGCCGGAGTTCTAAGGAAGCCTCCCGGAATGCCAGAATTTATAAATGCTGGAGCAAGGGCTAGCATTTGGGAATTCCACTTTTTTGGAATTCCAAAATACTGTTTGCCTCAAATGCTGCGAATTCTAGTAAATGAACATAGCATTTCTGACTGGAATTCAGGAATTCACAGACAGCCTGAATTCCTGTCAGAAATGCTTGGAAAGAAACAGGCCCTAAGGTTCTGCTCGCCTGGGTCGGGTAGTCTCTGGACTGCTAGACCTAGCTGGGTGGGAGCCAACCCAGTTGGGTCGGATCCCTCAAAGACCCATTAGGGTTTGGTCCCAAGTATGTGGCTGTGGGCTCCAAGTGCTGTACGGCAGCGTGTATGGGTTGTTTTGGATTTTGGGTTCGGACAGGAAGTAGGAGATGGCTAAGGTTTGGGTAATGGGGGTTGTGGAAGAATAAGAGGGAAGGGTTTTCTTGGATGGTGGCTTGTGGGTAGAGAGTGGGTTGTGGGGGAAGAAGAAAGAAAGAGAAACGAAAAAACAGAATCTCACAAAGAAAAGAAAATAAAAGGGTTACCTGTAGAAAAGCTTCTTTGACTGCTGCATTCAGGTGATTTGTTTTGACATCACAACATAGTAACAACCAGAAAATACAAGCATATCAGGCTCAAATCTGTAGAGAAGCTTCGTTGACTGCAATCGAGTGATTTGCTTTGGAGGGCTGCTCTCCAATGAAGGTTTCTCTTTTCCATCCAGTCATCGACCTTAGGGCTTACAAAAGAAAAGGCTTAAATGCTAGGGACAAACCCTACGTAATCTTAACCGTTAAAATGCAATGAATGGCCAAGGTTAAAAGATCTCCCAACTATGGAAAACAGAACACAACCGAGCCACAAAAAAATTTAAAACTAAAACTGACCGACCAAAATAAATAAAGGTGAGGTGGCTGGTAACCTCCCAAAAAAGGAATTAAGATACAATGTTCTGTTCCCCTCATTACATACAAGTTCGACTCTTATAACTCATTACAACGGTAAAAAGAAAAGACGTGGGAAACAACCTCCTAACAAATAGCAACCTCTCCTACGCACTAGCAACTTAACAAAACAGACTTTGACTCTAAACCAAGACTCTTTCAGAGTTAGGACTTATTCAAAAACCAACCCAACTCACCATGCCACCCAGGCCCAAGGAAGCCATGCAAATTAACGTTGGCATCTTATGCACATAACAGCTCCCCCCTTCAAATTTCACCCTTGTCCCCAAGGGCTAGTCCCACAAATCGTTGCTTGATGTCCATGAAATTTTCCCAAGTGGCTTCAGCTGGTGACATGCCTTGCCAGTGGATTAACACTTCTTGGCGTCCCTTTCTCATCCGAAGGTCTAATACGGCCTGTGGCTTTGGAAATAGAGAGGTATCATTTTCACGAACATCTGGAAGGGAAGATTGAGCTGAGGTATTTGTGCCAAGTTTCTGCTTGAGAACTGAAACACGAAAAACTGGGTGTATGCGGGATCCAACTGGAAGTTCCAGTTTGTATGCCACTGGTCCATTCCTTTGTAGTACCTTGAAGGGCCCATAAAATCGAGGTGATAGTTGAGGGTTTTACGTAGAGACAGTGAGCTTTGCCGATAGGGTTGGAGTCATAAATAGACCCAATCTCCCACATTAAACTCTCTATCCTTGTGCTGTAAGTCAAATATCTTTTTCATTCGAGATCGTGATTCCTTTAATCTGTCCCGCAGTTCCACTAGGACTTGGCCTCTCTCCTTTAATTCCACCTGGCACATGGGATAGCAAGTTTGGAGGTGGGCAGCCATAGGCGATCTCAAACAGGGTTTTCTTTGTGGATGAGTGCAGGCTGGTGTTATAGCAATATCCTGCCCATGAAACCCATCGAACCCATTCCTAGTGAAACACCGCAAGTACATCTCAACCATTCGATTGGTTACCTTAGTTTAACCATAGGGTGATAAGAGGAGCTGAAATTAAAATCCGTCCCATTCAACCGGAAGATTTCTTTCCAAAATGTGCTGGTGAACGTAGGATCACTGTCACAAACGATGGATTGCGGCATTCCATGTAATCTGAAAACATGATAAAAAAAATATTTGTGCCACAGTTACTGCTGTATATGGATGACAAATTGGAATAAAATGTGCATATTTAGATAATCTATCAACCACAGCAAAAATAGTGGATTTCCCCTTAGAAGTAGGCAACCCATTTATGAAATCCATAGAGATATCAGCCCAAACATGCGCAGGAATAGGTAATGGTTGAATACTTGAAGTAGACCTGCTCGAGTTGTATTTTCAGATTTATGACCAGGCGTTTGAGTTGAGGGTGTGTTTGGACATCATCCCTGATGGGCTCTAACCACGTGGGAAGTGGCTGTGAAATTGCAACAATCTCTCCCTTTTCCTGTTGCCTTGATAGGACATCAGCTACCAAGTTCTCCTGCCGCCGTTGTTTATATTCGATGATGAAGCCATAACCCATTAACTTTGTTAGCCAGCGTTGCTGGGCTGACATGGTGATTTTTTGTTCCCATAAATATTTCAAACTATGTTGATCCGTCCGCACAATGAACCTTCCACCCAGCAAATATGGCCGCCATTTTTGAACAGCTAGGACAAATGCCAACATTTCTTTTTCATTAGTAGACAAGGCTAAATTCCTTCCCTGCAATGCTTGACTAAAAAATGCAATTGGGCGATGACTTTGCATTAATACCGCCCCATTACCCGAGCCTGAAGCGTCACATTCAATAATGAAGTCTTTTGAAAAATCAGGGAGAGTCAAGAAAGGAGATTGGGTCATGGCATGCTTTAATTGTTCAAAAGCTTTTTCTGCTTCTAAGGTCAAAAAGAAAGAATCTTTTGTAAGCATTGACATAAGTGGGGCAGCCAACTTTCCATATCCTTGAATAAATTTTCGGTAATACCCGGTTAGCCTAGGGAACCCACATAAAGTCTTCAGGGTAGTGGGTTTTGTTTGGCCATTCAAGCATGGTCGCCACCTTGTCAGGATCCACTGCAACCCCCTCCTTGGTAATGACAAGGCCAACGTAATTTACTTTATTTTGACACTTCTCCACCTTCACAAATAATTTATGGGTTCTCAAAATAGACAAGGCAATTTTCACATGGAGTAAATGGTCCTCCCAAGTTCTACTATATATTAAAATGTCATCAAAGAAAGCCAAAATAAACTTACGGAGGTATTCCTTGACGACTTCATTCATTAGTGACTGGAAGTTTGATGGAGCGTTGGTAAGGCCAAAGGGCAAAAATCATAGTGTCCTTGGTGGGTCTAAAAAGCTGTCTTGGAGATGTCGCATGAATGCATGCGGATTTGATGGTATCCATACCGTAGATCAAGCTTAGAGAAAAAAATTGCTCCATGTAACTCATCAAGCAGTTCATCAATCACTGGAATGGGAAATTTATCTTTGATGGTGATTTGATTCAGTGCCCGGTAGTCAATGCATAGCCTCCATGACCCATTGTGCTTTTTGACGAGTAGGACGGGTGATGAGTATGGACTATTGCTTGGCCGAATTATTCCCGTTGCCAACATATCCGACACTATCTGCTCAATCTCACCCTTTTGGAAGTGAGGGGTACCTATATGGCCTGACACATACAGGCCCACTTCCTTGGACCAAGGGGATTTTATGATCGTGGGACCGGGTGGGGGGGGGGGGGGGGGGGGGGGGCGGGGGCGGCGGCAAGCCCTTGGGTTCTTCAAATACGTCCTTGTAGGATGTTAAAATAGGCTGTAGTTGGGGGTTTATGTTGATATGTGGGCCCTTTATGGAGAGAGTAGAGTTGGAGCAAAACTCCTTGTTTCTTTTTTCTCACCTCCTTACTGATTTCTTCATCACTAACAATTTTGGAGAAGCTGTAGACATCCCTTGCAGCACCACCTCTTTGTTCCCAACTTGAAATGTCATTTGGAGCTTTAAGAAATCCCAAACGATTGGTCCAAGGGGCCTCAACCATTGGGCCCCAAGGACAGCATTGCACCCTTCAAGGGGTAGGAGATAGAGATCTAGGATAATGCGTACTCCTTGTAGGGACATATTCACCCCTTTGCACCGCCCAGGTCTAGCCAATTTGTCGCCATTAGCTACTGCCACTTCCAGGTGTCCTTCACTACTTGGAACCACCCCAATCTTCTTGGCTATATTGTTACTCAGGAAGTTGTGGGTACTTCCAGAGTCTACCAAAACTGTGATTCCCTGTTTAGTCCCATGTTCCCTCTCACACGCATTGTTTGTGGAACATGAGCTCCATATATGGCATGCAATGAGATTTCAGGAGTTTCTTCACCCACTTCAAGGTGAACTGCAATAGCTCCATCATCATTGGTATTATCTTCTTCATCCTCCCCTGGCCAATATCCTTCAAGATAAAATAGCCGCCTGCTTGCATCTGTGACTAGGCCGGAATTTTTCATCACAATTAAAACATAGACCTTTATCTCGCCTCTCCTTGATCTCAGTTGGAGTGAGCTTCTTGATGGTTGGAAAGTTGGTGGGTGTTGTTGATGTCGCCAGGGTAGGATCAACCCGCCTTGTTTCTAATTGACCGACGCGGCGTTGCGACAGGTTCCTAGCTTCATAAAGGCGGGCCAACCCCACTGTAGCGGAAAGGGTGGTTGGCCTCGAAGACTGAATGTCAGCTCTCAAGTTTTCTTGAAGGCCACTGACAAAGCGGCCTACTCGTTGTGCCGGCGTCAACTTCCCTGCACGAGATAGCAACCTTTCAAACTGACATTGGTACTCCCTGAGAGTCCCAATCTTTGTGAGATCTCCAAGGAGTCATCAAACTGAGTAGGTCAAACCTGACTTGAAGCCCTTCCTTAAACATGTCCAGGGTGATAGGCTGTCACTCCTCTTTTAAAATTTGATAGCACAGTTGGGCATCCCCCTCCAAATGGAAGGAAGCCGAAGGGACACGTTCACCCTCTGGAGTTTGATGGAATTCAAAGAACTGATCCGTGCGACAAATCCAGCTGGTGGAATCCTCCCCTCCATTAATACGTGGGAAATCAACCTTAACAAACTTGGGTTGAGACATTCCAGGTCCAATGTTTTTGTGATGGTTGTGTGAGCTTTCTCTGGTGTCCAGACTAGCCGACAAGAGGTCGAATCTGGTATTCATGGCAGCGAACATCTCCATTGAACGTTTGATCTTGGCTTGCAACCAAGGAGCTGATCTCCATCTCTAGTCGCTCAATGCATGGCTCCTCCATACCCACTCTATATGCCCCCCCCCCCCCCCCCCCCCCCCCCCCCTCGCACTACCTTGCAAAGCCATTTGAACTTTCTTGCATCTTCCTGCATTTGAACTTTCTTGCATCTTCCTGCCGGTGGGGCCTTCACAACATTATGCAAGCACGCTCATTGACTTCCATAAATCCAGTGATGGCTCTTCAACATTCTCACGTCATGGCCATCATGATCTAGCCGGCTCTTCAACATTCTCACGTCATGGCCATCATGATCTAGCTGCTGGATTTTCATCAACTCACAATCCAACGGTGGACCTTCTTTGAAATCGACATCCAACGGTGGATCTTCACTCCCCTTGCAATTAATGATATGAAAATACCCATCCATCCATACGGAAGGTTGCAATTGGGCATTCTTCCCTTTCTTCCTTTGATATGTTTTAAATGCTTGAGGCCCGATGTCCGCATCAGGTGATCTGCATAGGATACCAAAACTTTTGGCTTTGGTTTGCTTTTCAAGGGGTACAAGCCAGATACTCAGATCTGCATATGTAGGCAAACCTGATTCCGACCCAAATTCCATGGAGACTCAAAGTCCAGGTCGGAACCCAGTCTGATCCCGAACAAGTCCCACACAATTGCACTTTTGGTCCAGTTGGGTTCGGGATTTGGCCCAAACTATGTCACATCCCTGCACATCTCAGTGGTATGATGGGTAAGGGGGATATATTGGTAGAAAATAAAGCCATGTTATGTGACACCAAGTTTAGTAACATCATCATCACCACCACTATCTAATCTACTTTGTGATTGGTCCCTGTCATCAGTTTTATAAGTAGACAAGTAGCACCAAACTACCAATAGCAGCAGGGAATCACACAGTGTCGCAGTGGTATGCACACTCGCTCCCATTACACCACCCAAGGACCGATCAAGCCGGTTACTTCCCCTCTTCCTGGCCATTGGACCAACTAGCCAAAAAAAAAAAAAAAACTACCAATAGCAGTAGCTTAAGATAGAGCAAAATGGATCGGGTAGGGTATATATGGGTAAGGTTGTGAGGGTCCCAATCTTAACTTAAACCCATGTCTTAGCCCAACCCAGTTATTTAGGAGTGTTCATGTGCATGTCCCACAGGGCTAAGGCA
The DNA here is from genome assembly GCA_012931725.1 of Litsea cubeba. Taxonomy (NCBI): domain Eukaryota; kingdom Viridiplantae; phylum Streptophyta; class Magnoliopsida; order Laurales; family Lauraceae; genus Litsea; species Litsea cubeba. The sequence continues at coordinate 159,847,284 of CM022944.1, read as the reverse complement.
TACCAAGGCGCACCTCAGCTTTAGAAATATGGTCCTGTATTTGGCCTCAAGTGCGGGCCCAAGATTGGCCCGTCTTAAAGAGCACACTGAAAACTGGTCATTTATTTGAAGCTTGTCCTCTTCGCACATTGGATCAAACCTCTTTGGCCTGAATAAGTGTGGCTCGGACTCCAGGTGCCAGCCAAACCCATTTACCTACAAAATGAACACAAACATATTACTTTCATGTCATTAATTCAGCATCTAATACTCATACCAAACATGGTTCTTCTTCTAATTATGTCTATGAGAGGTACTTGTTTCTTTTTTATAACCCAGGGTATCACCCGCCCAGCCCAAGAGCCTTTTGGCCTGATCCTGAGGGACACTCAATTCTAGACAGCCTAGAGCTAATCTCTAGGGGCACACGCAAACTCTCCTATATCCACATGAACCGGGTAAAACTATGGGAGGTGGTAGGTGTCGAACATAAGACCTCTATATATGGCACACATATAAATCTATATGATCTATACCTCACTTTCAGGACTAGTTGGATCATTCCTAAACTTGGAAAGATGGAACCGTTATTTTCAAGTTCTTAGGGTTAGTTCAAATTCTAGCCATTGGATAAAGTTGATGGGTGCTAAAAGTTTCACGATTAATTAATGGGCCAACATAAATTGAAGCCCTACCATTCTCAATTTTTTATTAAATATGATGCATAATAATTCATTATATTTATACACACACATCATGTGCAGTACACATTAATATTAAATAATGTATATTAGATTGTAGTTATTATATACAATAAAAAATTAAAGCATGTAATAACATTAAACGTGATTGGGCTTTGAGTTGGGCCCAAGTCCAATCGGGTCCAGGTTGTTCGCATTAGACCTACCTCAGGTTCGAGTCCTTGTCCACCATGGACCCTACCCACATACCCTACTAGTTATGTCATGAAGCTTCCAACTATTTGAGAATGTTCTAAAATCTACTCATACGTAGAGTCAGCTAGTTTCAGGGATCAAATTAGGTCTTTGACCACATGCTCATGATTGTTAAGTTGGACGGTGACAAGGGTTTTTAGTGGTCATATTTTATTTCATTTTTTTTAATAGGTCATTCTGAAATTGAAAAAAAGTTCCGTTGACTGTACTGTTGACTGTTTCCAGTGAATACACAGGTTGCTGGACTCATCCCTATCATAGATATGAGGCATGCGTCTTCGCGTCTCCCAAGGCAACTACAAGTGCTCAGCGATAGTATTTGTGAGGCTGTCGAGACGCATGGTTTCATGCTCATCCAAAATCATGGGATTTCGTGAATGTTGATAGAAAACATTCTTCATTGAAGCCGCTAATTTCATGAATGAGAGTTGGAAGATAAATTGGATTTCTCTAATTACGCTTCTCCCGTAATTGAACCCTGGCTGCACCCACCCTGGATGGACAGTCTTGTGCTTCGGCTGGGCCTGGTGATGGGGGGATTCCCGGTTTTATATTGATGGAGTCATTCCCGATTGGGACCGCGAAATGATGCGGGTTGGCAAGCGGGTGATGGAGTTTCTTCGCAACGGCATATGAATTCACTGTAAGATATTAAAGGATCGTGGTTGCTTGGAGAGTAGTGGATGAATGCTGACTATTTTCCACACTGACCGCAAAATCTGGGTTTGGCATTAATGCCCTACAGGGAGCTTTTTGTGCAGAAGATCATCACACAAGAACAGCCCGGGTCTACAATTTAATGACGAAGAAGTATGGTACAAGATTCTTGGGTGGTTGGATGGTCTTGACACCCATTATAGGTAACAACATAACCCTTAGTTTAATATTGACATTTGTTACCTATAATGGGTGTCCGATGCAAACCAAAAGACCATCCAACCACCCAGGAATCATACCATGCTTCTCCATCATTAAATTCTAGACCCCAGACCCTGGGCTGTTCGATGATCTTCAGCACAAAAAGCTCCGTATAGGGCGTTACTGCCAAACCCATATTTTGCGGTCCATGTGAAAAATAGTCAGCATTCATCCACCTACTCTCCAAACAACCACGATCATCTAATATGTTGTGAATTCCTATGTTGTCGCAAATAAATTCCATCATCCGCTTGCTAACCCGCATCATTTTGTGGTCCCAATCGTGAATGACTCTATCAATATCAAAAATACTGGGAATCTCCCTCATCACCTGCCCAGCCGAAGCACAAGACTGTCCATCCAGGGTGGGTGCAGCTAGGGTTTAATCACACGGGAGAAGTGTAATTAGGGAAATCCCATTTATCTTCCAACTCCCATTCATGAAATTGGCGGCTTCGATGAAGAATGTTTTCGATCAACATTCATGAAATCCCATGGTTTTAGATGAGCATGAAACCATGCTTCTCAGGTCTAGCTGGTAGAGGCAGCTGTGAAAGTGAAGTCAATTGCGAAGATAGGAATAACTGAAGATTCTGGAAAGATAATACTACAAAGAATTTGATTCTGCATATAGAATGAGCAATGCAAAACAGTCCAAGTTTATCTCCTTGTTATTTCAAGATTTTGAACTGAAAAATAATCTTTTATAAGATTCTGATTCTTATAGCATTTACAGAAAAATCTAATAATGCACTTGAATTTGTTTCATAACTCAGTGCATATCATAAAGAAAGAAATTGAAGATTGTGGGAGATATGGTTCATGGTTCCAAGATTTTGAACCTACTTATAGAGGGAGGATTAATAAAAAAAAAAAAAAAAATCCATTCCCCTTGTCATTTCTAGATTTTGAGCTGCAACAATCTTTGAAAAGATTTTGAACCTACTCCATTTACGGAAAAATCCAACAATGCACTTATTATTACATGTTAAACCATCTCATGAAAAAAGCTGTGAAAAAGAGAGAATTCATCCCCTCACATGTGTTTGTATACAAGTGTTAGTTTAGAACTCAGTGGTATCCTCCACTTACAGGTTATTTCCTGTTGATTATTTCTCCTTTGAACTCTTTGGGTGAGTTTGTGTCTACATGGAAGGAGTAATTCCAGAAGCAGTACTGAATTCTGGGGAGAAGATCCCAATGATAGCTATGGGAACAGCACCAACAGGACCACTTCCTGATGACGTTGTCTCCACCTTTGTAGCTGCCATGGAGATGGGTTACCGACACTGTGACACAGCCGCAGTCTATGGGACCGAGAAGGTCGTTGGAGAGGCCATAGCCCAAGCACTGCAACAAGGCGTCGTCAAGACCCGAGACGAGCTCTTCGTCACATCCAAGCTCTGGTGTACAGACGCACACCATGACCGGGTCCTCCCTGCCCTAAAACAAACTCTTGAGTGAGTTAAATCTTGGGAAATTTACCGTACGGACGCTCCAAATCCTGACATTTATCCAATAAAAGATGAAATAATGTAATTTATCGGATGGAAGATCGTACACAAAAGACGCCCAAAATGGGACGGAAATACCTTTTTCCTCTATCGGATATCGCATGATTCAATATCCCAGGAGCTTAGGATATCGCACAGTTCGATATCCTAGACTTGTAGGATATCGCACGGTTACATACTTCCATCACATACCATAATTTTCGCCACAAAATGTCCGTTTCATCTTCTCCGTTTTCACTGATGAGTTCTGTTTCCATCTCCGTTTTCACTGAAGACCTCCGTTTCCATCTCCGTTCCGATTGGATATTACCATTCCATCTTTTTTCATCTGTACTTTATACATCTTATTCATCACAGCATAAAATTTCTGAATGCCTTAAAAAGATAGCCCATAAATGTGGTATTGATGTCAAATTTCTCTTTTAGGGTGACAAATGCTGCTCCTTACCCTAAGAAATCCATTGAAGATGCTACTGGAGCTGACATCGTTGGACTTGCTAGTAAATCTCAGACTTCAGTTGTGCCTTTGAGCAGCAAGGACCAGTCATGATGATATCTAGGGTCACACACGAAGCGTGCTAATTTGCAAGCTGAGCTTAGAGCATTGATTCTATAAGGCGATCTTTTCTCCTTTTTTTTGTTTGTTAAAATGTATTTTTGAATTTGAATTTTGATTCTTTTTCGTAGCAAATCTCAGTTATTATATTTGGATTTAGTTGTAATTGGCCTTGTCAATGTGATCAGAGCCTTTCTGTAAGTGCATTGCATGTTTGTAATTTGTATTGTAGGCTGTATATGGGAACTTGGTGTATGCATTGGTGTGGGGAATTACAGCAGATATATATGGATTTGGAGTCTTTTGTTCTTAAGTAGAGTTTTATGTCTCATTTGGCAGCATGGCATTCTGGTATCCATTGATTAAACAATTTTTTCAGGACAGTGGAATTTTTTGTTAAAAAAAGGGCATTCCATGAAATCCTTTTTTAGAACGTCATCTTTTCATGGCTCAATTAAACATAGAGATTCTCTGTATCTAAACTGAAGGGAGATGACTGGAAATTTGAGATGATTCACCAGCTGAGCTTTGGTAGATGATAATGAAGTGAAAATCAGGTCATCTGATCAAATTGTGGTAAGAGAGATCGGTCCCATGTGGTGGGCCTCATTTTGACAAAAAAAAATGCATTCTTTTGGACACTTGACAACCACCAAAAGCAGAAGCACGAGTCTCTTCCGAGTGGTAACGCATCATGCCACGAGGCCTTCAGATGTTGGCATTTGATTTCTTTTTGTGGTCCAAGTTAGCACTCTGGAAGTGTAGATAGAAAAAGCTCAGGGTCCAAGGTGAAAGAGTTGTGCCTGACCATCTCCTGAAGAGCCTTGGCTGTTTAACTAAGATCTTGGGATCTGTTTCAGCATAAGAAGCTGAAGCTGAAGCTGAAAGATCATGGCCCAGGACCAGGCCAGCTTCTTATTGTTGTCCATGGTAACTTAAAAACTTTTCTCGACTAAATGTGAATAACAATTCATGTCTCAGGGATTGGTGCTTCTTTTTTTTTCAATTACAGAAGTTGATATCTTTCAAATGAAATGAATGTAAGCTCAAGATCTTAAAGCTTATAGAACAAAATTACATTTATTATTTCAGACTATACAAAGTTCTTAATACAACAGAGTCAAATTTATTATTCTCGATTACACATGTGTTAGGATTTTGTATATTGCAATTTGATGGATGCATGTTCATTTTATTCATCACTTGAATTTTCACACATGATTTAGATTTAGAAAATTTTGAAATCTGGATTTATACATGCATTGTTATAAATATTGCAAATCTTATAGTTTGTGCATGTTTTGGATTTAAATCTTGGATGCATTTGCTTTTGAAAAGAATTTTCATAAATCAAGCTAGCCCATATTTTAATGTTTCAAATCTTATTTGGCTTTTTATGTTTCATGATTTTAAAAGCACTTGAATGATTTAAAATCATGTTTCTAAGCTTGGTTTAATGGCCCAAAAATCCCCTCAAGAAAATACTTTAAAATATGTAAAGTTGGGATTTTTTGTCTAAGGCTGTCGGTCAACCGACGTCAAGCTGTCAGTCAACCGACAGTGGAACCGAGGCCAACCAAGACCTCTGTCGGTCTCATTTCCAGAGAGCTACAAATTTTAGATCTTCTCTGTCGGTCAGCTCGTCGGTTCATGTCGGTTCCTTTTCAGTCGACCGACAAATGAGGGTCAACCGACAAAGAGTAAATTGTTAGAAAATTTTCAAAAAACATGACCATTGCTTAGTGACCGTTGAGGTGTCGGTCGACCAACAGGTAGCCGTTGACAGCTTTTTTCTATAAAAGCAAGCTCATTCCTTTGGCCAAAGTTGATGATTTTTAAGTCACTCTTGAAGTGCTTTGAGGCCAAAAAAAGGGGAAGAGCTAAGGAAGGCTAATGGTCATTTAGAAAAGCTAAAGCTTGGATTAATGAAGTTAAACCACCAAGTAAGCTTTGTCTTTATTAATCATATATTTTTATGCTTTGTCTAAATTATTGGTAAATGATTTTAAGCATATTAACTATGATGTGTTGAATCCATTCTTCTCTTAATCTTTGATTTTAGTTATTGGATTTCTCACCCTTGATTTCAAACCAAGTTTTGTTTTAAACTTTGTCAATCATGCTTCGCCAAAATCTTTGATTTCTTTATAGCATGATATATTAACTTGTTTGAAATTCTCTTTGTTGTTTTCAATCTATTTGAACTTTATTTAAACTAGTTTATTTTGAAAACAACATTGATTACACATGTTTTAGACATTATTAATTTCATACAACTTGTAATCTTTTGATTTTCATATCATTAACAAGTTAACATTTATACATGTGATTTGCATAACACTTCAATCAAATCTTTTATGTGCTTTAAACTTTGAATTGCTTTAAGCATAAAATTGATTGAGCTTTTATTTTAAACTCGATTGAAGTTTTTCACACACACACACACACACACACACACACACACACACTGCATAAGCATTCATCTTTGTAATTCTTAGTGTGTTTGTGTGAGTTAATTTACACTTTCATATCCGCCTATTTTAGAGGCAAATTTATTTGAGCTTAAATTGTAATCTCTTAGAGTGGTTTGTGAAGACACTTACTTTGAGATAAATCATTTGATTGTAAGGTTATTGCTTAGTCATATAAAAGCATTGTATAAAGGTTATTGCTTAGCCTAGAAAAGCATCTTATATAGGTTGTTGTTTAGCCTTGAAAAACAACTTTGTAAGGTTATTGCTTAGCCTTTTGGAAAAACATACTTAGTGAAAATCCGGTGGAGTGTTGAGTTACAAGCCGGTAGTGGATGTAGGCATTGAGGCCGAACTACTATAAATCTTTGTGTAGTTGTGATTGATTTATGGTGATTATTGTGTTTAAGCTTCCGCATATTGTATGGTTATCATCACATGTGACTAGTTGTTTTAATTAAGTTAAAATTAGTCATAATTAGTCATTAAGTGTAGCTCACCCTATTCACCCCCCCCCCGGGTTAGGATCCCTCGGACTTACACAGTGTACTACCCAGAGACTCAAAACTGTGAATCTTCTGCAGCATTCAAAGCTACATTTGAATTGATCATGCTTTGTATCGCCCAGTTATGTGTGCTTTCACTGTTTTAGAGCATTTGATCAATCAATGCTTGTCTGTCAAGAGCTTCAGATTTATCAATCTTGTTGCCGAGAACCAACAGTGGGATCCCATTTAAGGATGGCTTCATCAGAAGGTCATGCAGCTCGCTTCTAGATATGCAGTGACACTGTTTTTATCAACAACATCAAGTACATAGCTGCCATGGAAGACTAATAAGAAAAATATTGAAAGAAACATGAATAAAATCAATTCATAAACCAATGATTACATCAATGAATGAGGCTCAAGAGTCTAGCCCCAAAATGACAAAATACTCTGGTATTAGTGCAATACCAAGAACATGCATTGCTCACCCTTTCACTTTTTATGTTTTTACGTGTGATTAATTTGACAGTGAGTGCTCTCATGTACAAGGGTGGATCATAGATGCTTGAGGTGTTCACATGTCAGTAAGTAATACTTTTCGATGGAGATGGAAGCCCAACCCACAGACCAAACCGTTTTGCCAAGCCCCACCAATATCAAGTTAGGCTTAGCTGGCTTGGAAGTATTCACAGGTCTCGCTATAACGAGACTTGTATTCTTGCTATAGCGAGACTATGCTCTATTTTTTATATTCATGTCCCCACTTCAACCTCCTTTCCTACTAACAACAAAATCTTCCATGGAAATGGTAAAATAAGTAGACAACAACATCACTAACAACAATATCTTCCATGGAAATTAAGCCTTATACCAGATTTATCGCTTTCAATGATGGAAAGAAATAATAGAGAATTCTCATAATATGAAGAGTGAAACCAAGTGAAACCAAATTCCATTGAACTGCACGAGGCTTTTTTTCCTATATGTTTGTTAAAAATATTTTTAAAAAAATTGCTCAACACCTCGTTCACAGACCCCCCCCCCCCCCCCCCCCCCTATTTTCGTTCACATACACCCCTTTTTCAGAGAGTGGTCTCGCTAAAAGTGAGAATAGTTTTTTCCACAGAATGTCGCTCGCTATAGCGAGACATAGTTTTGCTAAAGTGAGCTTCTAGGTCTCGCTATAGTAAGGATGTAGCGAGGAAAATAAGGAAATAAAGGATATAGCGAGGAAAATAGAAAAATCTAGAAAGAGGAGGCAGAGATCATTCTCGCTATAGCGAGAATACAGTCTCGTTGTAGCGAGACCTGATCTCGCTATAGCGAGAATAAATTTCCACACCCCTCTCTTTTTCAATGTGGATCCTTCCTCATGTTTTTTTTTTTAAATATACTTGTTGGATTGCAGTGATTTGATCATCTTTGTGCTCACTATCCCATTTCCTCAATGGGTAGTGTTCTTTCGATGGTTGCGCTATTTATGCTTTATTAACGATTTGGAATTTAAAAAAGAAATTGTTGAATAAAAATATAATAAACATATATATGCATTGGTTGCCAAGAATCCTATTGGGATTTCAGAAATCCTTAAACAAACACAATAGAAATCCTTTAAAAAACACAATAAAAAACTTTAAAATAATCTGAATTAACATAATTTTAGAACTCTAACCTGTTAAAGAGTCATTGTCTCCCTTTTCATTTCCGTGATGGAAAAGAGAGAGGGATGGACGCCGTCGACTGCGATGTGGCGTGGAGCTGAGATGCATGGGTCGTGCTATGATGCAATCGGCAGCTGCGATGGGGCTGGAGCTGGAGTTGAAGTTGAAACCATGGCTCTTTTGAATCCATGGGGTTTGTGAGGTCTAGCACAAGATAAAACCAGGAGAAAAAGAGGGTTGGGGAGACAAGAGTTTGAGAGAGATGAGACTTAATGAAAGATACGGGGAAGAAAGACCGGAAGAGACAGGGAGGAGCAGAGTTTTTTCATCACTGGAAAAGTCGAGCGGGAAGATAGGTAACTGTGCGATATCCTACAGGCTTAGGATATCGAACTGTGCGATATCCTAAGCACCTGAGGTATCGAATTCATCGATATCCTACAGCCCTAGGATATCGCAGGAAAAAGGGTAAAACCGTCCCATTTTGGTCGTCCTTTTGTGTACGATCTTCCATCCGGTAAATTACAGCCTTTCATCTGGCATGGGTAAATATCGGGTTTTGGGCCGTCTATACAGTAATTTTCCCTTAAATCTAATTCACTATCCTAGGAGAGACCCTTTGACTCTTACCTCTTAATTTTAAATATTATCCATCTAACAGCTCCTAGGATCATGTGTGAAGAGATCCCAACCCAAATAACATATTGTTTGATGGTTCCTCTGTTTAACCCTTCTTTTTTCATTTGCCATTGGGTCTACCTGTCAATGACAAGGCTCGATAGATCAAGTGATCAAGTATCCAATCTCATACATCTCTGTCTGACCAATATAGAAACTTCTCCCTTGAAGTGTCTCATGTCTTGGGTGATTTCAACTGGTCTATGGTGGGAGTAATTGGATAGGCCATAAGTCAAAAGCAGGGAGATGAAATAACCCCCAACCATCCAATATGAAGAAGAATTGCAACCTATCTAATCCAGACCTATTGCTCACTTGTGACTATTGGAATGGTCCAATGACCATGATTTTATGATAGGGCGCATCCATCATGTGACCCACATGACCAATAAAAACCCCATCACAGTCCCTAGGCATAATCTGTTAATGATGGTGTTTCAAGCCTAAACTCGCAGGCCCATTTAGGCCCATTTATTGTATTTATCATTAGTCAAAGCCACATGTACATACTTAGTTTGAAAGCTAATTGTTAGAATCTAGATATGATTAGATTCTGTAAATTGACTGTAATTAGGGCATTCAGCCCCTATTTATATGAATCATAGTCGACCCTCAAAGGGCACGTCATTCAGCATATGTTGTGTTTATGTTTCGTCTCTCACATTGACATGGTATCAGAGCCAGCAAAAAACTAGTTAGTTTCTTCTTCAAGATCCAATTATCTTTGGATTCTCCTAGTCATCTTCCAGGATCTGGAAGCCATTCAGAGCTCCTTTCTTCAGCCTGATATTTCAGTTTTATCATCTAATCAAGTCAGATCAGACGTGGCCCACCTGCGATCATCATCACCATCGCAGCGGAATCACCCCATCTTGGTCGCCCGGTTCTCTACTGTTTTATGACAAAATTTTTAAGATTTATGGCTCATCAGAGGTAGGCCATCTAGCATTTTTTGTGTTATTTCAGTTTTATCAAGAAGTTTTCATCACAGCCGTCCAAGATTGTAGATATTGATTCGTTTCGAGTGGGTCTTCTTCCACCAGTTGTGAAAAATCATTGATTTATCATCCTCACCCTCTAATCAGATCTCTGATCATCAACTGGGGCCCATGTGGATTTTTTCCACAAACGTCCTAGGACGTGATGCTGTTTTTTGCTCCTTGTTTCTCTATGGCTTGTTGTTTGCTGTGTTTCTCCTATTGCTGACGAAAGTTTAGACTGGTAATCAGATTTTACACATGATTTGCATTCATTCTCTCTGCCAAATCTCTCTGTGGGCCCCACGTGCTCATCCAGACATCTTCACAACATAGATCTTGGCTTGATCAAAGGATTTGTTGCTGTGTGCTTGGTTTATTCATCATTCTGTTGGTTCATTTGAGGCATTGTTACATATGGAGAAATCTGAAATCAATTTAATCAAGTTTAATGGCAAAAATTATCCATCTTGGGCCTTTCAAATTGAACTTTACCTCGAAGGTAAGGAATTATGGGGCCATATCTCTGGACCTGATCCAAAACCAACAGAAGATGAGAAGGAACACAAAAGATGCTAAGATCAAATCTTGGATTCTCGGGTCCAATGAACCACAATTTTTTATGAATTTAAAACCCTACAAAACTGCCAAAGATATGTGGAACTATCTTCAAAAGGTGTATCATCAGGGGAATTATGCCCGACAGTATCAGTTGGAATTTGAAATTGCCAATTATATGCAAGGGACTTCTTCCATTCAATATTATTCTGGTTTCCAGAATTTATGGACAGAATTAGATGAAATCAAATATGCAAATACCTCTGCACAGGCTCTTCCCGAATTGCAAATAATGCTAGCAACTGGTCATCGAGATCAATTTCTTATGAAATTACGGCCTCAATATAAATCGGTCAGATCTAATCTCATGAGTAGGGTACCTTTTCCATCACTAGATGAGTGTCTCAATGAATTACTGCGAGAGGAACAGAGACAATTGACTCAATCTAGTGTGCTCCAACAGGCTTCTCTTGGTGCTATTGATGTTGCCTATAGCGTACCCGCTTCCTATCAGACACCGAACTCACCATTAACTGTTGCGTATTCTACCAAAGGGAAGCAACCAAGCAGAGATATAAGTAAAGTGCAGTGCTTCAAGTGTCAGAATTTTGGGCATTATGCAAATCAGTGTAAGCAGCGGATCTGCAATTATTGCAAAGCATCTGGACATTCCATCAATGAGTGCCGCAAACGTCCTCATAACAGAAATCCAAAAGTTTACCAAGTAGTTACTGCTACTTCTGGCACTATTGATTCATCTTCCATCTCTTCTTCTGCACCTGCTTCTGCTGCTCCAGTTACCCCTGACGTGATCCAACAGATAATCCTCCAGACCTTTTCCACTCTTGGTATCTCTGGTAAAAATTTCTCTCTCCCTCACTGGTATTTTGATTCTGATGCCTCCAATCATATGGCATCATCATCCAAACACTTCTCTAAAATTAAACCATATGATAGACGGATTCAGGTCCATGCTGCTAATGGTACCACAATACCAATTACCTCTGTTGGTGATATTTCTCATTCTCTACCCCTACACGATGTTTTCTGTTCTCCAACTATTTTTACAAATTTAATCTCTGTCGATCAATTGGTTGATGATACCTGCAATGTTTCTTTTTCTTCCTCTGGTTGTGTGGTGCAGGATCAGGAGACGGGGAAGGTGATCCTAAAGGGGCCTAAGTGTGGGCGTTTGTTTCCTCTTCACATAACACCGACTCCAGATATGTCTGCTTTCTCAGTTGTCTCTAAGAATAATGTGCAGTTGTGGCACAATAGATTAGGCCATCCCAATTCCATTGTTTTGTTATCTTTGTTCAAATCTGGTCATATTAATAAAATGAAGTTTTTATCATCCGATGTTGCTCTTGATTGCACCACTTGTAAGCTAGGAAAGAGTAAAACTTTGCCTTTTTCAGTACATGTTTCTTCTGCTACCAAATGTTTTGATCTAGTACATAGTGATGTTTGGGGTGTTACACCAATTATTTCTCACTCACAGTATAAGTATGTTGTGACTTTCATTGATGATTATAGCCATTTTACATGGGTTTATTTTTTACATGCCAAATCTAAAGTCTTTGATGTGTTTAAAAACTTGTTGAATTATGTTCAAGATCAATTTTCAACATGTATTAAGGTTCTTCGTACAGACTCAAGGGGGGAATATGTGTCCGCACAATTTCAAGAATTTTTACAAGAAAGAGGGATTTTATCCCAACGGACTTGTCCCTACACTCCCCAACAGAATGGTGTTGCAGAACGGAAAAATCGTCATCTTTTAGACATGGTCAGGTGTTTATTATTAGAATCCTCCGTTCCACCTCGATTTTGGGCCGAAGCTTTAACTACTGCAACTCATATCATCAACCGCCTTCATCAGTTATGCAGTCAACTTGATGAGTCAGTATATAACCAAGCCCCATCATCTCCATTCAGCAGTTGTTCGACGCATTATTCGTTATCTTCTTGGCACTTCTCACTGAGGCTTGTTTTTTCCCGTTGGCTCTCAACTGACATTGACTGCCTATTCTGATGCTGATTGGGCAGGTTGCCCTGATACTCGTAGGTCCACAACGAGCTGGTGCATGTTCTTAAGTGATGCTCTTATTTCATGGAAAGTGAAGAAACAGGACAAAGTTTCAAAATCATCAACTAAGGCAGAATACTAGGCCATGTCTGCCACATGTTCAGAAATTATATGGCTTCCTGGTATTCTTGAGGAACTTGGCTTCTCACAAAAATCTCCCATACCATTACATGCGAATAACACCAGTGCCATTCGGATTACTGAAAATTCAGTGTTTCATGAGAGAACTAAACACATCGAGGTTGCTTGCCATTTTATCAGGGATGAATATCTACGCGATGTTATTTACCTCCCATTCATCTCCTCCAGCCTTCAGATTACTGATATTTTTACCAAAGCACTTCCTCGACCACATCATCAATTCTTGACAAACAAATTGATGCTGGTTGATTCATCGGCATCAATTTGAGAGGGGGTGTTAATGATGGTGTTTCAAGCCCAAACTCGCAGGCCCATTTAGGTCCATTCATTGTATTTATCATTAGTCAAAGCCACATGTACATACTTAGTTTGATAGCTAATTGTTAGGATCTAGATATGATTAGATTCTGTAAATTGACTGTAATTAGGGCATTCAGCCCCGATTTATATGAATCATAGTCGACCCTCAAAGGGCACGTCATTCAGCATATGTTGTGTTTCTGTTTCGTCTCTCACATTGACATAATCCACATGTAGAGGTGTTTGTGTATGTAGGATGTTTTATGGATTATTATCAAACTTTTGCGGGAAACTTCAGTTGGAATACGTCTAGGGGTGTGCATCGGTCGGTCAGTTCGGTTATTGACATATTTTTAACCTAACCAAGATTTTTCGGTTAATTTCAACCATTTAACCAAACCAAATTTTTTTAGAGGATTAACCATCGGTTCGGTTAACCTAAAATATCGGTTTGGATTTCGGTCGGTTCGGTTAACCTAAAATTATTAAGTTTATAACATGACTATAGTTATATAGTTAATAGAGTTTAGGGTTTATGGTTCTCAATTCAAAAAAAAATTATTTAAGGTTTTAAATTGTTATGACCTTTAACCTTAGGATTTAGGGTTTAATGTCAATGGTTTATATTTTTTTTTGTCATATTATTGATTTCATTATCATATTTAATCTTGATAAATATAAATATATAATATATTGAAGGTGCTACATTGCACGGTAACTTGGTAAGTTACTAAGTTGGTACTTGGTAACATGAATTAATACTTATTAATTGATGTATGATATATTTATTTTATATTTTATATAAGTATTAATAAGTTTTCATATTATATACATGTACACATTTTATTATATATTTATATAGCGTGCTATAATTTTGGTTCGGTTCGGTTAATTTAATTAATTTTTTCTGTTAACCGAACCGTTACCCGAAAATCGAAATATTCAAACATCTTTAACCGAACCGCCCGATCGGTTAAGAATAACCAATGAATTCGGTTAACGGTCGGTCGGTCCAGTTCGATTAATCGATTTTAACCAAATTATGCACACCCCTAAATACGTCGATCTCTATCTCATTCACTGGCCCGTGAGTACGAAGCCAGGCGGGGAAATGTTGCCCGTGTTCATTAACAAGGATGACATTATTCCAATGGATTTCAAGGCAGTATGGGAAGCCATGGAGGAGTGTCACATACTAGGCCTAGTTAAATCCATTGGAGTGAGCAACTTCTCAAGCAATAAGCTCTCTCAACTGATGCCCAATGTCAAAATACCACCAGCAGTGAATCAGGTATGGTGATCATGGCCATTCATCTGATTTTGAGCGGATTAGGACCAGCCCATTATCATTGCCTCAGCCCCAGGCCCATCGATCCTAGACCATCCACACCCCCTAATGAAGATGATGATTTTTCAGGTGGAAATTAATCCAACATGGCAACAAAGGGAGCTAATTCACTTCTGCAAGAAGAATGGGATACATGTGACTGCATGGTCTACTCTAGGAGCGTTTGGAGCTCCCTGGGGTCCACAACAGTCATGGAAAATCCTGTACTGAAAGAAATTGCAGCTGAGAAAGGGAAGTCTGTCTAAGGTAAAGAACTAAGATCCATATTTCATGGGCTCACAATGGGCCAAGCCCACTTGATGATAAGTATATGCAAAGGCTTTTACGCCTAGCCCATCATTACTGATTTTGGGTGGAACGACCAGAACATGGGTCATCCTTTATAGGGAGTCCCAGATAATTATGGCGAAGGGTCAGATTAAATGGGTACTCATGAGAATATAAAATGTTATATTTCTCTCCATTAATATTTAGTCCTTTGTACCTATTTGATATCTAATTGCACTCATTATTCTTATATTTTGATTTAGGTTGCAAATGGAGGCGTTAAGTGCAAAACGAAGTTAATTTGGTAATTTTAGATGAATTTTCGCATTGCTTCGCAAGCTGGGCATAACTCTCTCATCCGAGCTCCGGTGGAGACGGTTCAAGATACTGTGGAATGTCAAAAGAAGGTGATCATATTTGATACTGAATGGATGGAGCCGATTCAGGGTCAGGTCGAATTTAGAGGAAATCAAGCAGAAGGGCATTATGGTAAATTTAATAAAATAAGGAGTTCGTCAAAACATATCCAATATTGGGCTCATATTATCCGGAACGAAAAATGGTGCAACTTTAATTCTTGGGTCGAATCCAACAGAAACCTGAGTGAAAAAATATGGTCAAGAAGAAGATTTTGACTAAGTTAGAATTTAATTGATTTTTTTTATTATTTTTCATCTCCAATCCCACACCACTTCAATTCTCTCCATCTCACATATATACTTTTCCCCTAATATCTCTCCAACGATTCTTTCCTATCTCTTAATTCTTTATTTTTTTTCTCTTTCCATCTTTCCTCATCTAAACCAATCATCTTTCTTTCCTTATTCCTCCTACGCCACACCACCTAAATTCTCTCCTTTCTCTAATCTAACTCTCCACTAAAAAAAAAAAAAAAACCATCCCATATACAATAGAGGGCACCTCCCCCATTTTTCCACGCACGTTCTCTCTCTCCCGGTCTCTTTCTTTTCTTTTCTTATTTTGCAAGTTAGTATGGCTCAGCGTGGCTAATTTTATGTAATTGGTTGAAGAAAACTAAAGCCTCAGAATAAATACTGTGAGATCTAATTTATTTTCATTGTTCAATTTATGTTTTGAATATGGGTTGTTCTTCTGTGCTTAATTTGTTACCATGATTGTTTCGTTTAATTGCTAGGATGCATACTAGTTTATTTTTCGTTATAATCTATTTCTAAATTAGAAATCAAATCCGTAATTGTTTGATCCCTCTAATTTGCGAAGCAACTAATATTTAATAATTTGCTACTTTGAAAATTATTAGATATTAGAAAAAACACCTGGCTAAATTAAATCCAACCGCGTGTGCTTGTGTTGTTTAGATTCATCGATCTCTCAATGTCTTAATGCTGTTACTAAATTAAATCTTTGGCGCTTGTCTTGGATTGTTTAGTAATTAGGGATAATTAGAGCGCGTGTTTTCTAATTAACTAATTAAGGAGGTAAGAACTTAATTCCAATGATGAATATTCAAAGTATTAGTTGATTTATTTTTGCATCAATGATCAGTTTTTAATTTCTAATGGTGGATGTTAACTTTGACCAATGCTTGTTCATTTGATTGAATTCGTTACTTTATTGTTCTTTATTTGCTTTTATTCGTTTTTGCTTTCATTATAATTAAAACCCCCCATCTTTGATCACATAGCATAAAATTTAGCTAAACACTCTCCGAGGGAACGATCCTTACTCGCACTACTATATATATTTTTAGGAGTAAAGGTTTTATTATATTTGGGTGCCTGCGACAGCACGACCAGGTACCAACCCAATTAGGGGTAGGTTTGGTAGTGGTTTCTTTGGATTCAGATGTTTGTGGGTTTATAGATTTTGACCAAATGAGCTTGGGGAAGCTTCAGGTTTTGGATTCCCCAACATTCCAGAGTCCATTTATGACCTATTGAAATATTTAACCAAGAAAGTTAACTTAAATCATTTTCAATCCATACAAATAAATGAGCCGACCATGAAAGATGAAGGCCCACCTGTCAAATATCCATTTCTGGGAGTAATACTTAATAACAGATACATGGATGTCCCTTTGACATGTCCCAGGTTTCTTTAAGGTGGATATACCAGCAGGGGGTGACTTCAATAGTGAAGAGCTTCAACAAGGAGAGGATGAAAAAGAACCTTGAAGTCTTTGATTGGGAGCTGAATGAAGAAGAGTTGGAGCAAATCAGTCAGATTCCACAGCACAGGGGGTTTTCAGGAGAATTCTACACCTCTCCAACTGGGCCCTATAAGACACTCAAGGAGCTCTGGGATGAAGATTAGTGGCATCCCTACTTTCTCCATTTAAGCCCATGGTTGTTCTTTGTTGCAACTATGTTCAATAAGTGTTTGCTTTGTGTTGCAGTTCTGCATTACAAAAAAAGTGTTTCGCTGAATCTAAAGTTTTTTTTCTTTTTCCCTGCAAAGTCGTTGTTCTTGCCAGCACACTTTTTGGTCTGGCCCACGATCTGATGACTGGAATGTTCATTCATTTAGCGGGCCCCTCATCCACTTATTCATACCATCAAATCAGAACCCAACTGATGACCCACAAATTGACTGTTAGAAGACATAACCCATATTCAAAAGAGAATTTGCAACTGCATCAATGGTTGAGATCATCATTGAATTTGTAGCAAAATAATAATAATAATAATAATAAGAAGTTGTCATTAGATGAATGATTTATATCTTGTTTTTTTCCACGGAAACAACCGGAGATCAATCCCTACCTTTTAGCTTTAATCATAGAGATTTGGATGAGTGTGTGTAGATTAGACATGTGAGTATTTATCTTTCAAAAAATAAAAAAAGAATTCTATCTCTAATGGATAGGACAAGCTATACTCTCTCGCTAGTTAACTATAAAACAATAAGCTCGACTACAGCCTGCAATTAGGCCAATAGCTTGACGCTATAATTTTGACCATCAATTTCATGAATTTGATCTTTCTTGCTTTTGATATGGCTAAATCTCAAAACTCTCCTTGCTAATTATGACAATGGACCTCCCAAACTCAGTCACATGTCCAACTTCAAACAGCAGCATAGAAATTACAGCTTTAGATGCTATAGAGGATCTAGATCCTTTTAAAATTGGTGGTTGAGAAAGAAACTCCCTCTAATCATGTACTGACCCTCTGTTTTAAACTTACAACTAGTGATACTTCCTACTGCATATCACCTTACCAAGTTACAGTAACTGGATTATAGAAAGATAATGAGCCACACCATGGATAAGATATGCCCAAACTCCTTTTATTTTATTTTATTTTGCAAGATGGGTGAGCTGCACATAACATATGTGAACAAAATCTCAAATAAGATTTTGTGAGATTTCCTAGCTTTAAAGCACCCCCAGAATTTTCTAGTCAGATATTTTACTTTTTGAAACTTCTACTTGACTCTACTTTTTGAGATTTCTACTTGACTTTATGATGTTTTTGCAGATGGGTCAAATCTGCATTAACATTGTGATGGATGCATACAACCAATAAGACTAATAAATTCATTACTTTTAAAGACAATTGAAGATTTGTGTGGTCAGAAGTACATGTAAATTTTCATTAGAATTTCATCAGCGCTGACGCTTTTAGAATCATGAATGGCCTCAAAGAGTTAAAAAGTCTCACTCTGAGACGCCTAGATGTGGTCTTAAACATTTTTATTTGTATTGAAAGACAGCATGGCATCTATCCATTTATCACCTCCCAAATATATTGTAAACAAGCTCTTACATTCACTGTCATCTAGGTTGAAAACACCTTCCAAGAAGGGAAAAAGTTTCATCCGCCAACCTCCCATCTCTCATCAGCCATGACGTCTGAACAAAAATTAAGAAATGATGTTTGAACACAACCCTCACAATGTCACAGGGGTTGAACAACAGGGTGTCGTGCTGTACATTTTTAATGATTTTGGTTTAAAACCAACATTTCTAATGGAGCCGATTTTGAGTGATTTGTGTGAGCTGATATCTTTTGTTTTGCGGGTTTGTTCACGTTCTTAGTTGTTGTTTGGTCTTGTTGTTTAATAAAATCTATCTTACCAATTGTTCGGGTTCTTATAGTTGTTGTTTGCTCCTATTGTTTTATAAAACCTTTCTTACCAAAAAGAAAAAAAAGAAAAAAGGGTATTGTGTTGTTGATTAACGTATCTTAAAAAGATAATTAGAATGCTAAAAGGCGGTGGCTAAGTTGGTTTGAGCCTCGGGGCTCAAAATGGTTATGCTTTTAAAAAAAATATATAAATCATTCAAAATAAGTGACTCTCATTACTTTTATAAGTGAATTATTTGATGGTGGTCCAATTCTCATTTAGATAAAATTTGGCAAAGGCCATTTATTTTTGGCAGTTCAATTTTTTCTTATTGAAGTGGCCAGCCATATGAAGTGTCTTCTCTTAATTAGTACAGAGGATCTGGACTGCCCCTAAAACATAAATAAATCACATTACGTGAGAGAAGGGCAATCCAATTTGGGGACGCACTACGCAGCCTGATTTTGAGGACTTCGACTGGTCGTATGGACTTGTCACCTTCATGAGACTTTTCACTTGTCAGTTGTAACACGAAAACGACAATGCAAAGCTCCAACTTCCCGACTTGTTCTCTTTGCTTTTTTTTGCTTTTTTCTTCTTCCAAGACTTATGGGAAGAAAGAAAAGGCATTGATATAATTCCAGAACACTTAGGTGCAGTCAGGCATCTCTGTTTTACATGTCTATTTTATTTGAAAGCAGATTCAAATAGAGCTTTTTTCCTTCTTTTTTTTAATTCACCATTTGGTAACCATTTTATTCACCTCTGTTTCATAACTCCTTATACCTCATAAAGAGGTGATACATCATTTTGGAAAGGCCACAAATTCTAGTGGATTTGAAACAGACATGTAAATCTGAAGCTCCCAGAAGTGCACTGCTACAGTAACTTTTTAGGCCCACTCGGTTTTTTTTTTCCTATTTTTGTATAGATTTTAGGATCTTAAATTTAAATTAAAATTCAAACAGATTCCCAAACATGGCTATGAGTTCGAATTTTAGAGAAAATTAAGAAAATTCGAGAGCCATTTGATATGCTTGGCCCCAGGGCCGGCTCACCCTATAGGCAAGTGAAGCAAGTGGTGGGGGCCTCACCATGAGAGGGCCTCATAATTTTGTTGGATTAGTAACATTAACATGATAAAACTAAAAAGAAAATCATGGTACATTTGAAAACCAAAATCAAACCAGAGAAGAAGATAGACGAAGAAGAAGCACAGTAAAAATAAAAATAT
The DNA here is from genome assembly GCA_012931725.1 of Litsea cubeba. Classification (NCBI taxonomy): domain Eukaryota; kingdom Viridiplantae; phylum Streptophyta; class Magnoliopsida; order Laurales; family Lauraceae; genus Litsea; species Litsea cubeba. The sequence goes on along the minus strand of CM022944.1, from coordinate 159,827,099 downwards.
TCTAAAATAAGTACGTTTTTAAAGGTATCAAATCTCGCTGGGAATCATCTTAAATGAATTCAAATGAACTCGAGCTAGAAGAGAAAATTGATCACAATTTGACCCGTTTTCTAATGAAACTGAAATCATCGAAAAATTCCATCATTGAAAAATTTTCATAAAATCAGAATTTCAAATAAGTCCTTTGTTTTATAGAAAATACCCTGTTTTTCATAAAATGGCATTTCAAATCAACCTTGACTCATGGGGTCCACTAATTAGGATACTATTGAGTCTTTTCCAAACTTATATATTGCTTATTGAATACTATTAACAGTACCGGTTACAGTTGCTTCCACCGAAAAAAGTTTTTCGAAATTAAAGTTAATAAAATCTTATCTATGATCAACTATGTCAGAAGAGGGATTAAGCGGGTTAGCCATTTTATCTATTAAGAAGAAAATTTTGGAAAACCTTGAATACAAAAAATTGATCAATAAGTTTGCATCACAAAAGGCAAGAAAGGTTAAATTCACTTAAAAAAAATAAATCCCTCAACAAGCTCTAAAAAAAAAACCCAAAAAAAAAAAAACCCAAAATTTTTTTTAAGTCCGCCAATGTACTACTCATAGTGTACATTGCCGGTCCCAAATTAACCCGGATTAAGGACGAGGGTTTTCTCGTGTCACACATAGAAGCTAGGGGCCTCGTTTATACTTTCGCCTGGGGCCACATATTGTCTTGAGACGGCCCTGCTTGGCCCAAAACAACAGCTTACACGTGATATGATCCAAACAATTGGAAATATATTCAAGTTCAAATATGAATATCGGTTCAAATTTGAGCTGTTGATCTTTTTCGATATCACAAGATATTTGATTATAATGCATGACTTTGAATCTTCATTTTTGGAGTTTTGTAGGCACCAAAATTATGATTTGAACCGTCGATACTCTCTGGAATAATAATAGCGGCTATGGGCTCAAATCTCAGCCCGCGATATCATGTAAATCTCGAGAAAATTATGAAAAAAACGAGAACCATCTAATATGCTTAGGTCCAAAACAGCATATATAGTACACGTGATATTTTAAGTATATGGTTTTTCCCATTTTTTTCCAGATTATGGGCCACTAAGATATGATCCAAACCATTAGAACTGTACTAAAGTTCAAATATGGCTAGGGGCACAAATTTGAGTTGTTGATCCATCTCGAATCTCAAAGATATTTGTAAAAAAACTGCAAAACTTTAAACCTTCATTTTTGGAGTTATGTGGGCCCGAAAATTAGGATCCAAGCCATTGATCCAGTCTAGAAGATTGAAAAGGCCCATGGGCTCAAATCTCATCCCCTGATACAGTGCAGATTTCGAGAAAATTATAAGAAACTGAGAACCGTCGATTCTTAGAACATCTGTTTCAATCAGTTTTTTATTTTACCAAATGGTCTAATTATAAAACATCTATTGCCTTAACCATTCATTAATTCATTCATTCCTCCACAAGATAAAGGAAAAGGATTTGAAAGGAATGATTTTGGGGGGAGGTCCATCATATCAACACTGATGATCAAAGTCATAGTTCCACCATTTTTTTTTTTCCTTCTAGCAGTGGTCCCTGGACCCTGTTAATCAAACCTGTGGCTCACCATGGCCCATGCGAGTTTTAATGGGCCAAGGACTATATCAGTAATAACGTGGGGGAGGGCCAATTGATTTCAATCTCAACTGGAACATGCATCCACGTATATTTATATAGGGAAATGGCATCCTCCACCTCTCCATAGTTCATACATTCGTAAGTTATTTATCTCCTGTGGCCGGGTTCTCTTTCCTTCCACCTGTTTGTGTTGGTTTTTGTTGGTTGAGAGATTAGAACATGGGAGAAGGAATTCCAGCAGCAGTACTGAATTCTGGGGTGAAGATCCCATTGATAGGAATGGGAACAGCATCAACACCAGTTCCAGATGACCTTCGCATTTCTTCCTTTATCACTGCCATGGAGATGGGTTACAGGCACTTCGACACAGCTTCCGTCTATGGGAGCGAGGCGTCCCTCGGACAAGCCATAGCCCAAGCGCTGCAACGAGGCTTGATCAAAAGCCGAGATGAACTCTTCATCACATCCAAGCTCTGGTGCACCGATGGACACCATGACCTGGTCCTCCCTGCCCTCAAAAAAACTCTTGAGTGAGTAATCTGATCATTAATGTTAAAACATAGGACTAGGAGAGGCCCTTTATGACTCTCTGCCTCTTATTTTAAATGTCCATCTTTCGGCTCCTGGGGTCATGGGTGAAAAGATCCAAACCGATAATCCGGTAGGGACTCACCCCAGGATAGGCCATTGCCAGAGAAATGACCACTGTTTTATTGGAGAAGATGGGCGGTTCGACAAAAAGAATGGCAACTCCTCAAGCTTGTGATTGGGTCGATCAGCCAATGAAAAGGCTTGCTAGATCAACTATCTAATTAACCTCATACACCTATGTCTGACCAATATACCAGTTTCTCCATTAAAGTGTCGCATTTCTTGGGTGATTTCAACTGGTGATATGATGGGGGAGTAATTTGATGGGTCATAAGTCATAACTCAAAACCAGGAAGATGAATAACCTCCAACCATCCAACATGAAGAAGAACTGCAGCCTATCTAATCGCGTTCAGGGTTTCTCTCTTTTTGCCTTGTTAGGCTTCTTTCTTTCTTTTTTTTCTTCATGTTTCTTGGTGATTTGGGCTTAACTATTTTGCCCAAATCTCCATGAAACATGCCCCTTTTTGCTGCAATTTTGTTTTGTTGTTTAATATACCAATGGCTATCTTGACAATATATATATATATATATATGTGCATATTGGAATGGTCCAATCACCAAGATTTATGATAGGGGTCATCCATCATATGACCCACATGACCAATAAAAATTCCATCATAATCCCTAGGCATAATCCACATGTAGAGATGTTTGTGCATATAGAATGTTTCATGGGTTATCAAACTGTTGCAGGAGACTTCAGCTGGAATACATTGATCTCTATCTCATTCACTGGCCCATGAGCATGAAGCCAGGGGAGGCCAAGTTAGACTTTAGCAAGGAGGATATTCTTCCAATGGATTTCAAGGCAGTATGGGAAGCCATGGAGGAGTGCCACAGGCTCGGCCTAGTTAAATCCATTGGAGTGAGCAACTTCTCATGCAAGAAGCTCTCTCAACTACTGGCCAATGCCAAAATACCACCAGCAGTGAATCAGGTTTGATGATCTTGGCCATCCGTCCAATCTTGGGTGGGTTAGGAGTCTTGGGACCAGCCCTTGTAACTGGGCCACCTCAGACCCGTCAACACCCCTAATGACGATGATGATGTTGTTTCAGGTGGAAATGAATCCAGCATGGCATCAGAGGAAACTAAGGGACTTCTGCAAGGAGAATGGGATACATGTGACTGCATGGTCTCCTCTAGGAGCTAATGGAGCTCCCTGGGGGTCCCTAGCAGTCATGGAAAATCCTGTACTGAAAGAAATTGCCGCGGCGAAAGGGAAGTCTATTGCTCAGGTAAGAACTAAGAAGTGCATATTTAAAGATTACAGAGTATCCAAAAGGGTTAATTTTTTGGCACTACTGCCCTTGGGTGAGACAACCTGAAAACGGCGCTACGCCCGATGGGGAGATTTGAAAAGTATGATTTTGGTAGGAATAGTTAGCAAAGGAAATAATATATAATATGGTATCAAATCCAACCGGTCGCAAATTCGAGTCTCAGGTCCATCTGAGGGAGAGTGTTGAGGAGTGGGCTCCACCCGATGTAAAATATTGAAAAGTATTTATGTTGTCTCTACTAAAGTCTCGAGCTTTTGGTAGGAATGGTTAGTGGAGAAAATTTAATAAATGGATTCTCCTTTAGGCAGTCCAGATAATGATTGTAATGGGTCGTTTTAGGCCAGGTTTGGCAGTGATTTCTGTGGGTTCTGAATGTGTTCTGACCCAAAATGAGCTTGGGGCAGGTTCAGGTTTCAACTTCCCCAACACAACTAGACTCCATCATGACCTATTTAATAAACTTATGTTCAAAGGAATCATTTTAATCCTAAAATGTTAAAAATCTCTTTTACATTGAGAGAGAGAGAGAGAGAGAGTGGGACCACCAGTAGCAGACCAAACCCAAACTCGGAGAGAGAGAGAGAGAGAGAGAGAGAGAGAGAGTTGGACCACCAGTAGCAGACCAAACCCAAACTCAAAAATCTGTCCCAACAACTAGGGCAGGATCCTTTCACCTATCCTAAACACAATTCACAGGCCAGGTTGGGTGCACTTTCACTACACCAAAAATGAAAAATTGGAACGGATTACCGTTCCTAATCTGTGTGTTCCTAATCCGTTCATCCGTTCCAATTTCCTGTTTTTGGAACGGATGAACGGATTAGGAACACACGGATTAGGAACGGTAATCCGTTCCAATTTTCCATTTTTGGTGTAGTGTTTAGGCAGCTGTGGGTTGCCGCAGGTATGGATTTACTCCGAACCCCAACATGTTGCCATGCTTAGGTGTAGCAAGGCCATTTTTCAAGCCCAGGCCAATTTGAACAAGGCATGAGTTGTTCCCAATTTTCATTCCATATCAATGAATGGGCCAACCAAGAAACATAAAGGCCCACTTCTAAAATCTCCACTTCTGCAGGTAGTACTTAACAGATATATGGATTTCCTTTGACATGTCCCAGGTTGCTCTAAGGTGGATACACCAGCAAGGAGTGAGTGTAGTAGTGAAGAGCTTCAACAAGGAGAGGATGAAATCAAACCTTGAAATCTTTGATTGGGAGTTCACTGAGGAAGAGTTGCAGAAAATTAGTCAGATTCCACAGTACAGGGGATTTTCAGGAGAACCCTACGTCTCTCCAGATGGGCCCTTTAAGTCAATCGAAGACCTTTGGGATGAAGCTTCATGATATCCTAACTTCTCCATTTAATCCACAGTCAGTTTTGTGTTGCAGTTATTACAATAATTAGTGTTTGTCTGGAGTGTTGCAATTCTGTATTACAATGAAGTGTTTAGTTGGTTTCATTCAGTAAGCCTCTCATATCAAATCATTACTCAACTGGGGGCCTAGAATTGACGGTTAGAAGCCATAACCCTTGCTTATGGTGAGTAGCAGCAGCATTCAATGTGGCATGACTGGTGATCCTTTTACTCAAATCATAAAAATAAGGAAGATTAAAGTGGTTAAATTGTCCACTAGATCGGGGCATAAAACGGTTTCTCAAAAGTATAATTTCACACCATCATCATCATCATTATTATCATGATCAAAAAGTAGTATTTTACAGAAAAACACTACTTTGTAAAAAATATCTATGAGTTGCTCATTTGTAAAAAAAAATGAGAGTAAATCAACTTCTTTTACAATCACCTTTTTTCTCGAATAAAATGATGATTGTATGAAAAGGTTTCAAAAACTATGAAGACTGAGATATTTTTACTAAATACACTGAACCTAAACTGTGTTTAAAGTGTAAGAAACTCACAAGTTTTTATTATTAGTCCCATTGTATGACAAGTGCAGCAGACAAGAACGCATGAACAGTGATAAAAGTAGCAATGAGAGCCCAACCCTTTCCTTCATATTGCTTCTCAATCTCTCCTCCCTGCGAAAAGCTTGAAGCAACATTAGATATAAGATTCACCAATTAATCCTTTTTCATGTGACTATACTATCAACATCTAATACAACTTTTATTAAACTGATAACATCTATTTTAATTAGACTAGTCATTATTCTCAAGAGTTTTACACCTTTTTTCGGTTTTTAAGACCGTTCTTTTCTTATTTTCAAAAGATAGGACATTTTCGTAGAGAGTAATGGTCTCATCATGCCACCACTATATTCGTTGTTCCAAGCAATCAACGCCTCTTTTGATCATTATACTGAGAAAAAAAAAAAAAAAGTCAAAGTTCATTGAACAATTCTTTTGCCTTTTCTGTGAGATTTCCTTGTTTTAAAGCACCCCCAGAATTTTCTAGTCAGACATTTTACTTTTGAAATTTCTACTTGACTTAATGATGTTTTGAAGATGGGTCAAATCTGAATGAACATTGTGATGGATGCATCCAGCCAATTAGACTAATTAACAAACTCATCACTTGATCAAGACAATGTGTGGTCACAAATACATCCAAAATTTGATTAGAATTGTATCGGCCCTAATGCTTTTAGAATGAATGGCCTCAAGAGTCAAGCCTCAGTCATTCTTTGGCAATTTGTTTGTATTCAAAACAGAGAGTGTTTTTATCTACCAACCTCCCAGCTCTCATCAATCATGACCTCTGAATAAGAATCAAGAAATGATGTTTGATTAAAAACTCTCACAATGTCCAAGGGGTTGACCAAAAGGGTATTTCTCTAACAAATCGTTTGGGTTCCTAGTTTTTGTTTGCCTTTGTTCTTTAATAAAATCTCTCTTGCCAAAAAACAAGAAAATGAAAAGAAGAGTATGGCGTTATTGATTCAGAATCAGATAACACATCTTGAAAAGAGAATAAGAATGCTAAAAGGTGCGTACAATTCAATGAGACTTAAGTAATTTATGAGGCTTAAAATGGTTCCACTTAAAAAATAAAAAAATAAAATAAAATAAGTGTCTTGTCTTATATAATTTTTCATCGAACCTTCACTTTGAGCGAAATTTGGTATACCATTAAATTAATCACATATAAAATATTTAAAGTGTTTATCTAATTTATTTGTATATTTTATAAGTGAATTATTTGAAGGTGGGTCCAACTCTCATGGAGATACAATTTGGCGTTCAATTTTTTTTTTCTTATTTGTAGGCTCCAGGGTAGTAGCCACATGAATTGTCTTACTCTGAGACTGAGTACCAGAGGATCCTGACTCCTGTCACATTACCAGAGAGAAGCGCAGTCCAATTTGGCAACGCGGCTTGATTTTTATGACTTCTCAGCTGGTGGTATTGACTTGTAACCTTTATGAGACTTTTCACACCTGTAACAAACGACAATACAAACCTGCAACTTCCCCTTACATTTTCTCTTTACTTCCCCATGACTTTGGGAAAGAAAGGAGCATTAATTATAGCGGAAGACTATAGCGATTCATTCCTTCCTCCTCCACAATATAAAAAGGAAAAAGATCAGAAAGGATGGTTGTATGGTGTAGATCTTAAGGCATGAGCATGACCCATCATATAAAGTGGTCCCTGGACCCTGTTATTCAAACCGATTCACCATGGCCCATGGCCCATGGCAGTGCATGTGAGTTTTAATCCGCCGAGGAGCAATCAGTACTCAGTAGTCAACGAGGGGGAGGGCTAATATTTTTCAGGCTCAACAGGAACATGCATACATGTGTATTTATAAAAGGAACTGGCAACCTCCACCTCTTCATAATTCATACATTCACAGGTTATTTATCTCCTGTGGCTTCTCTTTCCTTCACACTGTTTGTGTGAGTTTTTGTTGGCTGAGAGATTAGAACATGGGAGGAGGAATTCCAGCAGCAGTCCTGAATTCGGGGGAGAAGATCCCATTGATAGGAATGGGAACAGCATCAGCAACACCATTGCCAGGTGACCTTCCCATCTCCCCCTTTATCACTGCCATGGAGATGGGTTACAGGCACTTCGACACAGCTGCTCTCTATGGAAGTGAGGCACCTCTCGGACAAGCCATAGCCCAAGCGCTGCAACAAGGTGTCATCAAGAGCCGAGACGAGCTCTTCATCACATCCAAGCTCTGGTGTACAGATGCACACCATGACCGGGTCCTCCCTGCCCTCAAAAACACTCTAGAGTGAGTAATCTAATTAACAATAATAGGACTAGGAGAGGCCCTTTGATTCTTCTCTGCCTCTTATTTTAATTATCTATCCTTCGGCACCTGGGGTCATGGGTGAAAAGATCCCAACTGATCATCCGTTAGGGACCCAACCCCAGACAAGGCCATCACCAGAAAAATGACCACTGTGTGATTGGAACAAATGCGTGGTTCAACAAAAAGAATTGACAGTTCCTCTAGTTCTGGCTCTCTCTCTTATTTTGGAGGGGAATGAGGGGAAATGAGATCTTTTCATGTGATTGGATCGATCCATCAATAACACCAGGCTTGCTAGATCAACCATCTAACTTCATACACCCATGTCTGGCCAAAATACAAATTTCTCCATTAGAAGTCTTGGGTGATTTCAACTGGTTGCATGAAAGGCCCCATCCATGGATAGGCCATAAAAACCAGGGAGATGAATAACCACCAACCATCCAACATGAAGAATTGCAACCTATCCAGTGGATTGGATGCAAACTTTTTGCTAAATTGTTTAATCACTCAGTTGTAGATCTCTATGTTACTATTTGAATGGTCCAATCACCATGATTTATGATATGGCCCATCATGGGGTGGCCCAGATGACCAATAAACCCCATTACAGTCCCCAGGCAGCATAATCCTTATGGAGAGGTGCTTTGCGTATATAGAATGTTTCATGATTGTCTTAACTGTTGCAGGAAACTTGAGTTGGAATACATTGATCTGTATCTCATCCACTGGCCCATGAGTATGAAGCCAGGGGAGATCAAGATAAACTTTAGCAAGGAGGATATTCTTCCAATGGATTTCAAGGCAGTATGGGAAGCAATGGAGGAGTGCCACAGGCTCGGCCTAGTTAAATCCATTGGAGTGAGCAACTTCTCATGCAAGAAGCTCTCTCAACTCATGGCCAATGCCAAAATACCACCAGCAGTGAATCAGGTATGGTGATCGTGGCCATCTGTCCAATCTCGGATTGGGTTAGGACCAGCCCTTGATCACTGGGACGCCTCAGGCATCTTTCCTGGCTCCTCCACACCCCTTATGATGATGATGATGTTTCAGGTGGAAATGAATCCAGCATGGCAACAGAGGAAGCTAAGGGATTTTTGCAAGGAGAATGGAATACATGTGAGTGCATGGTCACCTCTAGGAGCGAATGGAGCTCCCTGGGGGTCCCTATTAGTCATGGAAAATCCTGTTCTGAAAGAAATTGCAGATGCAAAAGGGAAGTCCCTTGCTCAGGTAAGAACTAAATAATGCATATTTAAAGATAACTAAGTATATAAGGGCTTTAGGCACTAGTGCTCTTGTGCTGGAGAACTTGACCATGGGTAGACAGTCCCAGATAATGATGGTAATGGGTCAGGTTAAATTAGCCCAATTAGAGGTAGGATTGGTAGTGGTTTCTCTGGGATCTGGATGTGCATGGGTTTATAGATTTTAACCCAACTTGAGCCTGGGGCCGTTTCAGGTTTAGACTTCCCTAACACGCCAGACTCCGTTTATGACCTATTTAAATATTTAATAAAGAAAGTTGTGTTCAAAGGAATCAGTGCTATCCTAAAATGTTTAATCTCTCTTTTACATTAAAAAAATGAAAAATGAAAAATGAAAAATGAAAAATGAAAAATGAAAAATGAAAAATGAAAAATGAAAAAAGAATAAGAGAGAGTATTGGACCACTAGTAGCAAACCAGACCCAAACTCAAAATCTGGCCCAACTAGGGCAGGTTTGCAATGACTTATCCTAAAAACATCACCGCACAGGTTGGGTGCAAGTTGGGCGTGTGGGTTGCAGCAGGTATGGATTTACTCCAAATGGCAACAGCCCAACATGCAGCCCTTCTTAGTCCTAGCAACGCCATTTATCAAGGCCAGGCCTATTTGCACAAGGAATGAGTTGCACCCTATTTTAAGGCCAGGTTCAATCCATACGAACAAACAGGCAGACCATGGCACCTCTCAAATCTACACGTCTTCTACAGGAAGTACTTAACAGATATATGGATGTCCCTTCGACTTGTCCCAGGTTTCCTTAAGGTGGATATACCAGCAAGGAGTGAGTGTATTAGTGAAGAGCTACAACAAGGAGAGGATGAAAGCGAACCTTGAAATCTTTGATTGGGAGCTCAGTGAGGAAGAGTTGCAGAAAATTAGTCAGATTCCACAGCGCAGGGGATGTTCAGGAGAAGTCTACATCTCTCCAGATGGGCCCTTTAAGTCACTCGAGGACCTTTGGGATGAAGCTCCATAACATCCCTACTTTCTCCATTCAATCCAAACTCTGTTTTGTGTTGCAGTTATGTAAAATAACTGGTGTTTGCCAGTGTTGCAATTATGTATTACAATAAAGTGTTTGCCAGCAAAGTTATTGCTCTTGCCAGCACACTTGTTGACAGCCCCCCCTTCAGGTGACTGGAAGTAAGCCCCTCACATCAAATCATAACCCTACTGGTGGGCTAGAATTGACAGTTAGAAGCCATAACCCTTGCATATGGTGAGTACATGACTGATGATCCTTTTACTCAAATAAAAAAAGGGAAAGATTAAAGAAATTAAATTGTACGTTAGATCGGGGCATAAAAGAGCTTCTCAAAAGTGGTATTTTACATCATCATCAAAAAAGTAGTATTTTACATGACGGAGAAAAATAGTATCAGACAGTCAAACCAAAAAGGGACATTATTACCATGTTTCTTTCGTGAGTTGGAACTGCTCACACAGTATCATATATACACCCTTACATTTTTCTTTCATTGGAAGGGACATCCTCACCTTTGCCATCATTGCAGAAGCGGAGAACATTGAGGTGAGGGGTGAGGGGCTGTGAGTCTCATGCTCTTAGAGGATACTGCCATGATGCCATCTTAAAATTTCTTGGCCAAATGGTTTTTATTGGATACCCAACCATATGTCCGAGTAAGGCGGATCTGTAAGAAAAGCATTTTAATACATGTGTACATATAGAAATTGGTGTATGAGTAAGAAAGACATACAACAACCTGAGCAAATGCATAAATTGCTCGCAAGATTCGTGCATAATCTGTTCCAATCATCTGAATCACAACATCTGCAAGAAATGTTCCCCAGAGCCTGCCAAAGAAAAAAAAAAAAGCAGCGTTCTGGTCAAATTTGGTGATATATAATTTGGAAATACGAAACTAAGGGATGAGTTCCTCAAGCACCCGACGAAAGACGTTTTAGACTCCACTGAGAACCCCATTATTTAGGTTGAGAACACTGATGTTGGAATCATCAGAGCATTTGAAACAAATAAAGGCCTAGGTGACCACTGCACTGAACCCACCGTGAGAGCCACAAAATAAACAACAGAATTAATGTCCGGCCGTCCTCACAAAGCGAGATGAGCAGGATTATTTCTTCTTCCCAAATCTAAGTCAGTTGTATTCCAGCTCTGACCCAAATGGATACTGATTTCTGGAGTAGAAAAGACATGTAGGGGTACATTTGGTAAATTTGGATAAATCTGGAATTAGGGGATATTTGCATTAGAAAAATCTACCAGTTCTTTCAGTTTTGATGAAAAGAGCTCCTTGTGGAATCATTTGAGATAACACACTCCTGTGTTTCGAGGTAACATGCTGCTGTATGTCACCTTTCTGTCCCAGACTTCAGCACTCATTCAGGAATTCCTCCAAGTTTCTTGAAGCCAATATGACCTAAATGCCAAGCTGAATTCCGAGGCCCTAAACACATAATGAATGCAAACTTACAACACATGCCCACATGGAGATCAAAGTGTGACTTAATGATACCTTGACTTTTGACACATCTCTTTGGCCACTACTCAGGTTCCAAATGACAACATTCCGTCATACACAAAAACTTATTATACTTCAAAAAAAACAAAAACTCTAGATGATATGACGTGGTCAAGAACTGCACAAGATATAGCTAATTTACAAGAGTGTGACAGGGTAGTAAAATCATAATTTTAATTTCAGCATTGATTTGTTATATAAGAATGTTGACGTGTTTATCTTAATATTTAGCGTTTTAACCAGAAAGGGGAAGATATGTGGGTTTGAGGACATTGACTTCGACAACTGGCATTAGATCTAGGTCTTGTTCAGCTTTGGGAACCTGTAATCAGAAGTAGGCTCTCTAAATGAAAATAGCACAGTTCTTTTTTTTTTCTTTTTCTTTTTCATTTTTCTCCCTTTCCATGTGTGTGTGTTCTCGGGGGAAAGAGTGAAGGAAATTACTGCAGCTTATCGCTTGAGAGAGATCATGTTGCCTTGAGTGATTATCTAATCTTTGGTAGACTACAATTTATAAAGTACATTTTCTGATATTCTAAAATATCGATAAACAAGTCAGCATATTGGGTTTTCTGGGGTTCAGTATCTCTGTATGTCACTTCTATGTTTGAAATAAAGAGATGTCTCTAGTCCAAATGACAGGATAGACATTGCAAGCATTTCAGGCCAAAAATGACAATTGCTTAGGTGATTACCAAAAGGTCTAAACCTAGAATTTTGAAGAATTAATTTATTAATGGAATACCAATAATGTCATGCTTTGTGAAGTTAGATTTAGATTTCATCAATAAATGCCTAGAGATTAAAGAGTGGCATAACAGATAAGCATGGACATAGCCTAGGTAAACAACTAGCACTATTAAAAGCACTGTATTTGTATGGAGAAGTTTCATACACTGGACCAAGTAACATCATCAAGCTTCTTAACCCAAGGTACCGTGAAGCTGCACAAGCAAAACCCTGTCCACATGAAGAAAAAAAAAAAAAAAAACCCAAAAAAGGCTGTGCGTCAATGCATTTTAGACATACAAAATGAAAAACCATACCCAACAATGAGTACTGCTTAGTTCTTACTTCTTAATTGTATTGGAAACTGAAATCAACAATATATAGGGGCCATTTCTCTAATTCATATTGAATTCTTAGAAATTCACAAGAAAGGGACTTCTACCTTAAGGGGTGTTGACAATTGAAGGCGTGAGGATTTGAACAGTCAGGGGAAAGATCTAGAGGGGGGCCATCAATTTCCTAGGATTCTATCACTGGGGTGAAGGTTAGGAAAACATTTCCCAACAGGGAATATTTTGATGTCCCTAGTACATCTCCCACCTTCAATCCTTCAGGCTTGCCCCTTTGATAGAAACAAATTGCCTAACATCAGGAATCATTATGTAAGGCAAACAGACACACAAAGTCACCTTTCTTGCAGCAAGCAGTGCTGTTCTAGACTCCAGGTTAATAGCTGCCAATTGTCCTCCCTAAAAGACAAGGAATAATGTAAAACATGTTATATGACACATCATAAGGACTTTAGGACATCAATGGAATTATGGAAAATAATAGAAGATGTAAAAATACCGGAAGTTAGGACATCAATGCAACTTAGCACAACTTGCTGAAAATGCATAATAATAATAATAATAATATTTCTTTGGTGTAATGGTAAAAGTCTCGGGTGCCATGCGTGATAATGTAGGATCGAGACCAGCGAGCAACCACTTTGTGCAAAAATTGTCAAAGGTTAGGACTGTCCCCAGTATGGACCCTCCCAGCATAGATTGAAATAGCGGCCGCCACGTAGCGTGGCGGCCGATATATCGGGCCGTGGCGGGGGATACCGCCACGCCACGGCCGAAATATCGGCCGTCGCATCCGTGGCGGCCCGTAGCGGCCGCTACAAAGTGTGGCGGCCGCTACAAAGCCGCCACGGTACGTTTCCCTTTTTTTTTTTTTTGGGAATCCCCCGGACCCCCTCTGCGAAGCGCATATTTTTGAAAAAGTGGCAATCAAGAAGATAAAAGGATCATACTTGACCATGATAGCTAAGACTCTTTTGCTGGTTGTCTTTCCCTTTTTGTGCTTGGATGTCTATTATTATCATAACTTGCTAGATAAGATATTAAACCTGTTTAATTATGTTTGAAATTGTATAGTAGTAAAGATATAGTTACCTATTACTACTAGATTTCAAACTGGTCTTAATTAAATTGTTTTATAAAGAACCCTCATTGTGCTGGTGACTAAGGTATTCCTATTTCCTTCACTAACTCTCTACTCTGTCATTTCTAAATTGGTGTTGAATGTTGATTATTGATCACTTCATAGTTCATTCACTTGATTGAGTTTGAACCTAGAATGTTGAAGTATTGATATTTAATTGTTCAATGTTCATTAATGAGTAATGACCTAACTCTTAAGTCTTATGCCTTTATTTTATGTTCTAGTTTTTTTTTTTTTTTTATGAGCTTTCCATTACTTTCTAAGTTAGTATGACTAAGAAACATGAATACATGTGAAAACACTAATAATTACTACTATTTTCTATTTATTCAGCGATACAGGACTTCATATATTGAGGGCACTGCTACACCCACTTTTCTTACTTACTTTTGCAAAAGAACCACATATTCTTTCATTTTACAATTTTCTGGATTTTTCTGGAAATTTTTTAGATTTTTTGGGCGATTATTTCAAATCGCCCCGCTACGCCGCTACGTATCCCCCGCTTCGTAGCGTTTTGGCGGCGGGCCGCTACGCCCGCCGCAACCGCTATTTTCATCCTTGCCTCCCAGGACCCTGCTGCGGCGGTTCCACACTAGGTGATGACCTTTTTAATAATAATTCTGGATTTCACAAGGTGTAATATGCGTACATTGTTCTGTAAGGTCCTCAAAATATTAAACATATATGGCAGGATAAAATCTCAGGTCATGACTTAAAAAAATTAAATAACATATCGAATTTGAGACAATCTACCTAGGGAGGACGAATGACTGAGAATTAAAAGCATAAAGAATGTAGTATCATGGCAACAAAAGCATCTCTATGAGAAATGTGATAATGAACGCATAACAGAGCACAGTTTAAAAATGTGAATCATATGATTATAAATTAGGCGTGCTCCTCATAATAAAGAGGCAGTAATCGTTAATCAAGTCTAAGGTCTCTTGATATAATTACTCACTAGACAATTTGTTTCATTCATGTTCCCATGCACCAACTCTAAACCGTTTCAATCAATTACATTCACCTTTTTCAAAATTTCCCGCTTTATCTGATAATTGGCAGCTTCTGACAACATCCTTCCAGATAATTTCCTTGCTAACTACCATAAAAGGCAAAGAAGTTAAAAGATTGAAGAAAAAGAAATTAAGATAAACCACGTACTAAAATGAACAAATGAATAAACCAAAATTCCAAGGATTGTCCTCATACCAGTTGATAAATTTTTGCCACGGTCAACATACCACCACCCTACCAAAGCACATGCATAAAAAGTTTAAAAAAAGAAAATAGTCAGGGGAACATGGCAAGCAGATATTTTAGCCCCGTATTTTGAGGCATACACATTTTTGTTTGGATAAAATGCATGGCAATTATTACAACTGACCCAGGATGTGGCTATCCAAATGCATGGGTATGCTGGGTATGGCATTGACACATGAACTGTTCGACACCCTACAGCACTACAACAATCAGTTAAAGTGAGGGTAACATAGCCAGCAGCTATAAATATTACTTCCCACCAATAACGTACAGAAAAAGGTAAGAGTTAGTTGTGGCTCTTGAACTCCCATTGGCGGAAAGTGACAGGGCCCAGTTTAAGTGATGGGAGATGCTCATGATATGAATAGCTTCCCAAGGGAATCCAAATACAGCCACAGAAGTACTAAACTGGCCCCTTCATGAAAAATGGAGTAATTTAAACGATCTAAGGAATACAAAGACAGTCATTCTAAAAACAGAAAGAGAGAGAGAGAGAGAGAGGAATAAAAAAACCTTCAAAATCATTGATCGGAGTTCCTCTGCCCCAACCTTCAGAATGGAAAGGGCACGACGCTTCCAGGGACCTAGTCCAACTTCTAAGCTACCTGGACTATTAGAATCTGCAAATTTGTCTGAAGAAAAAGGAATGCTTCCAGATTCCTCACTGCAAATGGGTCAAGAAAAGGTTTGCAACATCAAGAGATAAAAGTATACTTTGGCTCTAGGGCTCTCGAAATGAAATGCAAATATATATTTCGTACAGAAGTATCATTAGCTAGTTCCTGGAATCCATATATATTTCGATCTCAAAAGTTAGAAATGCTGGAAGACACCTAGAATATATATTTTTTTTTTTGAATAATAAATACCTAGAATATTCCTGCAATAAGTGCAAAAAAATTTCTGCCTCTAGGTCTTCCGTGGAGAGTTTGCTTGTACATGGAATCTTTAATTTTCTCCTTACATCAAGTAGTACACTTCTATATGAAGGCCTCCAACCCCTTCCAAGAATAGCAATGCAACATAATCAGATAAAGACCTAAGTGAAGCTTTGGAAAATTGAGAAAAATACCCTATATAAATTGGGCTCAAATGGTACAACCATATCCCACCAACAAAGGGGAAAAAGATAGACAGATATTTGGATGCCATTTCCACATAAGTTTAAGCAAAGGAAAAATGACAGCACTGATAGAATAGAAACCCCAATAAAGGAAGTGTCTATGTCCCCATCAGGCCATACACAGAAATTATACCTTAATGTGGATCGAGCATCTGCAGCAAGAAATAAGAATCGCGACTCAAGATGCTCTATGAAATCTTCTCGTCCCTCATACTCCCCTCCATGTGTGATGTCCACATCTGCTCTATTTGTTATTGACTTCAACAAGGGGCTAAAGTAGCTGTAGGAGGAAAAGGTTCAGGACAAATCATGTGGGCACCATTAAAAACTTCCAGTTAAAATTGAAGTGGCATTGTAGCCAAAGACTAAGTGTTGAAAGAGTCATAACTATTATACACACACACAAAAGCATGCATGCATCATGCAGCCTAGCTACATGGGAGACTGCCAATCATTATCTTGCCACCTGTTCTACGAGCCATGGATGAAATGGTCAGGATAATTCCCACCCCCACCCCACCCCAATGTTACCAAAAATGCTGATGCAGGCGAAGCTAATGGGCCCCGTTTGAAAGTTTACTCCAGAAGGCTCAAAGCACACAAAGCCCAGATATGACAGGATCTTGATTTTCACGGCAGTTTCTAGTTTTAGACTTTCTAAATGAATTTTCCAGATTTACTAGATTTCTTTAATTGCTTTGATTAAGTAGTTTCTAATTTCCAAGATTCTTAGAATTAAGAAGTTTCTTATTAGTTAAGATTAATTACTAAAATTATGTTGAGACTCTATTATATATAGGATGTAATCCTTTCTCTTGGGATATACAGAATTAATGAAAATTGAGCTCTCTCAAACGAGTGTTCCTCCCTTGCCTGTGGTGTGAGACCAAGACATCCTACCCTAAGCCTTCTGGCTTATCTCCTGCTCCCCTGCGCTGCTTCAATTGGTATCAGAGCGACGATCCGATCTTGGATCGCCGTCCCAATCGCCGATTCGAGGTAACTCATTCCTCCCCATCACAGCCAAATCCCTACGTTTGTCATCCCCCGCATCTCTCAGACCCACCGGCAGTGTTACCAAAACCAGAATCCCAGCCTCCATTACCCAAACCCATAAAAAAAAAGGGTACATACCTGTGCAGTCGCCGTTCCGGCATCGCCGCCCGTCGTCAGCACCCCGCTGCGCCTCAGCTTCCATCGTCGTCGCCCCTGCCCTCTCCGTCAGCCCTCTTGGCCCTGCTCGTCTCTCCATTCCAAGAAGGACCAAACTGGACTTGTGAAGTCCTTTTCTTCTTTCTGCGCGCGCCAGTCCCGAGGCAACAACAAAGCCCACAGGCCCCCTTCCCCTTTCGGGCCTTAGTTCGGGTCGAGCCCGACCCGCCAACAGCAGCAGCCAAACCAAACCAAGCATTTTCCCACTAGGTGGGGTCGGCTATATGGATTTGACGACGCCAATCAAATATGTTTAGGGCCATGTCCTCCGTTAGATCCATGTAGGCAAGGTCATGTTTAATAGTTTCTTTCCAACTTCTCTTGGGTCTCCCTCTCCCTCTCCTACTCTTGGCAATCTCCATGCTTTCACACCTTTTAACAGGTGCCTTCATTGGACGCCTTCTAACATGGCCGAACCATCTCAGTCGATTTTCTCTCATTTTATCGCCAACAGCAGTAGCAAAAAAAAAAAAAGGCAAGTCAGCATGTCTACCCCGATCCCGACTACCCGCACTGGAGCCACATTCAGAGGTAAATTCACAGACCGCCAGCGTGATAGCTACATCATGGAATTAATGGACAGAATGGATAGGGTTAAAGAACATCTTCGGAGCACTCATCCTCCTGGCAACCAAAACAATGATAACCCTGGACCTTCCACCAACAAAGACGGCAGTAAATCACAAAGGGGAAACAACCGTCCGCCAGATGTGGAAAATTCTGTCAATGGTGAACCGCAGGAAACTTATCGGCAATTTATGGAGTGCATTATGGATGAAACTGGTTATGATGACCATCATGGCCGACGAGATGACATCACCAAGAAGGTACGTGTTGATGTTCCTGATTTCTTTGGACGCATGGATGTGAAAGTCTTCAGAGACTGGATTACAGCCTTTGAAGATTATTTTGAATGGTACAATATGGATGAAGACAAACGCGTTTCCTTTGTCAAGATGAAGATGAAGGGTGCAGCGCGTGTTTGGTGGCGGAGTATTGATGACAGGAATACCAATTATGGGCGCCGTCCTATCAATACTTGGGAGGAGATGAAACAGAAACTTGAGGATAAATATCTGCCGGTTGACTATATTGATTCCCTCTATGATCAATTAGTTGATTGTAGACAAGGGACCTCCACTGTAGATGATTTCACAGAAAAGTTTCATGATCTCATGGTGCGATGCAAAGTGTCTGAAACTGATCGACAGGCTATCACCTGATACAAAAAAGGACTGCGTCAAGAGATCCAAAGGGAGTTGACTACTCACACCTTTTACAGCATTGAAGAAGTTCATCGCCTAGCACTCCGCGTCGAAGATCAATTGCGATATCCATATTCAAGGCGTTTTGGTGAACCTCTCCAAAGGAGGACCTTCGATACGATTTATCAGCGGGTTGCTTCAGCACAAAACTCAGCCCGACAGCCTCCTCCACAAAATTCCAGCAAGCCAGCACCTCCTCAGAATCAAGTAAGACCTGCCAATTTTGCAAACAAAGGGAAGAATGTTGTAAATTCTTCACGACCGAAGCAGGACATCGAGTGCTTTCGATGCAAAGGCAAAGGACACTATGCTTCTGAATGCCCAGGTTCGAAGAATCTTCACTATGCACATAATGAAGAAGATCCCTATGACTTAGAGCCTGTTGATGAAGAAATTGAAGTTGAAACACCATATGAAGAGCAGGCACCCCCGCAAGAACAAGACGATCATTACTTCTATCAAGCTGAAACAGAAGGACGGACATTATTCATTCATCGTCTCTTCATTACAACCGAAGAGGAAGCTGAAGATTGGAGACGAACCACCATCTTTCGCTCTATGGCAAAATGTCGTGACTGATTGTGCAATCTCATCATAGATGGAGGAAGCGAGATGAATGTGATCTCCCAAGAAGTAATTCACAAGTTGAAGCTTCCAACAGAAAAACACCCAAAGCCTTACAAGGTCTCTTGGGTGAATGATTCCCCAATTCTAGTAACCAAGAGGTGCCAGGTAACATTTTGAATTGGTGGTTATGAAGATTCTATTTGGTGTGATATTATCCCCATGAATGTTACTCATATTCTGTTGGGAAGACCTTGACTTTTTGATAACAAAGTCCAAAGTGATGGAGAAGCAAACAGCCATACTTTTAAGTATAAAGGTCGCAAGGTTACTCTTCTACCACTTAAGCCTCCTACTGCCCCGGCAAAGCAATCACCATCAATTCCGGCAAAACAAACTGCATCACAACCAAATTCTCGCATCCTTTCAATGCGGAAATTTGAAAAAGCAAGTAAAGAGCAAGGAGTTGTTTATGCCCTTATCCCACAAGAATTCAAAGGGGTAGAAAATAAACAAGCAGTTTCTACACCACCAGATATCAAGTCTTTGTTGCATGATTTTAAAGACTTGATTCCAGCAGATCTTCCAAAAGAGCTACCGCCTATGAGGAACATCCAGCATGCTATTGACCTGGTTCCTGGGTCATCGCTTCCAAATTTACCTGCTTATCGCATGAGCCCGACAGAACACACACAGTTGAGAAAGCAAGTTGAAGAGCTCCTCTAGAAGGGTTATATTCGCGAAAGCATGAGTCCTTGTGTGGTACCAGCCCTCTTGACACCCAAGAAAGATGGTTATTGGAGAATGTGTGTCGACAGCCGAGCAATCAACAAAATTACTATTAAGTATCGGTTTCCGATACCTCGGTTGGATGACATGCTTGATATGATGGCCGGATCTTCCGTCTTCCCTAAAATTGATCTCTTTTTTTTGAATGATTTCCCTAAAATTGATCTTAGAAGCGGATATCATCAAATCCGTGTTCGCACAGGAGATGAGTGGAAGACAGCTTTCAAGACTAAAGATGGGTTATACGAATGGCTAGTCATGTCGTTTGGCTTATCCAATGCTCCCAGCTTTCATGAGAGTTATGACACAGCTTCTACGTGTTCGCACAGGAGATGAGTGGAAGACAGCTTTCAAGACTAAAGATGGGTTATACGAATGGCTAGTCATGTCGTTTGGCTTATCCAATGCTCCCAGCTTTCATGAGAGTTATGACACAGCTTCTACGGCCTATCCTCGGTAAATTCGTCGTTGTATATTTTGACGACATCTTGATCTTCAGCAAGTCCAAAGATGCACATCTTGATCACCTCAGGTATGTGATGTGTGCACTTTGCAACGAGAAGTTTTACATTAATTTGAAAAAGTGTACTTTCTTAAGCTCCAAAGTTATATTTTTGGGATTTGTTGTATCGGCCCAAGGAGTGGAAGCTGATCCAGAGAAGATCAATGCAATCATCGATTGGCCTCTTCCCAAAACTATCAATGAAGTACGGAGTTTCCATGGGTTGGCCACCTTTTATAGGAGATTTATTCGCAATTTCAGCACCATTATGACTCCTATAATTGATTGCATGAAGAAAGGTGATTTCAATTGGACTAAGGCAGCCACTCGTGCTTTTGAACAAATCAAGCAGAAAATGACAGAAGCACCAGTTTTGAAACTTTCAGATTTTGACAAGGTCTTTGAAGTCAGTTGTGATGCTTCGCAAGTTGGTGTTGGCGGAGTCTTAAGTCAAGATGGTCACCCAGTTGCCTTCTTTAGCGAGAAATTGAATGACTCCCGCAAAGAGTATTCGCCTTATGACTTGGAATACTATGCAGTTGTACAAACTCTTCGTCATTGGCGTCATTATTTGATCGGGAAAGAATTTGTGTTGTACTCCGATCATGAAGCTTTACAACATCTGAACTCACAAAAGAAGATGAGCGCCGACCGTGTCAAATGGAGCGCATATCTGCAGGAATTCACATTTGTATTGCGTCATAAGTCAGGAACGGAAACTAAGGTCGCAGATGCCTTAAGTAGAGTTCTCACTTGCTCACGACAATTTCCGTCATAGTTCCAGGCTTTAATGCGATTCGCAAAGAATATCTTGATGATCATGACTTTGGTCGCATCTACAAAGCTCTTCTTAATGGTGAGTTTTCTGACCATCCCAAATTTTCTATCCATGATGGTTCTTCGTTTCGTGGAAGTCAGTTGTGTTTGCCAGCTACTTCTATCCACGAGTTTGTTCTCCGAGAGTTGCATGGGGGTGGATGCAGTGGACATCTTGGGCGAGATAAGACTTTGGCACTTGTGGCAGACCGCTTCTTTTGGCCCCGACTGAAAACAGATGTTGCCCGAATTTGTGCACTATGCAGGGTATGTCAGCTTGTAAAGGGACATAAGAAGAACATGGGATTGTATCAGCCCCTTCCTATTCCACATGCGCCTTGGCAAAATCTAAGCATGGATTTTATCTTGGGCCTGCCAAAGACTGCAAGAAGGGTAGATTCTATTTTTGTTGTGGTGGACAGGTTTTCTAACATGGCCCACTTTATTCCTTGTACGACCACAGCAGATGCAAGAAAAATTGCCACCCTTTTCTTCAAAGAGATTGTTCGTCTTCATGGTCTCCCCAAGACTATAGTGTCGGAGAGATACAAAGTTCTTGAGCTTCTTCTGGAAAACTTTATGGCATATGATGAAGACAAAGCTCCAGTACTCCAGTGCCTACCATCCTCAGACTGAGGTCGTCAATCGCAGCTTGGGTAATCTTCTTCGATGTCTCGTCGGAGACTACATTGCTTCATGGGATCTTATTTTACCCATGGCGGAGTTTGCCTATAATAACTCCGTCAACAGATCAACTGGAAGATCACCATTTGAAGTTGTCACAGGCATCCAGCCGCGTCTTCCGATTGATCTGAGTCCTTTACCAGCTGAAGCCAAGCCCAGCCAAGAAGCTGAACAATTTGCTCAGCACATGAAAGATGTTCATGATGAGGTCCGTCAACAGATTGCCCAAAGTAATGAGACTTACAAACTGCAAGCGGACACTCGAAGGCGCCATGTTGAATTTAATGAAGGAGACATGGTCATGGTGCAAATCAAGCCAGAACGGTTCCCCACAGGCACTTACAAGAAACTTTATCCCAGAAATGCAGGTCCGTTCAAGATTATGAAGAAAATCAGCTCAAATGCCTACATACTCGATCTTCCGCCAGACATGAATATCAGTTATACATTCAATGTCGAAGATCTCACGATTTATCATGGGCATTATCAAGATGAATCGTTTCAAGAACAAGATATCCGGCTTCCCATAGTTCCAGCTTCTCGAGAAGAAATTGAAGATGTCTATGATGACCAGCTAGTGTCAACCAAGGGTGGATATCACAAGTTTTTGGTCAAGTGGAAAGGTAAACCGTTTTCTGAAGCTACATGGATCACCGCCACAGATTTTCAGTGACTCAATCCGGATTTGTACGAGAAGTACCAAGCTGATAACTCGACGGAGTCGAGTTTCTCCAAGCCGGGGAGGGTTGATGCAAGCCAAGCTAATGGGCCCCGTTTGAAAGTTTACTCCAGAAGGCCCAAAGCACACAAAGCCCAGATATGACAGGATCTTGATTTTCACGGCAGTTTCTAGTTTTAGACTTTCTAAATGAATTTTCCAGATTTACTAGATTTCTTTAATTGCTTTGATTAAGTAGTTTCTAATTTCCAAGATTCTTAGAATTAAGAAGTTTCTTATTAGTTAAGATTGATTACTAAAATTATGTTGAGACTCTATTATATATAGGATGTAATCCTTTCTCTTGGGATATACAGAATTAATGAAAATTGAGTTCTCTCAAACGAGTGTTCCTCTCTTGTCTGTGGTGTGAGACCAAGACATCCTACCCTAAGCCTTCTGGCTTGGAGAATAGCACGTTGGCTAATCTCCTTCTCCCCTGCGCTGCTTCAAATGCGGTTCGTTTCGATACAGGGTACGGGTACGGGGTACGCTACTTAGGGTGGGACGCGGTACGTTGGGGTAGGCTTCATCCGTAATTCTCTGTATTATGTTTTTACGAGACGTTAATATATATGTGTGTGTGTGCGTGTGTGAAGATAAATAATTGTAAACATAAACATCATTGTCATTCACGCTTTGCTAGTCTATTTAGAAAAGAAATTGTTCCAGTAAGCCAAACTCAAATCCTTAAAGCTCACAAACCATAAATCCTTGCTAGTCTAATAAAAATAAAATTAAAAAAACCATTCCAAATTTCCAATAGCTAGGGCTTTGGGCCTTTATTAGATTTAGGAGTAAACCCCATAATCTAAATTGTTTGGATCTGTTAAAACTTTGGGCTGCACTTATTGAGCCCAATTGTTATAAACTTTTAAAACCCTAGAAATTAACATCTTCTTCTCCGATGAAACCAAAAAAACAAAAACAAAACCAAGCTGCCTAGTCAAAGGAGCATGACGTAGCTTATTACAAAAGAGGGAGAGATATGATTGCAACGACTAATAAGGTTAGTATTACATATTTGTACTTTCTATTCTCTGCTCTTGTTACATAACAATGGGGGACGCATAGATTAGTGTTTCGATTCGCGAACGTACCCTAAAAGGGTACGGGCGAACTGATTGGGAAACGCAAGGGGTGGGGGCAAACTCTGCCCCACCCCAACCAGCCCCATAAAAAAAAGAAAAAAAAAGAAGCAGCATTGGTTGTCTGCCGACCTTATAGGATGACAGCGTAGTCAATCTGGTTTAGGTTCATACAATGTATCCCCTTCCTCCATGACATATCTCATGAGGTTCATGGGTTGTGAGGTTAAGCTTTTATTCAAGGTTTTATCCATAGTAACTGTTTACCATCAATAAAACAAATATAAAATGGCTTTCATACGGTGATTTTTATGGTCTTTAAAACATATCTGTTAATCAAAACACACATACCCACAATGTCTAGAAAAAATTAAGACTCTCCCAGCCTCCTTAAAAATGCATGAGAAATATGAAAATAATGCAGCTACTCCAATCTAAAACCATATAATATAAAACCAAACCTTTCCCCAAAAAAAAAAAATGAAAGAACATAATTGGCTATTTTTCATTTTTCATAACCCCAAATGATAATATCTCTATACAGCATCCTGCAGGGCATACAAGTCTAACTAAATAACAATGACACCAAGCAACCAGTCAACCACTACAAACCTGCAACAGATTATTTTCCTGCTAAAAACAAAAACTGCAATCCTATCCCCATACCATGCTACAATATGATGTTTAAGAGACCAATTAAACCTGGATGGAATTTCAGAAGCTCTTATGAAGTTAATGCCCTTGTGCAAACATGTGATGAACAATGGATATTAAAAAAAAAATAAAAAATAAAAAACAGGAGAAAAAGAAACATTTTTGCAAGATCTTTTTCTCTGTGGGTAGCCCGTAGCCGGGATGTCATTAGCTAATTATCTTATCAGACTTGATTGCCTATTTTCAGATTCCCTTTGGCCAAATATTCAAAAAGATTGCAACTTTGGTTAAGTAAAAATGCACTTTAAGACTAAAAAGACATCCTCCTCCTCCTCAATAACAAATGCATTGAAAAGTAAATCACCTTTCTTTCAACTTAATTCTACAAAACTAATAAGATACTCAAACCAACACATATTTGTATGCATATTTCTGACAAATCAAAAGAAGTGGAGAGAAATGTAAAATTAGGATACTGAAATCCAATTAGCGAAAAAGACTTGCCTGGTACCAAAAAGGATGCTTTCGATTTCATACAATTCGGAGTCAGTAGCAAGTTCCAGTACCAGCCGTAGCTCAGGATCGAAACCACCTGCAGCTTCAGATCCAAAAATATATATAATCGCAGAAGCAATCAGCGACCAGATTCAAGAATCAAGGGGAAGAAATGCATATACTCAAAAAGGAAATGCACCTTCTGCGCTTCCTGAAATGGAAGCTGCTGCTCGAGGAGATCTTAGAGCATCTCTACGGCCATGAACTGTTAAGAATCTGCAAGTTTCCGCTACAAAGTGGAAAGGAGAAGGCTTTGGTTTTCGAAATTATACAAAAAGAAGAAGAGAGATTAGGAGGAGGAAGGAGCTTGAAGAGATTAGGGTTTGCAGAAACTGTAATCATCATCATCTTCTTCTTCTTGGAGTGAGAGCTTTACATGCGGCGCACCTTAGCATTACCCCCCTCTCTCTCTCACTGGGAGTGGAATGGTAGTTTTGGGGTTTTTTACGTATTGAGGGGTAAATTTGTCCGCCGGATGAAATCAACGGTATCCGAGCCTCTGAGGCGGGATTGGGCACTTGGCTTCCGTGTGAATGATGGTACCCGCCACGGGCGGGCCAGTACTGAATTTGAAGGTGATCATAGCTGCCCGACCGGTGATTATTCTTGCACATCCAATTATCCATAGAATATTTCTAATTGAAAAGGTGTGGACTAGTTACATGATCGATCAAATGATATTAAAGAGAAAAATACTTGGAGTAGTTTTGTTTGCCATCATTTACATATTTTTGTATGTTTTAAATGATTCACAAGCATAAAATTGATGGTATTTACTTACTATCATGTGCAGGTAACTTATAAATGAAGTGTGAAAATAGTGTGCAGATGAAAGCTATAGTTAAGTTGGCACTTTCCTTTTTTTTTTTAAAGGGTGTAAATTGCTTTCACATCTATTTTGATGTGTAAATGGCCTCAATTTTATATCTCATTCACACATTACATGCGTAAATTATCGCGAACAAATGTAAATGGGTGTGAATCATATACATATATAAATGACGGTAATCGAATGACTTCTTAAGAAACTCTTTTGCCCTTTTTTTTGCATAAAATGTATAGAAATTAATGGTAAAATGTACCCCCACCAATGGATTATTAAAGAATAAAGATGCTAGGGGTGCTCAAGGGCAGGGCAGGGCAGGACGATCGCTTTGGGCCGGGCTTGGATTAAGTGATAGAAAGCACATAGCCCGGCCCCTATAAAAAAAATGCATGTAATTTAATTTAATTAGTGCTCAAATGCAATAAAAGTGATAAAAAAGCCAGGTTTGGCCCGGCCCGATTGATTAAATGAACAAGCTCATGCCTAACTTTTATGGCCCGTGTCGAGCTTGGACTGCGCCTGTGCCAGTGTTTCTAAAGTCGGGCCAGACCTGGATATGCTTTAACCCGACCCGTGAACACCCTAACATGCCACGGTGAAAGATAAGGTAAACGATGAAGGATAAAAGGTGAAGTTGTAAATGAACCTTTTAACATTGAAATTCACAGTCAAATGAGCTCCAACAATAAAAGATTACTTAAAAAGAGATTAGGGTTAAAAGGATCTAAGGTAGAGAGATATGTAAATAAACCCCAACTTTGGTCGGATTTGAGTTGATAGGGTGATGCTAAGTATGGAAAAGGTAATTCTTTCTCATTTTCCATTGATTCTTTTCCAATTAATGGAGAGACAAATTGGTAGTCATTTTTTAAAAAGTATTTTTATTTGTTTTCTTTTATTTTTAACCACTTTTAGATATAAGTCTATAAATTTCTTCGAGGAGTTTAATTACATGAAACGGGAGAAACTAGGAGCATATGATGATGGCACCAACGGCGCGAATCCAAGCAACAAAATATTTTTCCATCTTAAGATTTGAACTGGTTCTTCAATTATCCCCACCACCAAAACAGTTTTGACCAGTTTCGATTTTGGAAAACACTAGTTTCTTGTAAATTGTGTCAAGTTCAACAGGTTGATTGAGGTGATACATTCCTTTTGTTCTTCTTTTTTGATCAGTTTAAAAAGAAGGGCAGTTATGGAATGGTTTGATTATTGGACCTCTCATAACCTCATGTAGCTCATTTTAAAATTTTGGACCAGTTATGCTTTAGCATTTTACTAAAACATGGGCAGACCAATTAGCATGCAATCTCTGCACCATCCCCATTCAGTGCATTACAAGAAAGTGCCCTTTTATT
The DNA here is from genome assembly GCA_012931725.1 of Litsea cubeba. Lineage (NCBI taxonomy): Eukaryota > Viridiplantae > Streptophyta > Magnoliopsida > Laurales > Lauraceae > Litsea > Litsea cubeba. The sequence goes on along the minus strand of CM022944.1, from coordinate 159,799,876 downwards.
CATTTTTAAACCATGATCTAACAACATAACCATTATTAACTTCAAAAAAAAAAAAAAAAAAAGTGCCCGTTTATTCATTTCCAGGGCGTGCACCAATAGTGGGGAATTATCCAATCTATGTAGCTTGCCTTTGAATGAATGGTTGATAGTCTAGAGACAAAAAAAAAAAAAAAAAAAAAATTCCAATGACCCCGAGTCATTCCATAAAGCAGTAAGCTACCCTTGGGAGTTGCCTAGAGAGGAGAAAAGGTAGAGAAAATCATTCCAACTTCAAATTTAAAGAGTGGGCAGTTTTCCCATTGTCCAAGGGACCAATTAGTGTACAATTTACTGCGATGCCTAGTGACTAAGGTATGAAAATCAAACCTTCAGTTTTCACAAATGTGTGCAGCATCAATTTTCTTATGCATGAAAGAGTGTTCATCAATTGGATTAACAAGGCTTTACCAATACAGTCATGGTTGAGTGGTGTTGTCAACTTTGTACCACACAAATGCCTAATAATAAATTAACAAGGGTTCCTCTGCAAACTCACGTTCAATTCTGGTATAGCTACATACAGTAGCTGAAATGAAAGGCTGCATGAACAGCCACATTGAGCAACAGATCTAATACTCATAAGCATTCAAATTATTGACTGCCACGAACACAGTTAAAACAAAAATCAAACCTCAAATACTGGAGATATATATATGGTAATGAATAGGATTGTCACGTGTCACTACTGTTGCATGCAATGACCGAAATAGTCACCAGATACCTTCGTGCATGTATTAAGTTAACTGGCCTAGGCTAGGAACTTCTGCAGTTATTTAACTATATATACTTGTTTTACTTTACCCTTTATAGTGATGAGCACCTTTATAGGAACCACATGCGTATAAATCTTAAATTCTCAATTTATTTGGAAGGAAGTAGCCATTACCTATCATTCTTGAACATGGAAAGGAGGAAAAATATGAAAAACAAAAACTGTTTTCCTGAGGGTGCAGAAGTTACATATAGTGAATGATACATGCTTCTTTCTAAGAACTCCTGAAGATTTTGATTTTCTCATACGGAAACAAAAGTAACAATTGATTAAGTCCTACCCATTTCTTAAAAACATGTTCTCAACACCCCTTTTGCTTCAGAGCTCATAGGTAATCTCCACCTAACTTTTGAACAAACATCATGTAACTTTTCTATAAAAATGCTTATAGAACAAGAAATATACTTGACAGACCGATATAGATTGCCTACTCACACTTGATCGACCGGTATATGTGACGAACAAACAGTAAAGAGGCACGGAACCCTACAGTCCCAAGCATGAGGAAAAACCCATAGCAGATGCAAGCCATGTACCCAAAGAAGAATGATGTTTGCATGAAACCAGACATATCCGATCGAGCATAGTAGTAGTATAAGCAGTAGCTGTAAATAAATAGACCAGTCGACCCTCCACAAAGGAAAGACCTGTATCAGACAAAGTAGAATGATCAGACAGTGCAAGGAATTCAATATTTCGCTCCCATCGGTAACAATAATGCTCTATTAAAATAAAATAGAAGAGTGGCAAAAGTAAAAAGCAAATAGACTCAAATGTACACCATAATACCAACCAGGGATGAAAACAGGCACTCGAATACTTCGAGGGCCCAAATATATAAATATGGATTCCATATCTAAGGACACAAATACCAAGCGGTTGACGCCATTATCATATTATTAAATATTTGTATAAACATAAGTATATTAACTGCAGACTAATTTTCAGTAATGGCAATGGGAAAGACTTCCTAAGCTGCCGGTGGCCCCTTATGATAATCTAAGCCCTTCACACACGTGGATTGATGGACATACTTAGGGTCGGACTGAATGGTGTCCTTAGTCTTTTGCACAGAAGTTGGTCATAGAGCGATCTTTCTCTAACCCCACTGCATAAATTCTTCCACTGGAACTCATCCAACATCAAGAAAGGAAAGATTACAATTTACATGCCTAAATCACAGCTAAAAATTCTAACTACTATTCACATAACCATTCCAAAACACAAAACCAGCATAACTGAAGGTAGTTTCTTTAAAGGCTTTAGTTAGAAAATAATTGGTAAAAAAGTTGGATCAAATTGGATCCACTTTGATAATAATCGATAGCCTCTATAAGGAAATTAATCTGATATTGATAATTGGATCAAACTTTTTTATCTTTATTGTGTAATCTCTATTCCACCTTTTCAATGGTCTATTAAAAATGCTGTCTTCCAAAATAAAAACCAGCACAGCAACAATACTGTTAATAATAATTGGATCGAATTAGTTTGATTCCATTTCGAACTCTGTAAGTTTTATATAATTCTTATTACCTGTATTGAATGTGAATTTTATGTATTTTTAATGCATCTACTTACAATTTACAAAGGGAATTTAATTCCAAAAGATGTAATCAAAGGGCATACCAGTACTTATGCAGACCAACAGATGAACTTTCATGAGGTCATTTAGACTTCATATATTAGAAGACAGAAAATTATATGTTGGAAGGTGCTATGTGTCTCAAAATGCAACGTGTGTCATGCCTATTGATAAGTTGAATTGGATCTCCAAACCCAGCAACAATCAAACTCCACTGAAGATGAAATTGAACACATTTTGTCGAAACTCAAACCAATCAACCAGAACTATAAAAAATTGGGAGAACTAAAAAAGATTTGGCAAATTATGATAGGTATTGAATCATCACTTCCGAACTTGAAAAAGAATCATTATAGCCACAGGCTAGGCAACCATGCTCCAGATTATAAATATTAGCACGAGAATCTCAATATTCAGTCCTCTATTTTATAGAAGAAATGCATTCCACTTTATATAAGTTGCAGTTCATACAAAATGCAACCTACGCCAAACAGGATGCCTATACTATTAAATCCTCACCATCAACAAAGCCCTATGCTATCCATTTCAGAGTCGGCTCTTTGAGTTCTACTTTTCCACTCAATCTTATTTGCAGCCATAACTTTCAGTGACACAATCAGAGATGCATTTTCCCACAACTCTAAAAATGTTAAGGAAAGTGGAAACAGAACTGCAGAGGAACTAATCACCAGAAATAAGGTCAATGGGAAATATCTAGCATTAAAAATTCAAAACCTCAGAGGATATGTTCAACAATGCAAATAAAAATTAATATAGAAATATTCACCATAAAAAAAGAAAAAAAAAAGAAAGCAATAAAATGTGCACAGTTTCAATAAACACAATAAAATAAGCAAAGGAACCAAGATAGAAGTGAATAAAGGAAGAAAGAATGAACTAAAGAAATAGAAAGAAAACAAAGGAATTATAAATGACATAACTGAATTCACAGACCTATGAAAACCGAAACTAGTTGAACACAAAACAAAAACTCAAGCTTACCTCCACCACCATTCATGGTCTTCAGCAGCAAGCTGAAAGTATGTAAGGGCCACAGTAATGAAAGCAGTGACGATGAGAAGAATGATGAAGACTATAAAGAGAATGCTGTATATGGTGTAAATTCTATGGCCCCAAACACTGGCAAATATGTAGTAAAGTTCAATATATATGGCACTAAAAGGGAGAAACCCGGCCATTGCCATCTGTGGAATAGTCCCTCGATACCAAGGCAACGGTGGAATCTCTCTGGGATACTTAGTTGTGCGACATGGAGCTTGGAACTCAGCCCTACTGTTTTTCCCGGCAATGCCACCCAAAACAAGCAAAGGAGACGTTACAAGCGTCCATATGAGAACAATGACCACAATTGTGCCAAATGGCAATGCTGCAGTGGCACTGTATGCTATAGCAACGGTATTAAGGAAGCAGAAGGTCAGGAACAGTGGCCCACAGAAAAGGCAGCCTGTCAGTATTAGATTCCTCACCTGTCAAAACAAAAGGTGAAAGTTTAGATAGCTTCAGGAAAAAAAAAATATATTGTCCAAATCAAACTCCTTGAACAGTAAATTAATGAAAGGCATACCCAGTTTGTTCCTTCAAGTTGGCAATAGAAAGAGGTTGCAGTATAACCTGCAATGCCTGATGTAAGAGCATATATAACAACCAGTGCAGTGAACAGAGCTCCTCGGTTGTATGGGTAGAATACTCCAACTAGGGCAAGAATGAAGATGAAAATGGTGCTGGAATACATGAACAGAAGCAAGGCATTATGAGATCATAGAAAAAGGGTGCAAATGACTAAAAATGTCTCTATTTTAGATGTGAATCTTAGTGGACAGGAGCTTTTACAGAAGCTCCTGTAGCTGATTTTTCTGAATCCGACATATACCAAGAGAAAACCTCTGGTAGTCTTTTAACATATTAGAAATGATCAAAATCAGATAAAAACAAGCTTCATGAGAAATACTTACAGTGTGAACAACTGAGTACCAGAACCAAGGGCAGCAGCAAACAAAGACTTGTTCTTTGGGTACCTGAAGACATCACCATGTATGTACTTCCATCCAGTCTCCTCTTGGTCCTCAGCAGACTCCTCATCATGGGCATACCTTTCATACACATTAGGGTGCAGGTCATTCAACCAATTTAACAGCATAAGATCAAGAAATGGATAAAAGAAAATGGCAGGCTCTAATAGCATTCCCCTAATGTTATCAGAGAATAGCCCCATATACATTTTACATATAGAAGATCCAAACCGGTCCCAGGGAAGACACTTGTGGCTGGGTGTGGGTTTGATGGTGCATGTGGTATAAGAGGGTTTGTACAAATTTACCGTTTTTTATTGTGGGAAAGGGTCTGCATGTGGCTGCATGGTGGTATAACGGGGTCGATGTTTAGGGGAGGAAGCAAGATGAGAATTCGGATCCAATACAAGGTTGCAGGCATGAAAAGGTAGTCCTCAGAATTGTGGAAAAAAATATTATTAAAAAATATGGGGAAAAATGTGCTGCTCGATTCCAACTCATGAAGAAATCATAGATTTTAAAATTTTCTTACTTAACGAAATCATTCTTCAGCACTCGCATGAGGATCGTTGCAAGAAACCCAGTCAGGAGAAGAACTGTAACACAAGAGTTTATTATCGAAAACCAATGGATCTCCAGGTGATGTGGATATGATGAGGACTTTGAGTACTTCTCCATCCTCTTGTCAAAAGGCAGGTCGGTTTCCCTCCATTTCACTGTATATGTGAACTCCACGTTAACTTCCTTGTCCTTAGTAACATCCACCATGGCGTTTGGATCAGTGTGGACGGTGATTTCAATAATACGGTCCTTGTTGTATAGAATTTCAAAATGGATATGTTTGTAAAGGAAGTACTTGTATTCACTTGGGGCTTTCCCTTCCTTATCAACCTTTCCAATAAAACCCCAAATTGGCAAATCATCATAGTACATCTGAAAGTAGTAGTCCTTGGTGACAGCATTCCGGAATTTCGCAACCTCCTTTTTCGACAGCTTCTTTTTGCAGACTTCTTCAGAGTCTCTGTCAACTAGAAAGTCCAGCTTGTATGGAGCAACAACCAGACGGTCACCATTCAAGACTTCACCCAGAGCTTCTTTTTTCTCAGTCACATGAGCTGCAATTTAGTTCCAATCAAAAATCAAATTGCATGGACAAAATAAAGTAAAACACATATAAGAAGTGCAATATACAACACCTACCTGGCAAACAGAAGGGCAGATCAAAATATCGATACGTCTCACTGAAAAAGAAAAACATGAATAAGTCAACAGATAATTGAGGGTGCATCTAGATTTCCATGCAACAGCCAATTAGTATGGAACCATCACTTTTATGAATTAGAATGTGAAAGGCAAAAAAAAAAAAAGAACATTGGGCAGTACACATGATTTCAATTTAAAACCAGAAAGGCGCATTACTGCCCCCATATGATGAGCAGCACCATATCTTGAAAAAATAGAAACAATACCGAGTCCGAACTAATCAGAAAGCTTCAATTTTTTTCCATTTCAATACACCAAATGGATCCCAAACAACCAAATTCTCAAATTGGTTATCTGGATGTGGAGAAAACAGGAAACGAAAACATCCACAGTAAAAATTTAAATCATGACAGTTTCCTCCACATACATTTTCTCCACCTTTTCTCCTCATCACCCATTTGGTTTAGGAGAAAAACTCCTCTATAGGAAAACCTCTTCCCCCTAGTTTGCACTTGTTATAGAGGAGAAAAGTAATTCTGCTTTCAACAAGTTTTTGCAAAGTAGAAAAAAATGTTTTCTCTTCAAGGACGCAAACCACCCTTTCTCAAGTGAAATTGAATCTATTATTAATAAAAGTAACATGTAATCCTTCACTACTTATTTTAATGCTTAAAGAACATTTTTTTTAAGTTCTCCTGAATTGGTTTTTCCATCAAATCCAAACACAGTGGAGTATATCACTATTGGAGAATCAACTGGTGGTGAATCAACCTAGTGGCAATCTCCAAAAAGGGGATTCTCTTCATTTCTCCACCTAGTGGTGAATCAACTTTTTCTCATTCTCCCCCATCCAAACAGGCCCTCAAAATACCAACAATCAGATCGCATAGTCAAGCATGAAAACACGCATTATCTAGCCACAATATCTGAATATTCTTAAACTTCACATATTTTTCCGATGGAGATAGATCTCAACACTTTATCACCAAGATCCCTTACAGGGACAATTTCACCTCTTTTTTATCAAACAAATTCACATAACTGCCTTTAAAGCACAACCATCAACAGAATACACCCCAAAATCAAGTAAACAACCACAACATCAACACCAAACATACAACTCTCTCAACTTACAATCTAAATCACCAGATCCTTGAATTAGAAAACACCCATATACTAATATTGCCACATGAATCAACAAACAAACTAAGGAAACAGCAGATCTAATGAAAAACCCTAAAAACTCAGAGATTCATATGAAGATCAGGATAAAAAACCCAAACAGACTGAAATGAGCAGAAGAGATAGAGAATCACCTAGGGTTGTGGAAAGGGCCGACCTTGTTCGCATAAAGAGGGACTGGATCTGCGGACTTATACTTGTGATCTGAGCCGTCCGATTTCACGCCGCTCGACAGATACAAGAAGAGAATCGCCATTGCCACCAAACCCATCTTCATCTTCTTCTTCTTCTCTCTCTCCTTTGAAGGGCAGAGAAATAGATGAAAGATATAGAGAATGCAATAAGGAGCTTCGGATCATAAGAGGAATGCGACTCTCTCTGCCATTTAAGCCCTCGCGAAAGGGTAACGACAGTGCATTATGTAGAATGTGACCGTAAATATTATCATAGGTGGGCCATGCATCAAAGGATCTATGCATATCTCTACCATCCACCATAAGGCCCACCACATCAATTCAATCTAATTTGTATTGGGTTTATCTTTGCTTATACCATGTAATCAGTTTCTATTTTTAATCTCCAGCTCCAGCTTTAGTTTAAGTTTTATGCATTGGGGGATTGATGATCATAGCTTGGTAGGCTAAAGATAATTATGTATTTACAGACCATGGCTTGTGCCAATATGTTAAGCCATATGTATTAAGATCAAAGGTCTTGCAACTTTTTATTTAATAAAGGAGGGTATTACAGGCAAAGGAGGAGTCGGAAGCTGTACGTTTGGATGATTAGATTGGAACAAATGCCCATCACCGCTTTAGTAATTCAATTCATAGAAAAGTAAAGGTCTCATTTACATCTTGACCTTCTATTTTTCACTCATCACCTCAATCCTACAATGATCCAGATTCTCAGGCTTTCACATGAAGAGATCCTGTGGAACTCTACAATAGGGGCCATCTAATAAAAATCCAAATCACATGAAATAATTGCATTCCTAAACCTAATCTATGGCACATTCCCAAAACTAACTCTAACAGGAGATGATCTCATTGTAAGTCTAAAAGTTTAATAAAGATGTGACTAATGAAAAGCATATAAAATTATATTAATCACGTTTAGTAACCGAACCATCAGTCCTATTAGTAGCACAACTATTGAAATAAAATTGGAAATGACCCTTTTAGATTGGGTGAGAGTTTATTTTGCAATGGAGAGGTCTACTCCTTTCAACTCAGGATTGCTCTATCCAAGTCAAAGCCTAAGAGGATCTGGGGGTCAAAAGAACCTTAACATTGGAGTGGGTTCGAATCTATCATGAGGTTTGATGATGGTAAAATGGCACTGAAGGAAGGGCAGAAGAGGCTAAAATGATAGGGATGGTATGCCTAATGTGCGTTAGATGGTTGGGCTCCGTGCACATCACCGACGCTACCGGGTGCCAAACGAGGGTGCGCACTGCGCACGCAAACGTTGGTCAATGAATCATCTGGGTTGGTACATCTGCACCGTCTGTTGGTTTTTATTTTGAATGATTGGAGTGATGGCATCCGAGTCCTCGCCCTCCTAAGGGCTTTGACTTGGATAAATTATGAGTCGAATGAGTGTACCTCTACAGTATTAGGATCTATAAATTAAAAACCCGACCCACTCAAAATAATATATTCAGACCTTACACCCAGTGATTCTACTTTAAATTAATTGTTAAATAATTGAATATACATAAAATTATATTAATTATATTTTTTTATCAAACAATCAATGTTAAATTGGGATCAACTCTTATTGCGATGTAATCTAAGGGCGTTTATTTTAAGTGGTTCAAATTTTCAAAATATAAACTCATTGGGTTAAAAAAAAAAAATTAAGTTAGTGCCTCACACGATCCAAATTTTCTAAGTTAATGCCTCACACGATCCAAACCAGTTGTATATGGGCAGTCCACGTGTGCGTTTCGCCCACTCTTAAGTTGATTACGCTTGAAGTGACAGAAAGGAATTATGGACTGGAAGTCTAGATCTCAACTTCAAGAGCTTGACTTTGAAAACTAAAGTGAGTTTTGCTATAGGAGGTTTCTTTGGATCTAGGTTTCTTTGGATCTAAGTATTTAGTAACCCCATGTAGTAATTTTTTTTTTTTTGGGGCCCTTGCAGTTACAGTTTGTTAAAACATAACTCCTTGTGGTGAAAAAGTTCGTAGTAAAGTACCCTTTTTGGTCCCTAGCTGTTACAGCTTGTTAAAATATAAATATAGCTCCTTTTGGGGGTGAAAAAGTGTTTTAGTTCATTGTTTGACATTCAAAACTATGATTTTGAAGCCAGGAATGTAACATAGCAGTAGGGGTGGCCACAGGGCCGACTCTGAGGACAGCCCACACAGGCGGCTGGCTGGAGTCTTAAAATTTAGCCCAAAATTAGAGCCTCCAATAGGAACGGCGCTACCTGCTTCTCAGTGGGGTCAAATTAGTATTAGAGCCCAAATCTGTGCGTTCGACGGTTCAGATCATACGATAAGGCTGTGGATCCTCGGACCTAGGACCTCTTCATTGTTGTAAGTTTTTCTCCCATTCCATTTTGTTTTCTGCAACAGAAATACGGAGGAAGACCATCGATTTGCATCATCTCGTGACTTGTGCGTCAAAAGGCTTCTAGAACACGTTCGGAGAAGTGGAGTGGAGTGACAACACTTTTCTTTTTGCCTCGAGATGCGCGCCAGCCAACAACGCCCAAGAGAGAATTTTTCAGCCTTAGGACGCGTGCATCTGCAAGCCTCGGGACACATGCATATGCAAAAAGAGAACTTTCGTGTTCTCTGTGCAAGTCAAAACAGGTCGGATCAGGCCAAAGATCCAACCCGACCCACTTTCTGCCCGGCCCACATCGTTACAGAGATATGTTGCAGCACTTCTATGGACGTTGACGTTAGCGCAACTCAGAGACTGACACAAACGCGGATCCTAGCCCCCTCAGTCAAATAGCACCTTTGACTGTCCGTAACTTCTTCATCCGACCTCCGATCAACGAGCGATTTGGATCTGTGGATTCATGGCGACAAGCACTATTTGATAGACATGACAGATTGGCATTCCATCATTCAGAAAAAAAATTTTCTCCGATCATTTATCGGTGGCTATACGGGTAGGGTCACATTTTATGAACTCGCCTAGGGCCCCGAAACTCAGGGCCGCCCCTGGGTGGCCATCGACAGGCCATAGCTGGGCTGATAAGGGACATGAATGCATCAGTTGGTGTGCTTTGGTTTGACTCCAAACGTAGTAGAAAATATATATATAATTATATATATAAAAGGGCGATTATGGATGATAATTTTTGGGCCCATCCTGCCAGCCTCATTACCAGTTCTTTTTCATTCCATTCTTTTGTATCATGTTAGTTGGAGCACCATGAATAACTATCATGCATAGATGCTACCAATAACTAAACCAAATTATTAGACACGATGAATATTTCAAATCGAACCGATCTCAAGAGTTAAAAATGTCAATCTGAAGACTTACTATAAATTCTTGTTGAGTTGGAGCCAACGTCATAATGCAATGAATTATATTAGGTTGGGCTGAGTTGGAGAGTTGATTAGTAAGATTGTACTCATTGTGAACAATTATAATATATCCAGTTAGGAGGTTTTGACCGTCGGTTATAATTTTAACTGACGATTATGTAACTATTTATGCAACTACCCACCCATTTCTCCATCAAACCACTCACGTTTCAGTTGTTCCTGTGTAACTATACCATTTTTGCTCAAATTTTTCTATTTTTATTTTATCCAATTTCTCCTATGGAAAGATGTAATTTTTTTTAATATGTGAATATTTATTTTGCATGCAGGGAGATATTATGCTGAGCACGGATTATTGGGCTAATATCCATTTATTAATAGGCTAAATAATGTTAACTTGAAACTAATTACAAAGAATCGGGATCATTGAGGAGGCCCAATTTCTCATCAGCCAAGGAGGCCCATGAGAAAGCCCTCTTCTTTCATCTTTATTCCACAGCCCATGGCTCTTGCCCCAATAGCCAAACTTCTTGCCGGCAAAAGCTTTGCAAAAAGACTCTCAAACTCGTCAGGAAAGGTATCATATCATGCTCAATAAATCTTTCAGTCTGCTCTTTAGAAAGTAACTTTGCAAAAAGACCCCAGGCATGTCCGGTCGTCCACATAGATTTCATGACTTGAATCACTATATCTTGTTCTGCATTTCATAATTTTCCATCCAAGTTGGTATCTTCCTGCTGATTTGGTGTATTCATATAGATGAGACATTACATCCGTGTCTCCTTTGGGCTCACCCGGTGCACAAAGTGCTCCCCGGCTAAGCGGGGGTAGGGGGAGGGTGGGCGCATGTGTACGCAGCCTTACCCTTGCATTTTTGCAAAGAGGCTGTTTCCACGCCTCGAACCCGTGACCTCGAGGTCACCAAAGGAGCAACTCTACCGTTGCGCCAAGGCTCGCCCTCACATCCGTGTCTCCTTTGGTTGTTGAAAATTTTCTAGTTGAAATTCATAATGCAGGGTCTACTGAGTTTCAAACTAGCAAAACGCATCCTAGTTTCAGAGATGCTACTATTCTTTTGTTGTTTGCCCCCCTTTGCTTGATTTGTTCTCTTAACCAGACATCTCTAATTCACTGGCTGTATGCTCAGATATCTCAATCATGATATGAATGAAATCTTGTTAAACATGTAGTTAATTCTAAAACTTGGTCCCAAAAGGAATTCAGTCGAGTAACTCGTGGCGAGTTAGACCGAGCTTGTCACAGACCTGGTCGAACTTGTTTGAGTTTGTGAACTATTAAAAACCTCTGCTTTTGTCTAGTCTCTGCCTCCTCCTTCCTCTATGCTGCATGAAGATGTTAACATTTCAGTTTTAATTAGACAAGAGAATATATAATTGCAGACTGCAACATTAACAGGGCCACCTGATCTAAGAAAAGTAGGGGAACCTGACCCCTATAAATGGCTGAGCATAGTGATTGATGACGATTATAATTGAACGAGAGATGTCTGAATTTTATTGCATATCATGGTTTTGATAGTTTGCTTGGTCTAGTTTTTGGTGCTTCCATATCTGATGTTTGAGCTGTTTGTTTGTGTTTTACTGTTTTCCTTTAGTCTGAATAAAAGTAGGGGAGTCATTAGGATTTAGGTAAGTTTGAACTAGGTTTGTTTTATTTATTTAACAAACAGAAGGGATCATGTAATACATAGTATATGATCATCATTGAAGATTTTGTAGTTTCTCTGTTGGTTGCTATGTGATGTACTAGTAAAAAGTCTAGGCTTGATGAGCTGATGGACCAAAATACTATAATGATGAACTTGACTTAGACCTAAATATTAGAATTGATCTTATGGTATATATTCTAATATTAATTATTAGACAATTACATTACAATCATGGACCAGGTTTTGGATTTAAGTTTGGGTACATCTGAGAGGGCGATTTGGATCCAGAACCATGCACACAAGGAATACAGGATGCAAAACATTCGGATCCAGAATCAGATCCTTGCATGTTCCGACCCAAATCCAAATATATATTAAATTTTTAAATAGGTTCTAAGGCTCTACATTGCTTCATTAATGTTCATATTTTAGTATAGTGTATTTGACTTTAACTATATACCATTTAATGGGAGATGCTCCTCACCTTACTATGAAAGATAAGGTAGGGGCCCTCACATCCATATCTAATGCCAACAACTTTAAGAGCACTTTATGTAAGGGTCCACTTTATCTCTCATAGTAAGGTAAAAGATGCTCTTATAGGAGCATCTCCCTTACTTAATAGTCTCACCTTTAATATATATATATATATATGGGCAATATTCATGTGCATCATTTCCTCACCATATGATGACGGACAAACTCAATGGGGCCCACATCATGGGACTTGGGGGGGGGGGGGGGGGGGGGGGTTGGAAAGAGTCATATGAGATGAGACCATATATCAAGCTTGAGGTCAATCCCAAGTTTCTAACTCATTCATCCGTAACCAACAAACTTAACGATCGACTTTATATTAAAGGGAAATTTTGACCCTCAATCCAACGGTCCAATCCATTCAGATTAATGAAAACTCAATTGATCCATTGTAATTTAGGGGGTTCCATGTGTGTGGATGATTTGAATGAATCATAAAGTGGCCCCACTATGTTGTCCCTCACCATAGGATGAGGGACACTTACATGGCTTTCCCTTTTTTGCACATGAACATTCTTTTTCTGCATATGACCATATATAACTTTTCCTCCTTTGCACATGAATATTTTCAATTATATAAGTGTCTCTCACCCTATCGTGAGGGATGGATGCACATGAATATTCTCATATTTGGGGAATCATCTTTTATAGCCCTTTATCTGGACCGAATCTATATATAAAGGCTCATCTAGGTCTCGGTCCAACTTCATCCTTTGTTTCTCCTTAATTAAAATAAAATTTCCAGTAAGCCAAAGCAAGTTAAAAAAAAAAAAAAAAAAAAACATGAAAAAATGCAGAGGCCTTCCCTTTGAGGTCATATAAGAAATTTCCATAATTCCAGGGGCACTTCCGATAATATTTCAATCTGATGATTTCCTTCCTTCATTCTCAATTCTCAGGTAAAATGGAGCCTTGCCTGTTGCCTCTCCTGAAAAGGGTAAGAAGGAAACAGGGCCTGTTAGTGGGCCTTTGGCCCCATCAAACATAAGGGTTTTTATTTTTTATAGCCATTTAAAGATACATGCAATTGATATGCTGTAAGTAGATGGCTTGAGTGCAATCATGGGTTTTATAATTGGTTAATCAAAAGGTGAGCCCTTTTGTGTGAAATGGATCGGAAGACAACAACTCATCTTGACCATTGATCTGATATATATTTCACCCTGCCTGCACCAAGTGATTCTTAGAAAAGAAAAAAAAAATCTAATACTCTGATTCACTCGGCCCACAAAAAAAAATTAGAGAGAGAGAGAGAGTAAAATTAGGACACCCAGTGTTACAGATAAAGACCCAGTTTTATGGTATATTGTAGACATTTATAAGGACTTATAGGGTCAAGCCCTAGGGATTTAAAAAAAAGAACAAAGAACAAAGTTTACTGTTCAACCATAGCGATATTATTAGAATCAATGGAACCTTTTTAAGATGATTACAAAGGGCATTCCTTTGGCAATAAGACCATCCACAAATATCCAAAGTTCTTACTGTGCAAATGCAGCTGGAAGCCGTATTGATCGAAGATAACAAGCTAATATAAAAAACAGAAGGATGTGCAGATGGAAATTAAGATGGGAATCTTTTTTAAGTTCCTTTCTCATTGGACTGCTTGAGGTCCACAAATATGGGATGCTCTTTAGTCTTCATCTGCTACATGTGTCGGAATATTTTTGGTCTGTACATGCTGCTTGATGTGGTTTCTCATCAAAAGGAACATAAAAAGATTAGCATTAGCATAGAAATAATCGAGAGGGTTTGTTTTCATATCTCAAATATGAACAGAGCTCTCATCTCCCACTCAAGTAATATGAAAGGCTCTAGACAATGAGAGAAATATACACTCCTCTTTTGAAAAGAAAATGCAATACTATTACTATGCCATACACGCAACATAAATTTAGGCCAATCCAAACCATCAAAATTAGATGATATCAATCAATCAATCAATTTTATTTATTTATTTTTTAATTTGCCACTCACTTGTAGCAAAGGTACAATCAAACTTCATGTACAAGTATGTGCATAGGCAGGTGATTTTACACTATGGTCTAGTCTGTTTCGTGTGATTAAATTCCTAAAAATTTTAAGACTTGTATTTTAAAAATGAGTAAAGTTGAAGAATTAAAAGTAAATGGCCACAAAAATACTTTCCCCTCCAATAGAATAAATTCAAGGAAGATGAAAAATGAATACTCATCCATCACCTTAGTAATATAATTAAATTTTTAAAAAAATTATGGTTTGCATCTTCTTCTTATATCTTTTTTTTTATATTATTCTCTTTTGCTATGGATCCATCTAATATCGTTCGCCCGTCACCTCTTTAATAATTCTTTCTAAAGCACATTTGTCCATCAAAATTTTACGTATTTAATTTCGTGCAAACAAACATCACCTGCATGTATGAGCCGTTGCTCCACTTAATGGACCACGTTTGGACTGCGTCCACCTCTTTTGACCTTCAAATGAGTGTGCACCAGGATGACCATGTTTCAGGTGATGCCTAGGTAGAGTAGTATCCACACCTATGAGCTCTGTCCGACATGAATTTCAGCATCAGTCGACTCAACCCAACATGACTCCACTCACCACATGATCGCCAAAATGTTGCACAACATGGCACATCCAAAGTCCAGACGCATTATAATAGCACTTCGTGTAAAATATATTATACATGGCTGGTCAGAAGCTGCTGCTGACAAATAGGCAGGAGAAGAAAAAGATTGATTTCATACTTCAGTATTAGTTGATGCAAGTAGCCATGAGAAGAAGAATTGGAGCCTCTTAAAATATCCTCAACTTGCCGTCTCTACAGTATATATGCGGCAGAAGCATCATTCTCATATGCTATCTTAAACTATTCTCATTGGTGCCGTCTCAATAGTTGCATAATTCAAAGAAATCAATGTCTTCAGTTAGAAAAATATTGTATTGTTTGACATCACTTGTGATTCTAAGCCTACTTTCTTTAGGTTCAAAACCTTCATAATTATAAGATTTGGAGGTTATTCTATAATCTATATCCTTCTTTCATAACATTTTATATTTCAATCTTCTTTATGCTGATTGTTTCTTAAAATCTGTCTTTCATTTGGACTTGGATTTCGTCCCTTTGCCGCTGACTCTCTTCTATAATTTCTCCACTATTTGTCTATAAGAAAGGGCAGAACGAAGAAATATGAGGGTGGCCACTGTGAAAAAAGAAATTTTCTTGGGGGGTCGAAAACTATTGAAGTTTTCATTAAACTCTAGAAATTTTAGAGGGGCCATGGCCACCCCCAACCCCAGTTTCACACCCCAGTCTGCAAGATAAGAAACATTATAGTTAACGCACGCTTCTCAGCTTGAGAATTTTATTGGAATACCTATTTTAATGAAAAAAATCTAAAAATTAGTAGAGTTAATGATAAAATTATATTAACCTATTTGTTCAACCGCCACTGGATTTTCAAGATTTCTAAAATATGGTTCTTATGGGCCAAAAGTGAAGGATCCAAATGCACCATCAGATATATTTTATGATAATAAAAGAGTTGTCCACTCTTCACTCTAGTAAATTAAACCATCGAAAGTAATAGTCTCATTAAATAAAAGATATAAACTCCTGCAACCAGCAGAATGCTTGAAAAATGGATCGGTGCCTTGATCACGAGCCTATCTCTAAAATTTAGAGGTGGCTCAAGTGGGTCTCGCCCCGTGAAGGATCCGAATGGGAACTCCCGCATCTCACATCCCCTTGCTGGTTAGGAGAACAATTTTCCTTATTTATACCTTAACTAAGATCCTTCTTTGAACTATGGTTTGCATGAAGGCCCCACCAATGACCCAAACACATTGTGATTTGGGGTGGTTGGCAAAGTCACCCAACAGGTAAAAGTCTTTTCTTTTTTCAGTATCCCATGCCTTTCAACGTGCCTTACACGTGATTGGACTATATGTGGAATTATACTACTTATACTAGAATTTTCTCATACTGTTCTGTGTCCCTTTCAAATTAAATTATATGAATCTGAGTAATAATGATACCATGCCCTCAATGGAGCTGGCTGTCATTACCATGCACCCACCGCACCCCATCACATGGGCTCACCAATGATAGCCATAGTTCTAAAACTCGACTCACCAAAATTGGATGGGCATTGAATCCAATAACCCAAGGCAATTCTTACTAATTTCATAGTCGACTCAGTTTACTTGGTGTACCTTTTGATTGAATGATATAAGATAAGAGACATAAATAAGACCCAACTTTTGTTGGAAGTAATTTCCTCCCCAACCCATTTTCCATTAAAGGAATGATTATTTGATTAGTATATATGATTCTTTATTAATCAATTTTAAAAATTCATCTTCTAAAACTATGATGAATTCAATTTTATGGTAAGAAACTGGCTCTTAATTTTAATTGTTTGAAAGATCATTTCAGGTTGTTTTAGAATTTGAAACATATTAAAGGCAACTTCAAATCTACCCAAGCTGATTTGTGCGACCCAACCAATAACCATGTTATCAAATAGGTTTTGAGAGTAAAAATTAAACCAACATAGAGAGGTTGAGGCATTTGTAGGAATCTTGGCTGGAGCATTTGGAGACTTCTAAATGGTGTCCCCCGCAAAATAGAATTTCTAAATGTTACAGGGCAAAGTAGCAGTTATAAATTTTAAAGTATGAGAACTAAATCAGCCAAAAAGTGACATATTACATGGCTAGCTCAATTGATTCTCACCATTCAAACCTAATTAAATATAAAATTTAAAACTTCTAAAGACAACCACTATAGTCTTCTCAGTGATTCAAATGCTCCTAACCTTTAGGACTCGTTTGTGCGGGCCGTTTATTAAAAAAAAAAAAAAACCACAGAGAGTGGAAATGATTTTTCACAATAGTTAAAATTCTACATGTGGCATGATTGGAAAAGCAGGAAAAAAAAAAGAACTAATTTATCCTCAATTCCATGGGGACAAGGTAGGATTTAACCAAATCTTTTACAAAATTTGAAAAAAAGTCATATTCGGAATCAATTTTCCACGTGTCTCGAACGGTTGTTTCTTTGTTAGAATTTCAAGAATTCCTGAATTCCCCAACATAGTGGAATTTTTGGATGCTCCTTTGGGCTTGAGCATCCAGGAATTCCACCAAAATGCAAAGGGAGTGGAATTCCTGATTCTCAAAGGTTAAAAAAGACCTTTCATGTGGTTGGAATTCAAAAATGCTAGTAAAGAAACATAGAATTTATAAATTCTATGAACAGCATGTCCAGGAATTCCTAGCAAAAATTCCCCTAAAAAAATAGAGCCTATAAATCTACCTTATGCCAAATTGAAATTTCATTAGGCATTTTCTTACAATGACATGATAAATCTTAATTGATTTCCTCACCGTCACCCGTGGAAAAAATCCTTAGACGATTCGGACTCGCCTTATGCCCCAGTAGGCCAGATTCTAGCGGCTTAGATTTTAATAGGTTGGCCCATCATATGGTTCCACCCCAAGTAATTTTTTTTTTTCTTTACAAAAACCCTCCAAACAAATATTGTGATGTTTTGGTTAAGGTGTCGTCCTTTCCTTTAGTCCGGTGCAGATATATACAAATAAATACACACATGACATGACACAATGATACAGCTGAGCGCTCTCTCTCTCTCTACACTGCAGCAACCGCAGCACAAGCGATGTAAAACGGAAGACAAGGGAAAGAAAAAAAAATGCTGTCTTTTTCCTGTTCTTGTAGTTTCTGTTCTCTGCTTCCTCACCTTTTCATGGCGATGGAATCCACAGCAGAGAAACTCCCATCATCATCTTATTCCAATGCTCTTCCAATCTCTCCTTCTTCGATCTGTAAGTTCTCTTCTTCTTCTTCTTCTTCTCTTTCTTTCTTTATTGTTATCTTCATCTTCTTCGATTCGAATCAGTTCGGTTTTCAATAGCTTCTATTCTTCCTTCATACTCTTCAGTTTCTTTGATTTTTAGGGTTTGTAAATGCAACCGATCTCAGGACCACTGCCTTTTAACTTCCTTCCCTTGTCATTCTGAAAGTTGGGATTTTGGCACTGGCAGTTTTTTAGGGTTCCTGAGTGGAATAGGGTTTTTTGAAATGACTTCATTTTTTTTAATACCCTTCTGTTTGTAGTGTTGGATTTCCTTTTTCATGGATTTTACATCATATGGAAATCTGGGTTGAGTACTTTGAGACCTGGACCACCCAAAAGATGCGATTTTTAGGGCTGAGCATTTGGATGGGAATTTGAAATTTTGGGTTTAGAAATTCAAAACCAACTCAAGCTCTTATCTTGCTTACAATTTACTCGTGAAGATGATGAATTCATGTTTCTAGTTCTATTTGTTTTCAGGCGACATTGGGTCTATTTTCTAGCTTCTTCTTGGTTAGTGCCTACTGAAAGATGGCGGACTCTGTGGATTCCATTTTGGATTTCCTGAAGCTGAATGGATTCACAGAGGCAGAGGCTGCTCTTCGTGGGGAGCTCACTAATCGCTCAGAGTTTAATGGGTCGATTTCGAGCTATGTGATGGAAGGAGGAGAAGACAGTGTTATAAGAGTAAAAGACCAAAGTAAAGGTAGCAGAGGTTCTCAAAGTGGAGAGATTTCTAAAGAACTTATAGTGAAGGAGGTTGAAGGTGGCACTGTTACAAATGGTTCCATTACTAAATTGAAATCTGTATCTGTTGGGGAAAGGAGTAAGGGTGGTGAGATTTTAGGCTTAGGGGAAAAGAGCGCTGGATTCGCTCGGGGATCTGAAAGTGCTTTCGGTGATTTGTATTCATGGAACATCAATCCTGGAAATGGCAATGTTGATCCATTTTTAAAGGATGACATCGCCTTTGGGAACAATTTCTCAGAGCTTCAGATATCAGAGCAATTGAAATGTTGTTCTGGTCCTGTTTCGGATAGAAAGAATTCTACTGGGGTTGTAGCTTCTAGAGAGAACTACAAAAGTGAGTCAGATTCCATGGGAAGCGTGAGTAGGTCACGAATTGATGTCATGCATGAGAGAAATCAGACGAGGGATCATATTGTATTTGATCAGGCGCGTAAACCCACCAATGCTTGCTCTAAGGGTAAATTATTGGATAATCCATGGTCAACAAGTGCAGGACACATGCAGTCTTCTCTGGACTCATGGAAAGATTGCTCTGTCAAAACTATTTTACCTTTCCCCATGGCTGATTCATCATCCAATTATGATAATATATTTGGTTCTGGTAACGGTGTTACAGAAGGGAAGCAGAAGTTGGGTAGCAATGATATGTGGGCGGCGAAAAAAGAACATATCATTGAGATGGATCAACTGTTTGAATTGGGCAAGTCTCAAGGATGTTCAAATCCGAGGGATATCGGGAGCATAAGTTCACACTCACAGATTGTGTCTGAGAGTCAAAAGGAAGAACTCCCACACTTGCCTCCTGTTAAGCTCAAGTTGGAGGACAAGTCAATAAGCATTCACTGGGATGAAAAGGTTGATCACCATGTATCTGGAACAAAGATAACCATGGAAGATGAGTCTTTCTTCATAGGATCATATCTTGATATTCCTATTGGGCAGGAAATCAACTCTTCAGGTTTGTTTATGATTCATTATAATGTTTTTAGCTTAGTATTGTTCCTTCTTAAGAGTAAACTGCTGGAGTTTATTAAAGCCGTGAACACGTTTTTTTGAGATCAATTCTGAGCAACATTTTCCTCATTGCCTTTTTATGTTTGCTGTTCCTGAAGTTTTACTGTAAAGAAAAGTGGTGTTGCTAATTGTTATTCTGGATTTTGTGCTTCTGTCCTCACTCCTCATGCACCTTGATATTATCAATAGCGCCTCCTGTTGACTGAGGGTCTTCTGTAAATGTCCATTAAGCATTGTTTTGAAACTCCAACTTAGCTGGGGTCGTTTTCCTTTCATGGATGGGTTAGGAAAATGGATTTTACATATGTAAATGTTACATATACAAAATGTCATATATGCAAATGTCACATGTGAAACTCATTATCAGGTTTATCAAAATCACCATTTTCTCATGAGTAAATGAGTCCATCCAACGGTTTTAGAGTTGTTTGGATGTTTTTGATTTTTTCACAAATTTCTTAAAATTCATGAAGCTTTAAGATATGGAACTAAATGTCTTGATGCTTATCATTAATATGAGTATATGGAATGGTTTGGATCATGAATTGAGGGGTCCACAAATGTGCAGAAAATTAGATCAATAGGTTGAAGTTTTGTTTGGATGTTTTTTACAAATTACTCAAAATCTATAAAGATTTAAGATAATCAACTTAAAGGTCTCGGGATTTATTAGTTCAATAATGAAAAATGAATGGTTTGGATTACAAATACGGGGTCCATAGGACTATTTTTATTTTTTTTATAATAAAAGTGGTTGATGGGATTTGATCCCATGACCAATTGCATAAATGCAATCATCATGTGAAGGATGTGTGGCACCTTTGTGCAAGTGTGAGTCGTGAAATAGTTTCATGACTGTTTAGGTATGAAAATTTTAGTGTGAAAATGGCCTTATATGCACACCATTTTCACATTTCATTTACGCATCATTGAGCGCAAACAAACATGATGATGCGTAACCATTATGCATGTGAATCATTTACACGTGTAAATGAGTGCAACAAATGGCCCTTTACAGAAAGAGTAGAGGCTCTGTAGGATGTTAGGTCCACTAATACATTATTGTTGGTTTTACTCTTTAAATGCATCCTCCATTCCGAGAGAGAGAAAGAAAGAAAGAAGGAAAAGAAAGAAAGAAAGAAGGCAGTATTCATATTCCAACTCTAGAAAGTATGCCAAGAATCAACCAAAGACAAGTGAAGCCAACAGCAAAAAGTTTTTCAATTAATTAATTTATTTGGAATATTCTCAACTTCAAGACTTTGTTGTTGAAACTTGAAACTACATAACCTTGTAGCTACAGAAATTACTTTTTTTTGGCGTAATGAAAGTGGAATATTATCACTTATTATTAAAGTCTTTCAATGGTTCATTACAATATTTTGATGGATTTATTTATTTTAATTAAATATTTTGATCTGTTAATTTCCACTTTTGGGACTATGACTGGGCTCTTCCTTACTTTCCATGGTTGGAGGATGAACTTTTTGATATGTTTGCATTATGCAATGTGCATGGTCTTTGCTCCAGTACACTGCTGTGCAGTGCATTTCATTTTGAGCCTAATATCAGTTCCTTCTTTGCTGTATTCTGTGTTCTAAACAGGGGGAAAGAGGACCGTTGGGAGTAGTTGGCTATCTGTAAGTCAAGGAATTGCTGAGGATGCTTCTGATTTAGTGTCTGGTTTTGCAACTATTGGTGATGGATTGAGTGAATCTATTGACTATACAAATGAGTATTGGGATTCTGATGAATATGATGATGACGAGGACGTTGGATACATGAGACAGCCTATCGAAGATGAGGCCTGGTTTCTAGCTCATGAAATCGACTACCCAAGTGACAATGAGAAGGGGGCAGGGCATGGGAGTGTCCCAGAACAGCAGGAAAGAGGTCCAATTAAAGATGAAGGTGATGACCAATCATTTCTAGAGGGGGACTCATACTTCTCTGGTGAGCAGTATATTCGGTCAAAAAATATTGAACAGGTTGCTGCATCAGAGGATCTCACGGGTCTCTCAATGTCTGCAATGAATAAGAGAACGAATGAAAATGATTTAATAGTTCGGTATGATGGACAATTGATAAATGAAGAACTAAATTTGATTCGTTCTGAACCTGTTTGGCAGGGGTTTGTCACTCAGGCTAATGATCTCATTATGTTTGGCAATGGGACTGTTATAAATGAAAGTGAGCGACCTAGGCACGATGATCTTTGCGTAGGCGATAACCGACATGGTTCAGTTAGATCGATTGGTGTAGGAATCAGCAGTGATGTGGCAGATGTTGGCAGTGAAAGACGAGAGAGTCTGGTTGAGGGAAGTAGTGAAGGGGATTTGGAATATGTTCATGATAACGATGCTAGGATCAGGCGGTCCAGGCATTTACAACATGCCCCAAATAAGGGTTATCTTGAGCAGTCAAACAGGGATGATACAAGGGCAGCTGAACTGATGGAAAATAAATATGTTGTTGGGCCTGAAAATGGTGCTCTGGGAACAAATTACTGCAATGGAAACTTCTCTTTCCCACCTCCCTGGAGTTCTGGAGATGGAATGCAGGCAGACTCCAGCAAAGCATCATGGTTAAGCAAGGGTAATGCAGTGGCTCATGATGAAACAGATGCTTGTGTTAATGGTTTGATGGGAAATGATGACATTCTTGCTGCATTGAGGCAAAAGAGTAGCGATTCATCTCCTGAAAAGAGCTCACGGGATGAAAATATTGCTGATACAGAGAGATCAATGAATTCAGCTTCATCCACGCCTTCAAATTATGGTTATACTGAAAGAAAGTGTGTCCAGAAAGGTCACGATGACAAAGCAAGTGATGCGCGAGAAGAAGACCCAGTGACAACACAAGAAGATGAGGAAGCAGCAGCTGTGCAAGAGCAAGTAAGACAGATACGGGCTCAGGAGGAGGAATTTGAAACTTTTGATCTCAGGATTGTGCACAGAAAAAACAGGCACGTTTGTTATTATCGTCTAAAAAGAGTGGTTTTTGGACAAACCCAAATCCATGTTGTGACCTTTACATGCACCAACTTTGTGATATGGCATTCACCTAGATGGACCCCATTAGGGAATGAGGGTTGTTGTGACAGAACAGTAGAGGCGTTGAATATTTGAGCACATTTAGGTGGATGCCAAGTCATGAGGGCTCGTGGGATGTTTTTTAAGGCGAATGTGGTAGGCCCATTGCACAAAATACACATGGGGTGTAACTTGTGGTTGGTTTTGTAAGAAAGAGCTCTCTCTCTCTCTCTCTCTCTCTCTCTCTCTCTCTCTCTCTCTCTCTCGAACGTGAGAGCAACTCTTGGGGTCCATCTCCATGGTTTATCTGTGTGTGGATACTGGAGAGAGTATCTTTATGGTTTGTTCAGTAATATCCTGTTCTTTCCTAAGCTGCTTCTTCCATGATTCTGGGGATTTTTTGTTTGATTCATTTTGACTCGATTTATTTCTGACACGATTTTTTTTAATGTATTTTTTGTTTTACAGAACCGGCTTTGAGGAAGATAAGAACTTCAATGTTGTTCTAAATTCTGTGATTGCTGGGCGGTATCATGTTACTGAGTATCTCGGATCAGCCGCATTTAGCAAAGCTATTCAAGCGCATGACTTGCACACAGGCTTGGATGTTTGTGTGAAAATCATTAAGAATAACAAAGACTTTTTTGACCAGAGCCTTGATGAAATAAAGCTTCTCAAGTTTGTTAACAAGAATGATCCTTCTGATAAATATCACGTTCTACGTCTGTATGATTACTTCTATTACCGTGTAAGTGATTGATTGTACTGTTTTTTAATATATTTTTTTAAATACCTTCAAGTTGTTTCCTTTATCGATTTGTCTTTTATGCATGGGATATGAAAATGGGACTTATATATGTAAAACTCACATCTGTGAAACATATTACCATGTTTGTTTGAAGCACCATTTTCATGAGTAAATGATAAGGGGCAGAAAGAGCAAGAGCAAGAAAGGACCTATATAAGTTTTGTTTATAATCTATTGGGCTCCAAGACCCCAAAACTTTGGCAGTAGATCATGAATTGGGAGCTCACATAAGTGCAGAAAATTTGAAAGGGGGATTAAGTTGTTCTTTTCATTTTTCGCATATTTCTCAAGGTCCATGAGGATCTAAGATATGAAACTTTATGCATTGGGGTTTAATTTGGATCATGAATTTGGGGCCCATAGGACTGCCAAAAAAAAAAGAGTCAGTTGATGGGTTTTGATCCCACAACTCATTGCAGGTGGAATATGAGCTGGGAGGTGTACTGGCACCTTTTGAGGTGGAAGGTGTTAAATGTTTTCACCCTTCTTGAAGTGCAAAAATTTTGGGCTGAAAACCACCCCCTTTGCACCATTATCACACCTCATTTACACATGTGATATGTAAATGAGAGCTCAAACATTTATATGCTTAAGTGCTACACGTGTAAATGGATGCAAAAGGATGACCCCTTAAATATTTTGTCATTTCCATTTTCTGCTAAAATCTAGTTTCAAGTCATACCTATTTTTCTTACCTTATATAAGTTAATCTCGCTCCTTATATTTAGCTAATTATATATTAATTTTCTTCACGCTTGTCTCTGATAGACAAGTGGCACATGAACCGAGCCATCATGCTTCCTCCTGAGTTTAGGTCTGTGAGCCTATTTTCTAGCTGGTTGTCAGATAGGTGTGGCCTCTGTCTGCCTAGAGACCCAACAACCTACCTGGATTTTTGAGACAAAGGGCCTATTTTCTGCAAATGAGCTGGGCTCTGGCGCTTTCTGAGATCTCTCTGGCCTATTTCAAGGGATAAACCTGCTTTGGCTAGCCTGTACTGGCATGGTCCATGTCAGATCCTACAGTTTAGGCCCTATTTTATTATTCTTAATACCAATTGCCACTTGTGTGGGTTCCTTTTCTTTACCTTTTTACAACAAATTTGGCACTGGATCAGCTGGATCTAGGTGCCTACCAACATTGGGATAATTGCTTTGCAGATTGCAGAAGCACTGTTTAGAAGTCTGGACTTCTTTTTTATGCCTGGAGTATGATCTTGCCTAGGAAAAAACTGTTCTTTGTTCATGGCCTGGCCTCGTTAAAAACATGTTGTTCTGGTTTAGCTATTGTGACAGCATGTTGACATTATAATTTATAAGAGAATGGGTACTTTGGAGTTTGGACTGATTTAACTTGGATGAAACGAGAATGAGTTTTTAAAGACTTTTGATCGATACTTGGGTTGTGGACCATTTTTATCTTTATTTAAATAGTATCTCTTGTACTTAGTGATCAGCTATACATGCCTTACCGTTGTGCAGGCATGCTTAGGGGTCACGGTTCCACTTATTGATTTGTAGAAGGAAAAGGGAAAAAAAAAGAGTCATCACTTATCTGATTTAGAACTGGATTAGAAAGAGAAGAATATTACAATGCGTGTGACATATATCACGGCCCAGTGGAATCTGTAGCTTGATATTGCAGCTTGTTACATTGTGGGAAGATGTTAGGTATACATACCCTTGCCAATAATCTCATATAGCTATGCACCTATCTCGTGCAGGAGCATCTGCTGATTGTATGTGAGCTTCTTAAGGCAAATTTGTATGAGTTCCACAAATTCAATCGAGAATCTGGGGAGAGGTTTACTTTACCATGCCAAGGCTGCAGGTTTGTGTGCAGTTAGACTTGTTATTGCTCAAAGCTCTTTGTCTTCAATTCTGCATTTGATCTCTGTGAAGTGCTGGATTATGAAAAATGTCATGGAACTATACTGGTGCAGTCGATTACTATCCAATGCTTGGAGTCACTTCAGTTTCTACATGGCCTTGGCCTTATTCATTGTGATTTGAAGCCCGAGAACATTTTGGTGAAAAGCTACAGCAGGTGTGAAGTGAAGGTGATTGACCTTGGAAGTAGTTGCTTCCAAACAGATCATTTATGCTCATATGTGCAGTCTCGGTCTTATCGTGCACCTGAGGTTATCTTGGGCCTCCCATATGATAAAAAGATAGATATCTGGTCACTCGGCTGCATCTTGGCAGAGCTTTGCACTGGAAATGTAAGTCTGTTGTTTTGTTGTACGGTATAAAATATAAATTGATCTGGGTGCTGTCTTTCAGTTTTCATTCTCATCAGTAATATCAAATTGCAAATCCATTTACAGACCCCAGTAGACTCACTTATTGTTTTACCTCGTGTAAACATGGAATGTCTATCAAGTTGAGCTATGATAATTACTTTGCAATTTGGTCCATAGGATGGGTTATACTACATGCCATTTAAGGGTGCGATTCACATTTATTGTTCTGCTTAGCTGCGGGTATTGATAATTGAACTGAAGCCACTAAACAATGGTTTTCTTTCTTCTTATATCTATTTACTTGAGTATATTTTGAGTATCTGTAAAGACTGTCATTATAAATCAGTATTTATGTTTTAAGGCCATTCGGTTTTTATGGAAGTCCTTTTCTTTTGATACTCACCATTACTGGGAGCTTAGGAGTCAGTGTTCAGTTGGTGTCTAGAAGTTTGGGTAGATCTAATTTGCAATGTGGCATTCACCATTAATATAAAATCCGATTTTTTAAAAACATTGGAATCCAGGATCCTATTTTGTACAATTCAGAATATGCTGCCTCCTAAATTGGTCTTTTTTAAATAGCCTAAAATTTAAACTCTTCACTAGTACCAGACATTCATGTTTCCTTCTACATGTCCACTGCTCCACCTATGGTCTGTGCAAATCGGTGCTGTGGATTAATTCATTGGTGACCATAGAGAGGATGTAGATGTGGTTGGCATTTTTTCGTGATTTGTAAATCTTTTAGATTTTGCTGTAAATCCATTTTATTTATTGATTTAGTTGTGCCTAAATTGCTAAAATAATTCAGTCTGGTGCAGGTTCTCTTCCAAAACGACTCACCTGCGACGTTACTTGCTCGTGTAATTGGAATTATAGGTCCCATTGATCAAAACATGCTTGCCAAGGGACGAGATACTTACAAAAATTTTACGAAGAACCACATGCTATATGAAAGGAATCAGGTATTGTAGTATCTCTTTCAAACTTCTAAGGGGCCTAGATTGTCATTTTGTTACTTCTATCTGATAATGGAAATGCTTTATTTATGTCTTCCACTTTGTAATGTCTTTTAAAATTGTTGTACTTTCCATCACAAAACATTAAAGTTCAGGTATTGTAGTATCTCTTTCAAACTTCTAAGGGCCCAAGATTGTCATTTTGTTACTTCTATCTGATAATGGAAATGCTTTATTTATGTCTTCCACTTTGTAATGTCTTTTAAAATTGTTGTACTTTCCATCACAAAACATTAAAGTATATGATATTTAGAAATACATTTGTGTTGAGTACCATCTACCAACCTTAAAAACCTGGCATCATTTAGGGAGGCTCCACAGTCCACACTTCACGTGTTGTCATCTCCTACTTCTGTGAGACAGCATAGCAAAGTATGATGCTCAGTTGCACATATGGTTAGAGATACAGATGTGAGCAATGCAGATACAATTCTACACTTCTGGGCATCTAGGGCATGGATGCAGATATGGGTTTCACATGTGACACGTCGGCACCATGATCTTCTGAGGAGTTTTACAATTCTGTGGAACTCGTATAAATTTATCTCGAGATCCTAACAAATGTGATCCTTTGGCTCCTTTAGGTTCTCTTTATTTGATGATCCAATTCCAAACCATAAATTTGTATGTCCTCTATGAATTTGGGGTCCCACAAAATACTTTCAGATTTGATGTTTATTTGATCATCAATCTTTGGTCTATGAAAGGTAGGTAAGGAAATAGATGATGTAAAACTGTGGGACAGTCAAGTACGATCATTTAATCTCGGTGGTGTTTGGGCCATCTTCTGCCCATGACTGGGTCCATCAAATCAAGAAACTTCGTTTGTAGCTTTGTACATGATGGTGGAACTGATTATGTCCTTATCAGTGACGAACCTATAAATTTGATTCTTTTATAGTGTAGCAGCAAATAACATAAAAGAAAGCATCAAATGGACCAGACAAAAAGCAGCCTGCTGTTGGTTTTTGAGAGAACTTTGTATTAGAATTTAGAAATCGTGCAGACTGCAGACTACTTTGGTTATCAGCGGTTGATGACACACTTTAACTTCTATCTATGAAATGATTAAAGATGCTCAACAACACCAAAATATTCAATAAATAATCATATTGCTTAATATTGGCACGTTGTGCTTTATATTCAATAAATAATCATATTGCTTATTATTGGCACGTTGTGCTTTATCGCATGACAATTGGTATCCTTTTTTAGCCCATGATTGATACCATCAAGCAGTTGGTGATCATCATCATCATCATCATCATCAAAGCCTTGTCCCAACTATGTTGGGGTCGGCTACACGAATTTTGTTTCTCCATTCCATTCTAAGCGGTTGGTGATATCTTGTACTAAATATATCTCAATATTCTCTTTTCAGGATACCAACAGGTTGGAATACTTGATTCCTAAGAAGACATCGTTGAGGCACCGTTTGCCTATGGGGGATCAAGGTTTTATTGACTTCGTTGCCCATCTCCTTGAAGTGAACCCAAAGAAGCGTCCGACTGCATCGCAGGCTCTTAGACACCCGTGGCTCTCCTATCCATACGAACCTATCTCATCTTGAAGTGTTGAGGAGAAGATCCCATTGTAGATCACATTCATAGATTGATTAGCACTCTAGTGTTTCTCAATATCAGAGGTGGGCCAGACAGCATCCCACACAGGTAGGTCGTGCAGAAATAGGGGCGCAAGTTCTCCATTCCGTTGGCTGCATGTGGTGTCGTCTCCCCGTTTCTGCCACAAGGAAAGAAATTTCAGTTAGTGTCAACAGTCTCCATTCCTGAGCTATGCTTGTATTCTAATCATGTGTAACCTAATATGTAATTTTTGCATGCACTACCATATTTTTGGTAGGGTCCATGTTTTCAATGTGAAGGGGATCCCCCTGTTATGTATATGATGTGTTTATCATTTTTTTTTACTGAAGGCTTGTGTAATGGCTGCTTTCATTTTGATTGTGAATTCTGCAGAGCCATGGTTTCATTTCTGATTTCTTGGGAGTTTTTTTTTTTTTGGTTCAGGTTGTATTTATATGTGTTGTGTTCCTTTTTAGTTCAATCTTGAAGCATGCCAAATGTTGCAGTGGTGTTTGCATAGGTTGCTCGATTTGTGCATCGCCAAATCAAGACTCTGCCTCGTCAATTGTCTAGGGGCTTCACAGTTTTAATGGGCTGTTTGCCTTGTCTCCCTGTTTTTTTTTTCTTTTCTTTGAGATTCAGAGTAGGGGGTTGTTGAGTTGATTACATCAAAAGAATAACATCAATCGTCTTATAAACATAGGTTGGAATTGTCTGCGTGAGACCGTGAGAGGTGCTTCTCACGGAGATTCACCTATCATCATTCATTAATCCCAAGTTCCCAACCCCTTTTCCCATTCTCTCATCTCCCAACTCCCACCCGGTCATGGCACTTATCTCATTTTGATGCTTACTCGACCTATAATCAAATGTTGGCCTGAATTTTCACAAGCTTTACATCAAAGGGTCATTTATTTGCACTCATTTACTTATGTAAATGATGCACATGAGTAATTTTTTTTTTTTAAAGATTAGGCTACTAATTCAAGAGTAATACTTCAACTTGAACTTGATGATTCAAAGACCATTGTCAATACCATTTAACCATGAATGTGTTGGCCGGCTCACATGAGAGCATTTATTTCCGGTGTTTGTGCTCATGAAAATGAAAAAAATTAGGCACCTAAAAAGATGAAAAAAGTGTTACACATTTCCCCAACTATAAAAGTGCCTAGTAAGTGATGAGTTCAATTATTTTATTTTTTTCAACTTTTGTGGGCTCCAAAATTTTAATTCGAACCATTCAAGTAATTCTATTGAATCTCAAAACATTATTTTTATATTTTAGATATTCCATAGATTTTTAGTCAATGGAACTTTATATATATTATTTATTCCCAAACGAATATATAATGGGGGATATTCATGTGTATCATTTTCTCACCATATGGTGATGGACAAACTTAATGGGGCCCATATAGGGCCCAACTGATCATGAGACTTTGGGGAGATGGAAAAAGACTTTTTGGATGGGTTCATATATTAAGTTTGGGGTCACAATTTTATGCTTCTAACCCCTTCATCTGTGGCCCATAAATTTAACAACGTTATAACAAAGAAAAAAAATTTGACATTTGATCCAAATATCCAATCCAATTAGATACCTGAAACCTGATGGATTTAGAGTACTTAAGGAGGTCCTGTGTATGTAGATAGTTGAGATATATCGTAGAGTTGGCCCCACTATATTATCTCTCACCATAATATGGTGCGGGATAAATGCACATGAATATTATATATATATAGATAAAATATTGTGGTTTTGCATGTTTACGGATTCAAAATTTACATATGTAAATTCCATATCAGTGCAGCTGTACTCTGAAGCATGGTTTAAAATCTCGGTATCGGTCGCGGTATCGGCCGGGCCGAAAAACCGATACGTCGCGGATATCGTCGCGGATATCGGTCCGTCGCGGTCGTCGCGGTGTGAATTTTTTTTTTAATCCAAAAAAATCCGCAAAAATATTCAAAAAATCCAGAATATTAGAAAATGTTGGAAAACAATATTTTTTTCCATTAGTGACAACAATAAATCAAAATCTCGGTCACCTTAAGTTATGAGTCCTGTCTGTATCGCTGTTCGCTTTATTCTCCAGTATTTTATATAATGCAACCATTATTGATGCTCATGATCAATAGGATGAAATATCATAAATCTGACATAATGCAACCACAATTTTTCGCAAAAACTCATACTTTTTTGTTCCAAAAGTATAGATCTATTTTAAACTAACACATTATCAATGCATTTGAACACTAATGTGAAAAAATGTAATTGATTTCAAGAAAAGCCCCAAATTTTGGAAATAAAAAAAATTAGATCTACACTTTAAAATACTAGATCTAGGGAAAAATAAGTGAGTAACATCGAATCTAACTCAATATAAAGCCTTTTCGTTCGTGAATTAGCATATTACACAATCTTTACTACTTTATCATTCCAAACATAATTAAATATGTTTAATATCATATCTAGTAGTTTATGATAATAATTGACATCTAAGCACAAAAAAAAAAAGACAATTAAAAGAGTCCTAGCTATCATGGTCAAGTAGATCATTTTGTCTTCTTGAATTTAGATTGCCACTTATCTAAAACATGCGCTTCGCAGAGGGGGTCCGGGGGTATCCCCCGGCGGGGGTCGAGCTGACCGGTCAGCTCGCGGGGGTCCAGGGGGCAGCGCCCCCGAAAAAAAAAAAAAAAAAAAGGAGATCGGCCGATATTTTCAAAATATCGGCCGAGATATCGCCACGGCCGATATTTTGAAAATATCGGCCGATATATGGCGATATTTTGGCGATATTTTGAAAGTATCGCCGCGACCGATATCTCGCTGAGATATCGGTGCGGTACCGACCGGTACCGGTACGTATCGGCCGGTACGTACCGGTACCGGCCGATATTTTGAACCATGCTCTGAAGTGCTTGGGATGTGGCATACGGCCCAAGCTCACGCGTGTATTCATTTCTTATTTGCTCGCTCAGTTGCCATTTTGCCACTTTGAATCATAAAACCCCGCAGCAACTTTTATCGTTCCGCTCGCGTTTCCTCCTCGATTCGCAAATGGCAGAAGCTGCAGATGAAACTTCAAAAAACCCACTAATTGCAGAAGAAGAAGAAGAAGAAGAAGAAGAATCGTCTCCAAACCCCTCAATTTTCCCTCTCTTCCCTCTCTCCGACTCATCATCCCACCTCAAAACTGCCTCCAATGATCCTCAATGGCTCTCCAACTCCAGCTTCACCTTCGATATCTCCTCCATTCAAACACCTACCCCTTCTTCCCTTCACATCGATGAACCCGACGAACCCCCACCTTCCAAACCCTCCACCTTCGATTTTCTTGATTCTTCTCCTTCCGATCGAGAGAGGGCCGAGAAGAAGAGGAAGAAGAGGAAGAAGAAGAGGAAGAGATCGAGAGAAGCGGAGGGTCGGTACGAAATTTCTAGAAGATCGGGCGTTCATTTGTGGGCGGGTTCGGAGATGAAACCGGATAAGGGTTATTACATTGATACTCGCGGGGATTTTGATAATTTGGTGTATGGATGCCTGTATAGGTATGTGTTTTTGCTTTTCTTTGATGGGTTGTTTGTTTCTTGAGAGAAATGCTTACTAGAGTTTGAATAAGATGTTGGGGGTGGGCGGATTTTTCTTATTAGGGTGCGTTTGGATGTGCCCCAATTGATATTGAGCTTGTTTTCTTATGGATTTCTGTTGTGTTTTGTGGGTGGGGGTGTGGGGTCGAGTCAAAATTTGGATTTTCGCAGATTTTGGCTCACCCCAGATGCTGTCTCGTGCAATTTGTACATGGGCGTTGAGTCTTGGACTTCAGTTTGATGTTGCAAACAGTCAAGTTGGACACTTCTCACTATTTTATCCTGCTAGCCTGCTAGGGCAGGGCTATTGGTAATTCCCCTCTTGTATTGGCATTCTGTAATGGCGGGTTATTAGTCATTCATCTGGCATCATGGGGGCATTAAGAGACCATTTATCAGACAATGATAATGAGAAGACAAAGATTTGCCGGACGTGGGAATTTCCAGCATGCCCCCCCCACCCCCCCCCCATGTGCTAGGAGCCTCTTGTTCTAGTGGTAAAGATTGTCCATCCAGTAAACCTTCCTAGAAAGAACATTTGCCAAACAAATAATAATGAGAAGGCCAAGATCACCTAATATGGGAATTTCTAGCATGCCCATGTGTCGTGGGCCTCTTATTGTAGTGGTAAAGATTGTCCATCTGGTGGACCTTACAATGGATGGAGAGTGGACTTATAGTCTCTTCTTCCACTGGCCCATTTAAAGGCCAAACTATCTCATTGTGGGCATTTTCGTACAGCAAGGGGCTGTTGGATATAACTTATTTCAATGAAAACCTTTTCTTAAAATTTTTTTTTAAACCTGCCAATAATTGGATTGCTAGTGTTGTTCAATGTGCATAATTGTAAGTGGGGTCCACGGGATGAATGATTTAGAAGAGTAAAAGGTGGAACTCAACTGTATGTGATGCTTGTCTGAACAATAAAATACCAGTACTTTATTCTGAGAACTGTATATGTTTTCACCTGAACTGCCTCCATATTTATATTGAAAAGAAAATTAATTTAGTTCCAAACATCAAATTGTTTCATCTTGCTTTCCTGTAAAAAAAAATTGCAGAATGGATGTTGCACGTTACAACTTTACCATTCACCAGATTCATCGGGGGTTTATTCGCGAGTTTTGCATCAGTGGAAACGAAGGACGTCCATGTTGGATGTTGAAAATGATGTTGATGGCCTGGACCCTAAGTTAAGAGAAGGGGGGCGGTACTTTTCTTCGAAATATTCAACCATAGAACGACGTAAGGACTTCAAGCATGTGCGAGTGGTTGCTACTGTCAAGTCTTTTGCAGTCCCTGGAGAATTTATTCCTTTGACCGAGTCCCCGTCTTCTCGTGAACAGTGTAACAATGAATCGGTGACAAAATTAGAAATTGAGGAGTCATGGGATGATGAAGTTCTTCGCAAGACAAAGGAGTTCAATAAGATGTCAAGAGAATTCCCACATGATGAAAAAGTGTGGGTAGCGTTTGCTGAGTTCCAGGTGTGTTGTTATCACTTATCATATTGTGAAGATGAAGCTTAGAATTCACAGCTGAACCTATCGATGTCTTTCTTTCTGCCACCATTGAATTCCAGTCTGGTCCACCTTTTAATGACCCAAATTGTTCATCTAATGGAATCTATGTAGATGAGGAATGCTGCAAATCATCCCTGGTGGCCAATCCAATATATCGACTTAATAGCATGTTAGTTGGTTTTAGGAGAAATATACTAGTGGCCCAATTGCAGTGGTGAAAAATACTCTAATTGGATGCTGTCTGATGGAGCCATGGAGGACATTGATGAGTCCTTTGTCCATTCATGGTTTCACCAACTAGATACATAATCTGGACCTCTGATTGTCGGTCCCCACTCCCCAGTTCCAAATTTGCTGGCCAAAAAACTCCAGCCTGTTAAGTTTTTGATAGGGGTTAGGAAGTCAGGTGCAAAAATACTTGTAATTCTGGTTGTGCACCATATATGAGTTGGTGTCAGACTAACTTGTTTATATTTCATTACCATTGTTTACTGAGAGCAGAATTTACTATCGATCACATTTTATTTAACCTTGTTATTTTAGTTGTGATTGTGCCACTCTTGCTTTTTGATACTGGTTCACACTTATCAGAGGGGGTGGTTACTTTAATTGTGGTTGTGCCACTTTTGGAAAGTTTTTTTTTCCCGTGTTTTATTTATTATTATTTCTTTTTTTCTGAGCTCAGGACAAGATTGCAGCTAGACAACGACAGAAAGCAGCTCGTTTGCAGATGCTTGAAAAGAAGATAAGTATACTCGAGAAGGCTGTTGAAATTAATCCAGATAATGAAGACCTATTGCTTTGTCTGTTAAAGGCATATCAAAGCAGGGACAGCACTGAGGTCATGATGGAAAGATGGGAAAAAATACTCAGGCAACAGTCTGGTAGTTGTAAGTTGTGGAAGGAGTTTTTACTTATCTGTCAAGGGGAGTTCTCCAGGTTTAGGGTCTCTGATGTGAGAAAATTTTATGCTTTTGCTATCCGGTCTCTATCAGCTGCATGTAACAAGCTTTGTAGGCAGGTTCTCTATTTTATTATTTGGTTATTTATTTCTATTAACCAAGTAGAATTTTCATATTGAACTTTACAATTTTGGATTTGGTTTTCATTTCTTGTTGACGTCAGATGGCTTACTGTATTGTTCTGTAACTTGGACATGCACATATTAATCTGTCATTGTCACATGGATAACAGATATTGGATGTAGATTCTTCAAGAAACATACATGCCTTATTTTCCTAAGATGTACTTAAATTAAAACAATTTATATATTACAGTTATTATGCGCAAAAGCCCCAACGTGAAAACCATGCCAGAGTTCTTAGCAAAGATGTAATATATTCAAGGTTTGGACTTTGGAGATCAATGCTATCTTGGGGGAGTACTGTCACATTGCTAGCATGTGTGCTATCTTGCGAGTTGCGACCACAAGGTCACATTTGAGATTTCTCAGTTATTTGGAATTCCCACTGGCATCTCTTTCATATGGGGAATATGCATGAAATAATTTAAAATCCTTGTCCTATATATCAATTAGCACAAGTGCAATCATTTAAGGATAGTGGACTTTTATTTTTTCCTCTCTTTTTCGTCTTTAGCCAGTTCTTATATTTTGGTTTCCTTGCATTGTCTATTGTGCAGGTTCATCAAACAGATAAGCTACAGTTAAAGGATCCTGCTCTTCTTCAGCTAGAACTTGGTTTGGTCGATGTATTTATAAGCCTTTGTAGGTTTGAGTGGCAAACAGGCTACCAAGAGATGGCAACTGCTTTATTTCAAGCTGAAATTGAGTACAGTTTATTTTGCCCTTCTTTGCTTCTCTCGGAGCAAAGTAAACAAAGACTGTTTGAGCATTTCTGGAATGGAAATGGTGCAAGACTGGGGGAAGATGGAGCGCTTGGGTGGTCTTCATGGCTGGAAAAAGAGGAGGAAAATAGGCAGAAAGCCATTAGTGAAGATTCCTCACAAGAAACTGAAGTGGGTGGGTGGACGGGTTGGTCAGAACTTCCATTTATGAATACTGAGATTAGCAAAGAGCCGGAAACAATGTTAGAAGGTGATCTTGGCGATGAAGAGATTGGAGAGGATCTTGAGTCTGAAGAGCTCAAGCAAGAAGAAGATGATATTGAGTCCATGATGAAGAAATTAGGCATTAATGTTGATGCTGAGGCTGATTGTGAAGTTAAAGACGCATCTACCTGGAAAAGATGGTCGGAAGAAGAGTCATCAAGGGACTGCAATCAATGGATGCCCGTGCGTGAAAGTGCTGGTGCTTGCTTCTTTCTTTTCTCTTGTAGATTAATTATTTGTTTACTAGTTCTCTCATCTTAGATTGGTTCTGTTTCTTAATGTTCATTTCCTGCTATCCTGTGGAAGTTTCACACGGATTAACACTTCATGGACAATTCTTCCAGGTCTATTTGGATCTTGTTACTCACGTGTGCAGGCACATGTGCCAATTCATGACATTTTCACTTAAACACTCGTGTTTTTTGTTTTGTTGATGACATTTTAGGTGGAAAAGATGATGAACAGCTCTCGAGGGTAATCCTGTATGAAGACGTCAACGAGTACATATTTTCTTTGTGGTCGGAAGAGGCTCGTTTTATCTTGGTGGTTCAATTCATTGATTTCTTTGGTGGGAACGTTTCTCGAGGGTTTGTAATTTACCTCAATGACTGCTCTTTCGGGAACTTTATCTTGCTAGTTGAGGTTTAGCATCTGGTGGGGGACACCATCTGACGCAGGAGATTGGGAGGAAAGGCCCACATGGATCATTTGGGCCCCATACCCATGAATTTCTCAAATGCTGACTTTTGGAAATCCCATCACTTCATCTCCACAAGGAGACTACCATTACTTTTATAGTTGGGGCTCTTATTTGAATTGTTTAATTTCCTTAAGTAGGACTCCTAGTGTGACAAGACTTGATTCTTTTCTTGACTTGACTTTGATCTTTATAGTTTATCAGTGGTTAATACTCTAGAAGATTTTTGTAATTCTTTCCATGCTTTGAACAATGAAGGATTGAAGGGCTTTTTGCCCAAGATAATCATTTTTAGTACTGATTCATGCACATTTTATGATACACAATTATATCAACTTATTGAGGTATGTTTGGTAGCAATGTAGGTTTTTGGCAACCATACCATACGATTTACAATAAAATATTTTTCTTCTTCATCATCTTTATTGAAGCCTTAACCCATCCAGGGTCAAATTTTTTGCATTTTAGATTTCTACTCAACCCTGTTTAAAGCTATGTCCTGTCACTGAACAACTTAATATGTCTTTTCTAATCACTATAAACAAGTTTTTATTGTCCTTTCATTTCTCCGTGTCCTTGAACTTGTAAAACTTATATTTGAGTCATCTGCAGATATAATACAATTTACACGTGTCTAGTTCTATCCTTTATTGTTACTCCACATAATCATTCTTAAAATGTGCCTCTGGCACATATCCTTATTTTCTTGTTGTTTCATTGACTCATTCAGTTTCATGCAGCAATGCAGGTCTAACTGTCATTTTATAGCTGAAGTGGTAGTTGATGGTTGCACTAGACTTGATCGGCTACTCTGATTCTATTTGTGATGTCCAACTCAAAGTCTCAAACCCTTACTTTAGTTTTATGGTTACTCATAGATGTAGAAATCTTTCACATTGCAGTACTAATTCGTTTTAAATTTTAATAAACTCCTCCTCTCCACTCCCAAATCTGCTAAACATGCATTCTATTCATTCTTTTCTCACTGTACTTAAATCTCAAACCGTTTACCTGAAGCTTTTTCCAAAGTTCTAGCTTCTTATTTAGTTCATCTCTTGATTGAGTAGTTGGTACCATATTGTCTATAAATTATAAACCATTTACACCTAGGAACAAAGAATATCACTACTTAGAATAATAAATCCAACAAATATTTCTAATTCCATAACTGATATTGTGCAACTGTGCTTATTTTCCTATGTGTGTTTTTGGGTTTTGCAATGTAAAATTGTGTCTCTCTTGATTTGAGAGATGGTTCATTATCTTTGATTTACTTGTTTTACTTTTATATCTTTCTTCTTTGTCTTTCGTATTTGATTGTTTGAGATGAGATTTTTCTAAAATTTCCCTGTTTGCTTTTTACAGGCTGTGCACGAACAGTACAAGTTGGGTAGAAAACACCCTCGGCTTAGAGACATTGCCGAGTTCTTTATCAGAAGATTTGAGAAAAGTACATGAAGTAGTAATGAGGACACAAAGCACTTCGAGTCATTTCAATTTGGAATTTCTTTTGGGCAGTTCAAATGATAAATGTAGAACTATTATCATGAAATTCCTTCGTAATGCACTCTTGCTTTGTTTAAATGTTTTCCCTCGCAATTATATCTTGGAAGAAGCTGTTCTTGTTGCTGAGGAGCTATGTTCAACACATGGGAAAACTTGTGCCGTTTCTGCCACTCCTTCACGAGCTCTATCAAAATTTCTATTGAAGAATGATAGACAGGTTTGGAAATTTTAAATTCTATTCCTCATTTTTTTTTTTAATTTCATGCTTTTAGTTACATGCACATGTTTTGTGATTGAAGGTGGTATTTTCTGTTCAATTCAAATGGGCTACTGTGAATTGTGAGTTTCCATGGTGTTTTGGCAGCTTTGATTGAGTGGGATAGATCTATTGTGATTGTTGGGGGATTTTTCTTTTCCTGTTTTCTTCAAGATGCTAACCAAATGAGGACCGATTTGGCAATGGATGAGATTGATTTCCCTACAATGCCTTCCTGATGGGGGTGTCTCTTATGCTATGTTTCCTAGTTATGGCACTAGGTTTATCTTGAGTATGGCGTTTACCCTTTAAATTGAAATCTCAGACTCGGGTCCTATTTTTATATCTGCCTCTCCAGATAACCTAGCTCATGTGCTAATTGCACACATTCCCATCAGTTGCTCGTCTCATCAAATATTTTCTGATCATGTGGGGTGCAGAGGTTAAATAAGAATAAATTCTCATAATGTTGATGAGACCCATCTCTTACCATTTAAATCCCCTTTATATCGTTGAAACTGTCAATCCAAGCCCAATCAAGCCCAGGCCCATTCTGGGTCCAGACTTTATATATTACTTAGTCAAAGCTTCTTAGTTGGTAAAACAGATTTTTAGGATCTGTTTTGATGTACTTACATGTAATCAGGGATTTCATCCCATGTAATCAGGGGTTTTCATCCCCTTTATAATGAGAAGAACAGTCGACCAGAATGGGCCTGGGCTTGATTGGGCTTGGATTGACAGAAACAGTCCATGAGATTATTAAATTTATTTTGACATTTAACCTGTTTGGACTGGAAAAATAATGGCTCATCTCATTGATGTCTTTTTAACCATGAGATGAGTTATATGGCATAATTCTATTCTGAATGAATGCTGTTTCATTGTTACTATTTTTTCTCATCTCAATTATTTTTCCTGGTTCTGTATGTATGTTTGGGAACATGTTAACTTCCAAAAAGGGAAAAAAAGTTTGTGAACATGTTTATTTTTATGATAGGACTTACTACTTTGTGGAGTTTATGCAAGAAGAGAGGCTACATTTGGGAATATTGATATTGCAAGGAAGGTATTTGACATGGCATTGTCTTCCACTGAAGGCCTTCCATTGGTAAGATTTAAACTACTTGTTGATGCTCTGGAGTGTATGTTGGATCTAGGCGCACATATATGCTATTACCGACAGCCTTACAACATATTTGCTAGTAATTACAAGTATAAAATGACAACCAGTTATGTTGATCTTTTTTGTTTTGTTAGTGGTGAAAAATGTATTAAGTAGTAACATACCATTCCCAAAAAGAAGAAATAGAAGAAAGTAACATCTAAACTTGGACTTGGAAAATGATTGAGAGATTGAATACTTGTTGCAATAAAGGACTTGCATTGCCCAGGAATGACATGGTGGATTATGACTTATGAGAGGGAAGAAATAGAATGTTTAAGTAAATATTATTGAAATGACAAGATTCAAATTGGGATATGAATACTAGTGAATTGTGGTTCAAATGAGATACTGTATAAAATAGGTCCCAAAGATAAGCTTGGGGAGTCCGAAGGGAAAAAGAACTATATGTGCTAAGAAACTTGGTGGTAGAATGTGGTAGTTTAAAAGGGCCACTGATGAAGAGAATGACCTTTCTTGGGCCAGTTTGGCAACTCTACTAATAGAGTCAAGTGAAGTAAAGTTGATTTTGAAGAAAGAATAAAATATAAGTGGGTTATGATGGTATTTTATTTTTAGCTGTTTGTTATGGAATCTTTTTGACTTTTTGTATGGGAAAGTGGGGTTTTTTGTATTTTCGTGGATAAAGGTGGTTGCTTTTTGACTTTTTTTGAAAAAGATGGAGGGAGTTTTGAATTAAAGTGGATTTGATGTGACATATTGTCTGAAAAATGCAGGCTTTACTTGACTTTTACAAGACATCAAGAAGACTTAGAAAGCTATAACTTAGGTTAAGTTTGGAAACGGCCATGGGTTCCTGCTTGTGGAATCCACCGCATATTTTTTCTATTGATGTCTTTGAAGTGAATTCCACACCTGCAGAATCTGCATTTTTTTTGGGTATAGTGGTGGAGAGAGACGAGGGAGAGTGCACACTTTCTGCAGGAAAAAAGGTTCTGACCCTGCTTCATTGGACATCAAAATCCCGTTTTGAGAATTGTTGCTGAAACTTTTGTGAAAATTTTTTTTCTGCGAATGTTTAGGTTAGCACATATCTGCGGGAGACTGGTGTTTCAGCTAAAATGTCGCTGCACAAACATACCCTTGGTGAAAAGAGTTGCAAAGACAGTTATAAGTTGTCAGTCAGTATGAAGCATATGCCATTTTGTGTGTGCCCTTTGGAACTAAGGGAAATAGAATATTCAATAAGCTTGCCAACGTATGGAAAGGATGATTAGAGACCATCATGTAAGGTGCATTTAAAGATGGTAATCAAATACACTTGGTGAAAGAAGAGGTAAATGGTAGGTGGGATGTGCACTTCAAACTTTAAAGACTTTATAAGAGTATCCGGGGTAAATAGATCATATTATCTGTGACAATAATTGCAAGGAGCATCACCCTACTGCCTCAACATCCCATCCTGCAATGTCTTCTGTTGTCCTGACATTGCTCCCTCAGTTGAACAACACCAAGACCAGCCTCCATTACTGCCTTTCCCTGTCTGGGCCCACATGTCTTTTGTGATTAGTCATGATTGCTTCAAAAAGACTAAAAGAAAACGCCTTCAATCTAATTGTCAACCTTCACCTAATTCAAATCTCATCCCATAACCCACATGTTATGCACCATTGCCTCGAACTTCTCTCCTGACCAAACCTCCATCAGACACTCTTGAACTGATTTTATGCCTTTCTTGTGGACTGATCTCTGGATCAGTCGATAAAGAAAATCCCTGTCCTTTTTTTAAATGCTGATAAAATGTTTCAATATTATAGTTTCCTCAAAATAGGAATTGTTGGGAGGCATTTTCTTTATCTAAGATTTGATTTATAGTACGGTAGGTTTGGTTAGCCTTTGGAGGACACGGCTGACATTTTAAGTTTTTCTTCTCCTAAGATCAGTCTAGTGCCAATATAAAAAATTAATCAAATTATAGTATTGTGGTTAATAACTATTGTTATTGAGATTTAGAAGCGTATTTGGTTAGAGTTAGCTTTTGTATAACCTTCACTCAGTATATCAAGAAATTCTTTATCTGCTTCTTTGAGAGCAGGACCTTCAAACAAATATGCCGCTTCTGTATTTCTGGTATGCTGAGATGGAGCTTGCTGCTTGTACCTCTGGCAATAACTCAGAACCAGCAGTACTGCGTGCCACACACATTTTATCCTGTTTTGGCAGTGGTGTAAAGTACAGTTCTTTCAAGGGTCAGCCATCAAGTACTCAACTATTGAGAGCACACCAAGGATTTAAGGAACAAATTAAAAATTTACGATCTGCATGGGCGTGTGGAGATATAAGAGATCAGTCTATTGCTCTCATCTGTTCAGCTGCTTTATTTGAGGAGTTGACTACTGGTTGGGGTGCTGGCCTGACTGTTTTTGAGGAGGCTTTTACAATGGCTCTTCCAGGTATTTGAACTACTCCTGGTTGCTTTTACTAATTTTGCTCAATGGGACTTTATCCATCTTTAGTCAGCCATGATTCTTTTGAACTTATCATTTATAATAAATTTTCATTTTATTTCCTTATGTATGTTGACACATTAAGTGGAATCATTGAAGCATATGTTTAATGGCTATGCTCTTTGGGAAATGCATTATTTAGTATAGTACTTTGCATACCAACATTACTTGTGGTGCTCAAATTTTGGTGATTGAAAAGTTCTTGCATGGTACCTTTCAAAAAAATTTCTTGCATGGTCATTTCAAGAGGAATGTGAGTACTTCAATAGTTGACCCCCATGGTGCATCAGATACTCACCCCCTAATTGATCATCCCACTCTTTTCATTCAGACCCTGTTAACCATTAATTGTGAAATCCATCATGCCTTAGTTTCTCGTAAGGAAGTATTACGTTAAGGTCCATTTCTTGTTAGGACCACCATATCAATGACCCATATTGTAATATTGATAGCTGATCAATTAAATGCTGTTCTTTCGATCTATTCTCCATGTGTCTTCTTTGAGATTTTCTTTTGACTAATTCTG
Source organism: Litsea cubeba (assembly GCA_012931725.1). NCBI lineage: Eukaryota > Viridiplantae > Streptophyta > Magnoliopsida > Laurales > Lauraceae > Litsea > Litsea cubeba. Next base: position 159,757,217 of record CM022944.1, on the reverse strand, counting down.
ATGTTGTCTTGTTTGTATTGTGCTTGTAGAAATATGGGTTGTTTCGCATTCTTTTGGCACATGTGTGTATATGATCATGAGGATTGGGTGGTCTGATCCATCCATCATGAGCATAGATATAGTGTTCTGAAGTATAATGGTTTTGTAAAACTCAGATGAATACATATTTTGATAAAAAAAATCTCTACAGTATCAGTTGAATCAGTTTCAAATTGTGGGGGTGAATGCACAATTCATCAACTGGGGGTGAAGGTTGAAGGGGTGCCGGGTGGGGATGTACAATACTTGAGCCCAAAGGACCACCTACCATCTAGGTGGGCCATATGGCGAGTATTTATTACCATGTTGAGACTCTCTCTCTTTATGTGCACCTGCGCATGTGCACCTGCGCGCATGTGCACACACACATGCGTTTGCTCTCACTGAACCACTGCATCATAGTACATATACATACCGAAATGCTCACCTAATAGCGGACGGCATTGACTGCAACTGTTCATATGCAATCTAGATATATGGAGTCCATTTGTGCTCATCATGATTAGTCTGCCCCTTTACACTACTATCCTCATGAATTGGCACCATACCCAATTTGACATTCATCCAACCGTCACTTGCTGTTGGATTGAATTAAAAAAGAAAAAGAAGAGGAAAAAAATAATGCATAGTTAAAGACCGTGAAGCTTTGAGGTTATTGAATCAAGGGTTACGCTATTTTGATGCTGCTGATTTTTTGCCTAACCCTAATAAATGATGAGACATATTCATCCCCTTAAACCCCCGCTCATGGGCATACACCCAGGTGTGCTTTGCGAGCTGGACCACATATGAACAGCATGCTGTTTGCTTGTAGTTGAACATCAATATATGAGAGAATATCAGAGCGTTCATTTACATGGGATTACTATCCTTGAAGTTGCAAGGTCGTGGTGGACCTTGAGAAAAGGTTTGGGTGGGTGCAGTTACTAGGTAGGGCTATCCAATGTTGAATGCCCCTCCAGTCTGGGATCTGCCTACATTTATGCATGTATTCTAATGTGCCACTGTGTGTGTATTGTTTTTCCTTATCACTAATACCTCATGGCATTTGACCACAGAAAGGAGAAGCCAAAGTTCTCATCTCGAGTCCTTGTTCAACCATTACACAAAAATGCTCCGAAGGCATCTTAACCATATGAAACTCTCAAAAGCTTGGAAGTGCATCTTGCAAGGGTTGCAAATATACCCATACAGCTCAAAAGTTTTTGCTGCATTTATACAAGTCAGCTGCCTTTATACTGTGCCCAACAAACTTCGGCAGATAGTTGATGAATATTGTAGCAAGTAAGATATTCTCTTCCAACAGCATGATTTGTTTCAGTGAGTGGTTGGTTAGGTGGGACACATTTCAATTTATGATTTCAAATAGCATTACATTCAATGAATTGCATCCAACTTCAGACACTTTTAAATTTTACTGATAAAAAGAATGCACTAGAAGTCTAGAACAAATTTCAGTTTCTTATCCTCCTTTTTTTAAATATATATAGTCATATTTTAGTTTACTTCTTTTCAGGTTTTAAACTGTCATCTTTTCAAACTACCTTCATGTATTCTTGGGAATATATTTTCCTCTGCATGCTATTAGTGTCCAGTTGCAGTTGGCTTTATTAATCAACTTATTTTAAAGAGGAATGATCGAGAAGGCTTTGACCATAGGCTAAATTAATCTAACACTGTTCATTGTATTATGCTTGGAGGAGTGATCTGTGCGAGTCCTATCACATAAGTGTGTATGAATGGATTGGATAGGCAAAACATAATGTGCTTGTGGCTCATAAGTTACCCTTATTGGCTGACATCAGCCATCTGCTGAGAGGCCTCTAAAATATAATGTTAAAAGGCTTTGGTTCAACCACATTTTGTGATGACCATGATCATGCATGCAAATTTTTTTTTTTTTTTTAACCACATTTAATTAAATGATGGATGCTTCCAATATATCACCCTCCATACATGCATGTGAGCCAAACTATGATGCACAGATATCGCATGGCTATGAACCGGACATGCCAGTGTCACCTACTTCATCAATAAAAGTAATGTTTTTAAAAGTATAGGATATAGATATGTCATCTATTTTGTATCCATTTTAAAGTAGCCGCTTAACAAATGCCGTTGGACCCAACAATGGACTCCTTAACATCTACGAATTTGGTGGTTGAGACTTGAGATTCACCAGTAGGTATTTCCCTGTGTATGTTGGTTCCTCATCTAGGCCACAGGAGTAGTGGTTTACATACACAAGGAACAATGATGATTTTTTTTTTTTTTTTTTTTATTTTTTCTTTGAATGATGACTACAAGGGCATAAATTTCGATCTTGAACACAGGAATGGTGGTTTACACACACAGAAGAACGGTGGTTCTTTTTATTTTATTTTATTAGAACATACTATATAAGCCATAGCCATTTCCATTATGTCATTTTAATGGTGATGCTCCCTAATAACAAATTCTGCATCTACTTACAGGAAACCGTCTGTTATTGTTTGGATGTTCGCGCTGTCGTTTGAATTAGCTAAATCAGGTTCTGAGCATAGAATACACAGTTTGTTTGAGAGAGCACTGGTGAATGATCGGTTGCAGAAGTCAGTAATATTGTGGCGTTGTTACCTTGCATACGAGGTCCACATAGCATGCAATCTTTCTGCAGCCAAACGTATCTTTTTCCGAGCTATTCATTCCTGCCCATGGTAAGTTGGTGCTTGAAGCAATTGTCAATTTTAATAGGTTATGGATAATTGCATTCTTGGCTCTGGTCCATGTAGTCTTCTGTGGATATTCATCGGCTTTCCTCCAATCATTAGTATTCGGAATGATTGCCTGCTTTTTTTTCCTTGATCATTTTGTAGGTCAAAGAAGCTGTGGCTTGATGGATTTGAGAAACTGAACACAATCTTGACCGCAAAGGAGCTGTCTGATCTCCAAGAAGTAATGTCCGACAAGGAGCTACATTTACGTACGGATATCTACGAGATCCTTTTGCAGGATGAGGTCAATGCATAATGCACGCCCCTCTTCTGAACATGGATTGCTGTATATGTATAGCAATACGCACCGCTCAGGTGATTAAATGTATGTACACTGCTTTTGCATTTCAAATTTTAGATGATTAGCCGATTTTGGTATTTACTAGAATCACAGGATTTTTTTTTTCTTCGCATTCCCCCCTCCCACCACCACCACCACCACCACCACCACCACCACCACCACCCAAATAGTTTTGTTCTTAATAATTGTAAATAGGATGATCTGTTTGGATCATTTGTAACACTATTGCTCAAGCGTTGTTTGAGTCATCTGTTACCTCTAATTTTACTTGTTGGAAACAGATTTGAATTCTGCTACCTACCTAACAACCTTAGATAAGGCTGGATGATGATGATGATGATGATTTGGATTCTTATTTTATTTTGTGCGTTCCAAATGTTTTTGCCAATCTTATTGTAGCTCCTTATTAAGTGATTGAAAACTCCACCTGAAAATCCTGCTTTGTTTCAGAATCCATTGCTGAGTGTGGCCAGTCATTTGGATTTATATCTGATTGTCAATCGGGTTGTGCACGGATTGAAACAAGTCCACACCTGATTGCCCTTGGACCCAAAATATACTTTTTGTGTGTGTGTGGTTAAACTAATATATTTATAAAACGAACTCTCACAAGCTCCACCAAGCGTTATCCAATCAATCTATCAGGGTTTCTTTTGGAAAGATAGATTTTTTTTTTTCCTACTCAATTCCATTTCAAGGCCATATTCTTTTTCGAATTTATCTTTGCCTATAAAATATATCTAATTACATTTAAAATGTGACACTTGATATATGAATCTTAGGTTGCATTTTTGTAATTCCTCATTTACCGAGAGTCAAAACCATGTTGGTCTGAATTTTGGATCTTGACCCAAATCCAGATTATCTAGAGATGATGACTGGATTCTGATATGGATGCAGGTTGGACTTGGATCCGGTTTTGGATGTGTAAATCATGTGTGACGCGTTTGCATCAATCTTGACCGAGTTGGGGTGACTCAATAAAACGAGGCCCAGACACAAATCAAGGCTTGATTTTATGAGGATAAGTTCAAAAAATCAGATCAGGTGTATTCGCCACATCATGAGATAAGAGTAAGACTCAATTTATGTAGAAGGAACAAATCAAGATTAGAGCTATAATAGCACAGGGTCAAATTTGAAACGTATGGTTTAAGTTTATGGTCGGAAAATTCATTCAAAGAAATTATGTTTATTTTCAAACAAAAAGTAAAGTAGTATTAGGATCTTGATGTACTCAAGCCGTTGCTTGGCAGCCGTCCATTGTGGATGGAGTCTTGATCTTAATTCTTATAATCAATGGCCTCTTCTAACCTTTTTATCATGTTGTTTGGGTCAAGGGCCATCTAGAAAAAGGTTGGGAGTTTGGACCTTACCCTCTGTAACTGAATACATTTTTTCACGACACAAAAGTAGAAGTGAGCTTGCAATTTCCTGCTCTGGTGGCATTTAATGGTAATGGCATGGGCATCTTATCTTATCTTTAACCCAATCAAAGAAAACTGAACTTTCTCCCATTCATTGGTTATGCCACTGATATATATTTATTTTATGCTAGATTGAGACCCGACATGGCCACATGCCCATTGCCATCCCTCTATAATTGGCCGGGCCCTTCTTTTTTTTTTTGAAAGATTTTACTTTATACAACCCAATTTCTTCTTGTGGTGCTCGGATGGTAAAGAAGTTTGTACAAGTGGGGCCACTAACACAAAGCAAAGCCGACACACTGTCTGTGATGGTCCTCCTTAAAAAATGGAACCCTCGTATCAAAACAAAAGGTCTTCACACATAAATAGAACCTCGCACCTTTACCTTCTTTTTTTTTTTTGTGATCGGGCTCAAACTGGAAACCATCCTGCCGGGATTGAGCCCTGGCAGGGTGTGTGGGAGCGGGAGTTGCTACCACAGCAACTCTTTATGATTTCCCTCGCAACTTTACTTCACCTATTAGCTAGATTATGTTATGCATGAAGAGATGCTTCAGATTAAGATTTAGAAGTTAATCTCAAACTTTTAACATGTGATTATTCACCAAGTGTTGAAATAATTAATAATCACATCTATAATTAACAATTCTCTTTTTGAGCTGTTGCCCCTTTTAATTTTCATATCTTCCACTCAGAATTATATATAATTGACTTATTGAGAGGAATCGTGGCCCATTTGTATTACTGTCATTCCATTTTCATGACAATTGGGGACCTCACTTGTAATGAATATTAAATGATCAATTAATTGCTTTATCATACGCCAACATGCTTCAACTCAAGACAACGTAAAACAGATGAAACCATGACTTTTACATACATAATTTACATATGTAACATATCAGATTTCACTGCGGGACCCACTATTCTAACCAACTATAGATCGAAGATGATTTGATTGCACAACAAATACAATAATGAAAATCTCCCTCTCGGTCTCTCTCCCCTAGTCTAGTCGTATCCACATGTATGTCCACAGTCTCCTTCCACATCGATTTGCGCCTCCAATAGCGTGTCTCTCTCTCTCTCTCGTCCTCTGTCTCTATTTAAGCCAACTACCGCTACCTGCCTTTCCCTCGTTCACGTGAATGAATGAAACAAACAGAAGCAGCAGAAGAAGAAGAAGATCGTTTTCCTTTCATCTGCAACACAAACACAGACAGTGGAAATTAATAAACTAAGAAGAAAGATGATGAAATCCAGCTCTCATTTCTTCTTCTTCTTCTTCTTGTTCTCTGCAGTTTTAACAACAACAACAATGGGAAGAAGAGCAGCAGGAGATGATGCTCCTTACAGAGATCCTCGCCTTCCGATCGAGGACCGCATCTCCGATCTCCTCTCCCGCATGACATTGGCGGAGAAGATCGGCCAAATGACTCAGATCGACCGATCTGTCGCCTCCTCCGACGTCATTCGCGATCTCTCCATTGGTACTTTTTTTTTCCCCTCTTAGATCTTTGTTATAATTCAAGCTTCCTTCTTCTTCGACAAGAGAATTACAAGATGAATATGTTTCTTTTATTTCTCTGGTTTCAGGAAGTGTTTTGAACGGTGGAAATAGCGCTCCGAGCCCTGATTGGACGCCGTCCATGTGGGCCGACATGGTCGACGGCTACCAGCAATCGGCCCTGTCGTCGCGGCTCGGGATTCCGATGATCTACGGTACGGACGCTGTACACGGCCATAACAATGTTTTTGGCTCCACCGTCTTTCCTCACAACATCGGCCTCGGAGCCACTAGGTATAAAGAAATAGAATTTGTTCCTTTCTTGGCTTGGTTGCGTTTGGATGTACTGCAAATTGCATTTTTGGAATCATCAATCAAGAGATTTGAAGCTGAGGCAGATCCTAATTTGATTTTTTTGATTTGGGCAATGGAAAGGACATCTAAATCCCAAACGAATCAATTTGTTGTCAGCTTAATTACCAAGTTTTGATGGATTTTGTTGCTGTTGTTGGTTGTTTGTGACAGGGACGCGGATTTGGTTTTAAGGATTGGGAAGGCTACTGCATTGGAGATTAGAGGGACTGGAATACCTTACTCGTTCGCCCCCTGTTTAGCTGTAAGTTTTCAATTGATCGAATTTCAGATCATAGATTCTCATAGTGGTGGGGTTGAATAATTGGAGTGCAGATGGGACTAAGATAAATTATCCATTGAAAATTGGACTTTTTTTTTTTCTAATCGCTGGTTAACGTCCAAACGCACACGAAACTTGGACGAGCTTATTTTATCATCTTTTACGCTTTCTCTTTTTTCTTGAATTTCCTTTTAAAATTTAGAGGGTATCGGATATGATTTCCAATCCCTGAGCCTCCAAGAAGTTTGGTCAGTGGGATTTGTTGAACTCCACCGTTAGACCCACCTATGATAATATGTATTGTTTAAATTGAATTCAATAATTCATATGATTGCGCTATTTACTTTATTAGTCACGTGTTTAATGTTCTTATTATTATTTGTTTGATAGAGTGGGTTCCACCAATAAATTAGCACTAGACCAAATGACACTGTTCCCACCATTATTATTCATTATTGGATTTGGTAATAAGAGATATGCAATATAGAGAGTTATAAAAAATAATTGATCTGAAAGATATTAGACCCACCCATTTCTACAGTAAAATCTATCCATTCTTGACTCTCCTTAGTTTGCCAAGCAAACCAGTGGGCGAAACTCCCAAAGATCTTCCATATTTAGTCACATGGTTTGAATTTACATCAAAGTTGTAGGGCGGGCCAATGCTTGGAGTCTAGAGATGGGTAGGGCGGGTTGGCCCGACCTTTGAGATTTGAGACATAAACATAATCACTGGATCAACTAATTATTGTATATAAATATTTATCCGAATATGGAAATCTAACCACTTTAGAGTATTAAACTATTACTTAGATTAAGATGAGAACCTAACCACTTTAGATGAGGATGAGAACCTAAAGTAATTAGAATTTATCCACGAGGTATTTATAAAAGCAACTATATTTTTATACTATAGATCATGTAATTATTATTTTTTCGTACTTATATGTTGTACTTTAAGCATGGTGGTCAAGCTTTTATTTTTATGATAATCATTATGCAATAAAGTTAAACCAAAATGAATATATAATATACGTAATTGATTAATAAAAATAATATGTTATTATAATTTATAAAAAATAACAACATTATTGAATAAAGACAAATCCACACTAACAATGTAGAACTAAAGAAGAGGGGTGAAACTTTTCATGTAATTGGTGTGCTACCATGCATACCTGCCGTGAGAGAAAGGGTAGAGTTTGATTTTTTTTTTTTTTTATGACTTTGACTCTTATAAATCGTGAATTATGTAAAAGGTGTAAAACACTACGATAGACCCCACCTATTCAATTCACAATACTATTTATGGGATATCCCAAGTTTCAGCTCAACCTAGGTTATTTCCACTATTAAGTTAATTCTCAGTATAAAAAAAAAATAAATCTTATCTGGATATTTATTATCATATTTATAAATCCTATCTGATCTAAATTTATCTAAATTTGTAAGAGAACTGATCACATGTGATGCATGAGACTTTTCATCAAGATGATTTTCACTTATATGTGACCTACTTTTTATTGACACAATTGTACACTTGTCATTGAATAGTTAGTATTCCAAGTTTTAACTGATTAATGTACACTATTAGATTAACCAATACATGAAAAGTTGCATTAAATAGTTAATTTCGAAATTGGAGCCCCTTTAAGACTTGGTTCAAAGGAATGCAAATTGTTTAAAATCAATTTCAAATTTTATTTTTAAAGTTTTTAAATCATTAAAAAAGCATTTAATGTACCCATTTCATTTTCAGATGTTGTCTAATTTTTCTCATATTAAGTTTGGTGGAGTTTATATTTGACTCTAGTTGTTTAAATTCACAAGAACGGTTCAAAACTAAATGAATAAAATGCTTAGGGCGTGGGATTGGTAAGTTGCCTTCAAACTTTCAATCCAATATATTTGATGGTCTTGTCGTACCATTTAAGTGGTTCGGTCAAACTTGACCTACTCCACTGATAAGAATGGGAGGGTTAGAGTATTTATAGACTTTATAAAATTAAAAATGATACAAAATGCCCCTCATATGACCATTTAATGCTGTTTGGGGGTAAAATGGATATTTTTTTTTAAAAATAGCCATTTTTGGGCGGGCCACAGGGGCCAGCCCATGTGCCAGGCGGGCCGGGCCAAACTGGCCAACGCCCCTCGGCCCTGGGCCGTGCCGCGTCCCGGCCGGGCCTATTTGACATCCCTAAGTAACGAGGTCCATGGCCCTTGTCAACGCCCCCACCATATTGTTGTTGTCTCAAGAGACAAGAAGGCGACGATGAATCCAACATAAGAAATTGACATGTAAAGGGACAAATTTTTTTTTTCTACTTTGATTTTGCCACGGAGTACACACGTTTGTTCATCATTATTACCTTTCACCCATTTTACCATTACGAAGGATTTCCCATATTTGTGTTGTAGTTGTTGTTGTTTTTTTTTAAGATAAAGTTAAATTATTTACAAAGTAGTTTCATTTTCTAAAAATTTTACTTTATCACATTTGGTTGGTTATTACAAGTAGAATTTGGTTGGTTATTACAAGTAGAAAAGTAAAATTTCAACCAAAAGCGAAAAAAAAGGTTATACTTTTGCTTTATTTATCATCCGAAAAAATTATTTCTCTTAAAACACAAATAAAGTGATTATTTTACTAATAAATAACTTTTTATGTTACTTTAAATTACTTTATCTAATAAAAAAACATAATTTTACTTTACCAAATGTATACTTCACCGTTGTCCTACCATTTTTTTTTTCTAATTTAATTCTGATATTTCCTTTACCTTATCACTGTATAAATATATATAAAACAAATGAAGATCCATTCTCGAACCGTCTCTCGTGTCAAATTGATCTCCAATAGATATTTTTGCATCTTGAAATGGACGTGTGCAATGGAAACATTGTCCTTTCTGGGTGTTCTTCTCCCATTTCAATGATAAAGAAGAGGAATCATCTTCTGCTCCCGTCAGGATGGTGCTAATACGGTAATACCTGATTTAACATGTGTGGGCCCCACTATTGATCACAATTTACACAAATATAAAATAGCTGATTTAACATGTGTGGGCCCCACTCTTGATCACAAATTACACCTGTCGGTGTTCAGTGCCTCTGTTTTGTTTATGAGCTAAAATCTACTTTAATATGCATTCTATTTGGTTAAAATATGTTTGACAGGTATGTAGAGATCCAAGGTGGGGTCGGTGTTACGAGAGCTACAGCGAAGATACAGAGATTGTGAGAAGCATGGCCAAGATGATCATAGGATTGCAAGGCTCTCCTCCTCAAGATCATCCTGCTGGTTATCCCTTCCTTGCTAGGGGGTATGAATTGAAATCTTCCTCTTTCCCCTTCCTTTTCCCTAATTGTGTTTTACTATATTTTTAGTTTTTAGTATAAATAAATTATATATATTAAAGCAAAGGGGGAGGTGGGCTGTGAGGGGTGCCACCTCATCCCTAAAAAGTCTCTCCGTTCAGAGAAATATGCACAAAAAACCCACATTATTTTAAGGTGCCACCTCACTTTGGGCTACTCTTTCTCTCCTAAAACATCTCTCATAAGAGATTTTTATGAACGTTTGAATTTGAGTCCTCTTTCTTGCCATTATCCAAATTATAAATAAATCTTTACAGTCGGTTTGTTTTCTTTTCCTTAGATCTTCGATCATCAATGGGTTGGTCCCATTTTAAATATATTTCAAGATTGGACTCCCGTATTGGATGAAATCCCAATGGCCTTCTCTTAACCCCTTTTTTCTAAGAGTGGACCCCACTGTTGGCCGTTGTTTGGTTTCTTAATGGATGCAAATCAATTAGTGGGCCCCACACATTTAACTTATTTCTACATTGGGACCCGCACATGGATTAATATAGCTCCTTTACTCTCCTTTCAGTTTTTTTCCCAAATAGATGGTTCCAGTAGTGGGCACCACTTTGGGCTACTCTTTCTCTCCTAAAACCTCTCTCATAAGAGATTTTTATGAACGTTTGAATTCGAGTCCTCTTTCTTGCCATTATCCAAATTATAAATAAATCTTTACAGTCGGTTTGTTTTCTTTTCCTTAGATCTTCGATCATCAATGGGTTGGTCCCATGTTAAATATATTTCAAGATTGGACTCCCGTATTGGATGAAATCCCAATGGCCTTCTCTTAACCCCTTTTTTCTAATAGTGGGCCCCACTGTTGGCCGTTGTCTGGTTTCTTAATGGATGCAAATCAATTAGTGGGCCCCACACATTTAACTTATTTCTACATTGGGACCCGCACATGGATTAATATAGCTCCTTTACTCTCCTTTCAGTTTTTTCCCCCAAATGGATGGTTCCAGTAGTGGGCACCAGTTCGTATTAAATATATTTCAAGATTGGACTCCAGTATTTGATGAAATCTCAATGGCCTTCTCTTAACCCCTTTTTTCAAGAGTGGGCCCCACTGATGGAGGGAGGCAAGCCCCATTGTCTGGTTTCTTAATGGATGCAAATCAATTAGTGGGCTCCGCACATTTAACTTATTTTTGCAATGGGACCCACTCATGGATTATGCATAGATATTAGTTTTCTAGGTCAATATGTATCTGTAGTGGGCAATCAGACTGGGTTGGTATCATACACAAGCTTAATTTCTTTGATAATTGTTATCATATCATTTGTGTGCACATGAGTTAGGACTATTAGAAACACACTATGATGACTCGTATCTATATCCACGTACACTCATCCCATACAATGTACATCTTTTATGTTTTTTTTCTTTTCTTACACTTGTTCGCCTCCCTCTCTTTTAATTTTTTTTTTCTTATACTATCAATCATCTGTGGGGACCAATTGTTCCATCACCATAAATCCATGTGTGGTGTGTGGCCCATTGAGGATGAAATCATTCGATTTCCATTTCCTTTCTTCTTATCTTCCATTTTTTTTTCTTTGGATGCAGAGCCATCAATGGGTCCCACACGTTAAAAACATTTTAAGGGTTGCCCCCACTGATGGATCAAACACGTTATTTTTTTTATCCCTTTTTTTTTGTTATTTTTAGTAGATGTAGATCCATCCGGTCTGTTTTCTTTTCTTATATTTTCAATCATCAAAGGCATAATATACCCGTAAATGAGATGGTCGTAATGGTCAATGCCTTTAAATTCAAGGGGTCATTGTGTTATGTAAATTTACTTTATTTTATATTTACTTTCATACATAGAGATTTTTTTAATATTCAAAGATAATAAAAAACTTATTTTATATTTATTTTATCTTAACAACATTTTAAAAGAATTCTTAAATTTTAACATATTTTGATTTTTAGCCCGGGCTTAGCACGGGCGTTTGAATTTGAGTCTTATTTCTTGCCATTATCCAAATTATAAGCAAATCTTTACAGTCGGTTTGTTTTCTTTTCCTTAGATCTTCAATCATCAATGAGTCACATGTTAAATATTTTTTATGGGCCCTACCGATGAATGAAATCCAAAATCCCAATGGCCTTTTCTTAACCCCTTTTTTCTAAGAGTGGGCCCCACTTATGGAGGGAGGCTAAGTGGGAGGCAAGCCAGTTGACCGTTGTCTGGTTTCTTAATAGATGCAAATCAATTAGTAGGCTCCGTATATTTAACTTATTTATGCAGTGGGACTCACTCTTGGATTATGCATAGATATTAGTTTTCTAGATCAATATGTATCCATAGTGGGCAATCTGGGTTGGTACGTATCATACACAAGCTTAATCTTTGATAATTGTTATGATGTGATTTGTGTGCATATTAGTTAGAACTATTAGAAACATACTATGATGACTCATATCTATATCCACGTACACTCATCCCATACAATGTACATATTTTATATTTTTTTCTTCTCTTACACTTGTTCGCCCTCCTCTTTTTTAATTTTTTTTTCTTATACTATCAATCATCTGTGGGGACCAACTATTCCATCACCATAAATCCAGATGTGGTGTGTGGCCCATTGAGGATGAAATCATTCATTTTCCATTTCCTTTCTTCTTATCTTTCCTTTTTCTTCTTTAAATGCATGGCCATCAGTGGGTCCCACACGTTAAAAGTAGTTCAAGGGTGACCCCCACTGATGGATTAAACGTTAATTTTTTTATTCCTTTCTTTTGGTTCTTTTTAGTAGATGTAGATCCATCCGGTTTGTTTTCTTTTTCTTATATTTTCAATCATCAATGGTATAATATATCCATAAATGAGATGGTGATCATAATGGTCAACGCCTTTAAATTCAAGGGGTCGTCGTGTTATGTAAATTTACTTTATTTTCATACACAGAAAAAATTTTAATATTCAAAGATAATAAAAAAAGCCTATTTTCTATTTATTTGATTATTTTATCTTAACAATATTTCAAAAGAATTTTTAAATTTTAACATATTTTCATTTTTTACCCGGGCTTAGCACGAGCCTCTCTTGCCAGTATATAATTAAACACAATCGGTAGCCCACCTAACCCTAGCCCAACCTCAACTTTCGGCTGCGGCTTAATTGGATGGCAACCGAGGACACCATTAGCATTTATCCCTGGGCATGCTAGTCTTTGTACATTTATAGCGATGTGGCTACCTTTTCACTTAGTGTGGGACCCGGGTCCCAGCTCCCTTTACTCGGGTTAAGAAAAAAAGGACCAATGCAATCTGCAACAAACCATACTGTCCCCAGCCCAACTGGAGATTCAGGGCCAAAGTTGATTAATTAAAAAATAGGTAAGATTGACAAACGGGTTAGGTTTGGATTTAGTGAGATTGAGTGGCGAAGTTGGTTATTTGAAAATAGGTAAGGTTTGATATTGGAAACCCATATGATAAGTAGGTTAGGTATGGATTTAGCGCATAAACTTTCCTTTGAAGGTCAACTGTACAGAAACAGGCTCGACACATTGCTGCCCCATGTTAGAATGTGTTCAGAGTGTTTGGGATTGTCTGTCCTGATTTTGGCCGTAATTGGGTGAGCCTGAAATTGGTTCGGTTGGATCTGAGATTGGACCAAGAATTACTTGACCTGGGTCTAGGGCCTAAGATCCATTGGGCCCTAATACATAGTGATGGAGGCAACTCAGATCCAAATATTTTCCTATTAAATAACATGAGTATTAATGAGAATGGCCACGCTGTTAATTTTTTCGAAATAGATGACCTAGCCTGTAGGGTGGACTTATTGATCATTCTAGTCTCCACATTTACTACCCTCCGTGAATTGCCGCTTGCCCCAGTATCACAGACATCCAAGTTATATTTGATGGATTGATACACAACATGCACTCTTGTTAAATAAATGCTCCCAAACCTAGGGGTGCTGCTCATGGGCCGGACCGAGCCGGGTTAAAGATAGGCCGGGCCCAACTTTAGAAACACCGGCCCAGGCCTGACACGGTCTGTAGAAGTCAGACCCGAGCCCGCCCATTTAGTCAATCGGCTGGGCCAACCCAAGCTTTTTATCACTTTTGTGGGCATTTGAAAATTTATTTGGACTAATTAAATTAAATTACATGCATTCCTTACACGGTCCGCGTCGATCCAGGCTTTGGGCTTTCTTTCACTTATTCGAAGCCCAGCCCAAAGAGGACTGGGCCTAGCTTGGGCTCGGGATAGCCCCGCCCATGAGCACCCCTACCCAAACCAATTGAGGTGCGTCTCTGGCTGGGGAGCTTGATTGAAACCAGATGACTAAAGTGTGATGAATGTGAGTCACAGGGGAAGGAACGTGATAGCATGTGCGAAGCACTTCACGGGTGATGGAGGAACACAGAGAGGGATAAATGAGAACAACACGATTGCCACCTATGGTGATCTGTGGAACATCCACATTCGCCCTTACATTGACGCACTTGCTATGGGTGTCTCCACAGTCATGGTCTCCTACTCCAGCTGGAATGGTGTCAAGATGCACGGGAATCACTACCTTCTCACCAGCGTCCTCAAACAACAAATGGGCTTCCAGGTTGGTCACACTTAGCGCTCTCTCCCTTGAGTAGAATCTAAAGTGTTTGTTTTGTTCATTGTAAAAACTATTATTAATCAAAATCATTATCATCATCATTGTCATTGGGGTCTTGTCCTCCCAACTCTCAACCATGTTTCAGTCAGCTACATGAATTCTATTTCTCCATTTCAGTATATCCCAGGGCAAATCCTCGGATAGCTTGTACTTAGATCTATCATTATTACTTCTATCAAAATAAGAAAATAAAAATGAGAATTAAAAAGAAAGGAAATGAATGTGGCAGGGATTTCTAATCACAGACTGGGAAGGCATTGATCGTATGACAAGTCCCCCGGGATCAAACTACAAGGAGAGTGTGAAGGCAGCCATCAATGCAGGCATTGACATGGTCATGGTCCCCAAGGATTATAAAAGGTTCATGACCGACTTGACGGACCTGGTGTCCTCGGGCCAAGTCCCCCTATCAAGGATCGATGACGCTGTTAGGAGGATCCTCACAGTCAAGTTTGTGGCTGGGGTGTTTGAATACCCCATGGCTGACAGATCCCTCCTTGGCATGGTTGGCCTACAGGAACATAGGGAATTAGCGAGAGAGGCCGTTCGGAAGAGTCTTGTGCTGTTGAAGAATGGGGAGAACAAAGGGAGGAGGATGCTGCCATTGAGCAAAAATGCTCCTCGAATTCTAGTTGCTGGGACCCATGCTAACAATCTTGGCTATCAATGCGGGGGGTGGACCATCACATGGCAGGGAAAGTCTGGACAAATCACGCTTGGTAAGCAAACTAACTAACCTACATCTAAAATTAGAATATCTAGCCAGCCACCTGACAATCTAAGAATTGGCATGATATGAAAAGTGCTGTCCGTCTTTGAGGAGTGCCTCGTTTATGTCCTCAATGTCCAATTACTTGGATACCTCTTAAGATTCTAAATGTTCTAATCAATCTTGTAGAGGTATTATGCTTCCCAAGCGTACCGAAATTGATACTTTATACCACCCTTCCGTAAATGACTAATAAATGAAACTGAACTTTGTGTTTAGGTACAACGATCCTTGAAGGGATCAAGGGGGTGGTGAGCAAGCAAACACAGGTAGTGTTTGAAGAGAAGCCGGACGAGCACTTCTTTGAGAACAATGGAAACTTCTCTTATGCTGTGGTGGCTGTAGGCGAGGTCCCCTATGCTGAGACCAACGGTGACAATGGGGAGCTGGGAGTGCCAATGGGAGGTGCAGAGACGATCAAGAGGGTATGTGGGGCGGTGAAGTGCGTGGTGATTGTGGTGGCGGGGAGGCCTCTGGTAATAGAGCCCTATGTGGAGAGGATAGATGCATTGGTGGCAGCGTGGCTACCAGGAAGTGAAGGTGGGAAGGGAATAGCTGATGTTATATTTGGGGACTATGAGTTCCAGGGGAAGCTGCCAAGGACATGGTTTCGACGAGTGGATCAGCTGCCCATGAACGTTGGTGACCCACACTACGACCCTCTCTACCCATTTGGATTTGGACTCCGTATGAACCTACTTCCACCTCGCAGGCCAGTGCCATCTAATCTTCTTTCCTCTCCTTCTAATTCTTCTTCTTCTTCTGCTGCTGCTGCTGCTGCTTATGCTTAAGCCTATATAATATGTAATTTGTTTGGCCTCACTAATGTATTAGTTTAGAAGTAAATCCTTATTAAATGTGAAATGTATAAGCTAATCTGTAGGACAGTAGATGGAATTCAATCAGGCATGTCCGCAGGGCGGACCCAGAATTTTTATTTAGGTGGGGCAATTATTTACCATTTAGACATATGTGCTTCGGACATGAGGCGATTGTGTAGTGTTTAGACAAATATGTATGGGGGCCCATTTAAATCAATGAAGAATTTAAAATCAACCTGGGGCGGTCGCCCCACGTCATCAAAGCCTGGGTCCGCCCCTGCATGTCCGATTAATATAAGTTCTTAGGGTCTACAGCCAAGATTTGTCTAAGATTTACATCCTAAATTCTAGGGCTGCACATGGGCGGTTCGGATCGGTTTAACACTAAAACCAATAACCAAACCGAACCTGTCGGTTTTTTAATTAACCGATCCGATCCGACCGATGGAGAGGGCTTTAACCGAACCGAACCGATCCGTTCGGATCGGTTTGGTTCGGTCGGTTAAACCGTTGTTTTTTATTTTTATTTTTTTGAAAATCAGACATTGAAAATAACAAATCAAGGACCGAATTTTTATCCTATGTAACCAAGACTCTCTTGAATTTCACAGCAAGCACTGACAGTCAACCATCCATATAAGGTAAATGTGAGTAAAAGATGGTCATGGAAGTGACCATTTATCAATGGAATAGTTGAGGCCTAGGACCAGCACAAAACAGACGTCTCTAATCCCTCTTGAGGAATTCTTCCTGACCAGACAAAAATAGTAAAACACTACACTGATGGGAAACTATTACAGGCTCGTTCTACCAAAAAAGAACGGAAAGAAAAAAAAAAGTTGTTCCAGACAGTGGTCATTACCCTTTTATTTAGAGCAGAGAGACGCCATCTATTAGTTTCAAGATCAATCAAGTATATGTGATGCAGGTTCGGCTCTGCCTCAAGATGGAGTTTTCATCTGCTAGAGTCTCGCACAAGGCCGGTGAGGGCAGTGCTGAGAAGTTTTCAATCCCAGCCATCCACAGAGCGTGGCCCCACTGAATTACAGGTAGGGACCAATAATCCTGTGGGAGACTGGAACCCCAGCCCCAACATGAAAACGTGAATTACTGAAACAGAATTGCCTAAGATTTCCATGTGCATTAACTGACGTCCATTCTCTAGCAATCTCTATCCTCTCTAGCCCATCTGAGAATCACAATACTGTGGGAAGTCACAGCAGCAAGGTAAACCCCGACAAAATCAATTGAAAACGCTGAAAATAGAAACCCCAACAAAATCACTAACATTCAAAAGAAAACCCCAACAAAATCAATTGAAAACGCAGAAAATAGAAACCAGTTGAAAATCCAACAAAACCCCATTTGTTATTCACAGATTCAAAGTAAAACCCACAAACAAAAAGAGGATTGAACAAAAAAGAATTTGTTACCTCAGCAGCGAGAGATGCGCCTGCGCAAGGATATCTCTCTTCAGATATCGGGTGATGGCCGAGAGAGAGGGATGAGATCGAGAGAGTGGGAGTGATGTGCCTGTGTAAGGATGGTGAAAGAAGAGGTGGGTCTGCTAAGAGGGATGGAAAGGACGGCGAGGGGGATGATGGAGGATGCACAGGGAGTGGCGTGAGAGAGATGGAGAGGGCCAGAGAGATGAAGGGTTGCAGGGGATGGCGTGAGAGCTTGAAGGAGATGGCCACGCAGGGATGGGTGAGAGTGGAGAAATGGAGAAGAAGCAGTGGAGTTTTGTTTCTGTTTCGTCGAGATCGAACAGAGGGTTTCTGTTTCGTAGGTGCCGGAGAAGATTGAATAGAGGGACTGCGCGCAGCAGTGGAGTTCTCCGGCGACAATTGATGGTCGTGAGAAGGAAGAACGACAATGATCGTCGATCGATGGCTCTGAGGCGTTGTTGAGTTCCCGTGAGAATGGTAAAACAGTAACGATGAAAGTAGTAAAAAACGTAACCCTAAGGGTAAAATAGTAAAAAATTAATACTTAAAGTTATTTCAAACGGTCGGTTCGGTTTAAGCGGTTAACCGTGAGTTCAAACCGATAACCGACCGATATAAGTGGTTTTTATGATTTCCAAACCGTTAACCGAACCGATCTACTACAAACCGATCCGAACCGCCCGGTTCGGTCGGTTCGGTCCGATTTTACGGTTATACCGGATTTTTTGTGCAGCCCTACTAAATTCTACCTTTATTGCACTCAGGCCTTTATTGTGCTTGGCCCTTGGAGGACTTGGGCCTCCTGGCCTCCTATAAGGCTATTACTCTTTATCATATTGGCTTGATTAATTCCAGGTCTAATGATCTGAATTGGACTTGGTCTCTGCTTTTGTCCCAGCCCCAGAAACAGCCCTTTGTGGGGACTCACCAGAGCTGGCCTAACCTAATAATCAGGACCTAATTATTCCCGTTCGTCAGAAGGCTAGGCCTGGGTCCAGCCTGTAGCCAGAGCTATTATGCCTTTTTTTTTTTTTTTTCCTGTTACCTTTGCCATGCTGATCTGGCTCGTCAAGGTGTTTAAGCATTAATAAGTGATTGTCCCAAGCCTAGTTGTCCGCTATTTAACAAGGTGCAAGCCATTAGCTAAATTAAGCCCAGCATTGTATATGGGCGTCGGCTAGCTGGTCATCGTGCATTGGATAGCTATGGGGCTCACAAGGAAACGGTATCCATGTTTAATCGACAGTCTCTTACAGTTAGCATCATCATTTCTAATTGCAGAAAACATCCCATGCATTCTAGCTAGCAAGGCCCCTTTGTTTGATCTGTGTGGTGATTGGTCCAAAATGATACACGCACACTCTAGTGAACCAAAGGCCACAAGATCTGGCCCTGAAAACTCAACCAGGTTACTTGTAATCAGCCCAGCAAGGACCATCGAGGCTGAACTCTGAAGCCATTCTCCCATGACGATTTCCATTTTCGGACATACATTTGGCGTTTGGAAGGATGTTTGAGAATTAGAGCTGTCAAGTTTCTCGGGGCAAATGACATATCTTGAGAACCTACCAACTTTACCAAACCAGCATATACTAAATTTTATGAGAACCTGACTGTTTCGGGGGTTCTACTATTCAAAGGGCAAAGCCCAAGTAATTAGTTTAGCATACATCCAAGTGTTCTACATAAGAGGCAGAAATTCTGTGGGAGGTACCTAGCTATGGACATAAAATTCTCCATACTATTAATTTTTTACACTCGGGCATCCTTAATTTTGGTGTACTCTTTAAACGGGTTACGCTTGGGCTTTTGTATGCTTAATAAAGGTTCAATCTGTCCTGATATATTCAACGCAGAGGCATAAAAAATGGGTCGCACGCCTAGGTCTAGAATTTAGGCTCCTATAGGTTGGATTTATTGAGCCCAAATAATAAATGGGTATACCACCCATTATCGCCCTCTGTATTTTACAGAGTAGATCACTTTTTCAAGAATAGAAATTGATATTTATAGTATAGTTGGTTTTAGAGAACAAGTCTTTGAGAACGGACTCTTACCTCAGTGGTAAGAGGTGTCAGTTCTCATCTAGGGTTACAACTATAAGCATATCACCTTTTGTCACCAGAGGACTCCATCACCTCACGGGAGGCTTATTACCCTCACCCAAGTACGGATCCCAGCTCCCTATAACTGAGTACAAATGGAAAAAAAAAACATACTCTTCTTGTCTTTGTTTTTAGTTTTTTAGTATTAATTTATGTGCATGCGCTTGTTATGTTTATATGGCCATCCACTAAACATCTTCTCTATTTTTTTTTTAATGAAGGAAACCATCAAAACTTCAAGTAGCATGCCCGAGAATGCAAAGGAGAGAATCCAACTAAAACTCATTTCTACATGACAGAATCCCAAGATGAAAATATTCTGAGATATCATTTTAAAATATTTTCTATCTGGAACCTTCACCTCTAGCCTACAATGATGTATAATACAATGGCAAAAAGTGGTCTTGATGGAGCTGATTCAGTATCCTTTTATGTCTTGGGCCAGTGGGTCACTAATCCCTATTATCAAGGGCACGTGTGAAAAAGACCTCCCCGGCTCTAGCAGCACCATCAGACTTCTCATACCAATCATTTGTATTGTATGGTAAAATACAATACAAGGGAATAAAACTCAACAAAAACAAAGACTGTTAATAAGAGTCATAGGATCCCACAAGCCCCTTTAACCATTTTACGAAAACAACCCAAACAGCTATCACATCTTACCAAACAAATAGATGATCAATCACAAATGTATGGCACTTGATTGCTTATACAGTTTCCTTGTTTTTATATTTTTAAGAGTTGTGGGGGTCAACCAGTGGTCCCGTTGAGATTTGGAGGGAGAATGGGAAGGAGAAGTACCCTACAAGCAGACAACTGAACATTAATATGTATGGGTTGGCCAAATGTGGCATATTCTATCAAGGTTGGCAGTAGACACCAGTACGAGTCCAAAGGAGGGCCATCATATTCTGATCTCAATCATTCATTTATTATGTGGGAACCACAGTGGGGTGAGACAAATAACTTTAAGTACTGTATGTCCTTGGGAAGGTGGTAACTTTTTATATATTTACCATACACAAGGCAGTCATGCAAGGGCTCAAATCCAATGATATCCCTTTTTAAGGGTATGTCCTTGGGAAGTAGGAACTTTAATTTGAAATATTAGCAAGTAGGAAAGTGATCTCTAAGAATTATACTAAAAAGAGTTTGTGAAATGCATCCGATTGTTGCACAGCTGGTTAAGGAGGTAGTGTAAGTGCCTGTGATATAGTGTATAAGTTTAAATTCATGTAATGAGTGGAAAAATGAAAAAAAAAAAAAAGAAGTGGCCAATTGTTCAGTGAAGATGCCGATGAGACATCACTTTCAAGGCAGGGTGCTTATTTTATATCAAAGAAGAGATTACTATATGGTGCCTTGTAGATCTACACCTTCATTATGCACTTTCATTAAATTTAATAAAAATGCATTTTATAGAAATCCAAACAATTTCAATATCAATTAAACAAATGGCCTCAGAAAATTCCTTGTGTGTTAGGACCCTTCTTAATTTCTGGAGAAGTTTGTGCACTTTGTATGAAGTTTCAGAAATGTATGATAAAGTGCTTTGGAAAGGAGTATTGAGTTTGAAGGCCCCATGTAGTTTTCCTCATTGTGCACCTTGTTTTTTAGTTACTTATTTCAATTGAAGGCCTTTAGTATAAATTTACTATCATCAGGCTATCTGTCCCTTCTGAAATGACCTTGTTTCACGGGAAAAAGAAGAAATGATTGCCAAATTAAATAACATTACTTAAGAGTAACCAGAATAGCCTAAACATGCTTACAGCAATGCATTATTCTTTGACTTATAAGGCTATGGTATCTTTGTACATACACATGCTGGCATATATACTATATACATAATAAGCAAAGTACTAAACAAGCAACCGGCAAATCTTCTATGTAGAGACAAGCTCTCTTTAAGCCTCCTTTCTTTTGATAGGCAGTCTTCTTTTCTTTAGCCTCTTGTTCTAATGATGGTGACAGTACCTCTCCCTTGGGTGTGGATTCTTGTAAGGGCCACTACAGCTTTCCCAGAGAGGCCATGGCCATCAGCAGAAACACATGGATGGCTAGCAAATTCCCCAACTGGGTGTCGAACGGGGCGCGTGGGACGCATCAGGATCCTCTCGTTGATGTCGTCAAGGGTCACGTCCCCTTCTGCCCCACCTGGTTTCACCACTGCAAATGGGTATGCCACTCTCTTTCTGGCCATAATCTTCCTCTTACCAGATTGCTTCTCTGAACATTAATCACCCCAAAAGTAAGAAAACATAACCAGTCAAAAAGATAAACAGGAAAGTGACTAGTCATCATATCATGGATATAATTACACCAAGGAACTTTTGAATGATAGCCTTTTGTTTGCAATAGTGTATAGCAAACAAGCACATTCACCCAAACTTATACTGTAAATATAAATTGATTTTGCACAACTGGTAATCATTTAAGAGATTTGACCCATTCACCTGATGGGTCCCACCTTGGATTAGAACACCCAGTTTTTTCTAACATCTCAATGGCAATTAATTGTGAGATTTTGATTAATGGGTCATTCCTTTTGTATAGAAAACAAGTGTAGCCAAGATAAGAATATTGAGATGAATTTGTTATAAAATTTGTAAATATATAATTAGTGCATTTGGGAGCATTGAAGGCTAACATTAATGAGTGATAAGAGAAAACATGGTTTGGAGATGTAGAGCTGGCCTAACATGGTTTAGGATATATAAGGCTTTGAGGATGATGGGTCATCAATGCCAAGTAGCTTTGAGGCTTTCTGACCTGAAGATAATGGGTCCCTTGAAACAGATGTTTCTTTTCCGTCTGGGTCATGATCAGTGACTGAATCCTTGTAGGTAGAAGGGGAAGGCGAAAGTCTTTCATTTTCATTTTCAGATGTCGCTTCTTGTGACTTGGCCTCCATAGATAGCGTTGCTCCATTGCCAATCCCAGTAGTTGAGGAGCTTAAAGGGTCACCTGTTAAAAACAACTGATCAGTTCAAATGAGAGAGATTACTTTAAAAAAAAAAAAAAAAAAACCTAATCCCACTTCTTCTACATACAAGAGAGGAGTGATAAATGGTTATTTCTATTTTATGAGGAGGTCAACAGCCGCACAGGCAGGTTCTTAACCTTGGTCATGGAGGGCCCCTATTTATGATCACTGTCAGTGTGATTAGTCTTCTGTAAATAAAGGTATCCCAATAGACATTCTTTCATCAAACCCAAAACATGTCAATGACAGATGTGAAAAGGGATATGGTTAAAATTTAAAAAATACGAAGGATGATAGATCCAAGAGCTCAGACTCTTCTGTTGGACATGTAGGTAGCAATGATTTGAAATGTATGCCTTCTCCACCCATCCAAACATTTTCTCAACAGTCAGTCAGAAAGGACGTGATTGGGAGTATTATTTTGCTTTTACCCACTTCAGCAAATTTAGATTGAAGCAGTAACACTTGATTATATGTGTTTCGCTCCATATAATGTCTTACAATATATAGATTATTCCGATAAAAAAACAATATATAGATTACTGTATCTAAAACTGGTACTCTCAGTGCATAAATTGTTTTACCTGAAAAAACTGTGGCGTTCTCACTCCAGTACCCATCATTTGCAAATGGGTCTCCATTGAAATTCCAATTCCAATAGTTCTGATGCCAAAGAAGATACGGAAAAAAAAGAAGAAGCAACATAAACACCTATAGACAAAAATACAAGTGAGAGCTTTAGCTTAATTTCGAAATTACTTGAACAAGGTTGTCCGACTCTGTTGTTGTGACTCGTTGCCTTTTACACCGATTGCCCCATTCGGCTATGGCATCTTGAAGATATCCAGTGGATGACTCTGATACTGATAGGAAAGGAGACTCCATAGCTACAAATAAGGAATGCATCTCAAAATAAGCTCAAAACATCAGGAAAAGAAAGAGAAAAAAAATGAAGAAAGAGAGAGCTGTTAAGTACCCAAAGGCATGTTTGCATTGAAAACTTCAAAGGTGTGGAAATCCCAGCCAAACAAGGGGCTGACAGTTTGTAGACTATATTCATAAGCCATAGCAGAAAGAGGTCCGGTCTCTCTAGCTTACCTCAATGGAGTCATGGAATTCGCGTGTATAAAAATAAATAGAAGGCAGTCAGTCAATGACAAAGATGGAGGAAAAGATAAGTGGTTGGTGGTTCTCGTGATTCGCTAGGTGATTATTCTCTTTCCTTTTATTCTTCTCTTTCAAAAATCTACTCAGCAGTCCAAGTAACCATGTAAAATGGAAGTGCACAGGGACATGTCAGCACTCAGCACTAGCCAAGTCCGGCCATCAAACCTTTCATTTCATTTGATGGGTCTGGCTCCGTACAAGAAATAATTGTTGATAATACCAAGTAGAGAGAAATCTGAGGTACTGAATAATAATAATAATAATAAAAGAACATTTTGTTGGAAGATGATCATTAACATATGGGGCCCATCCATGCAATGATCCAAATTAATGGACCATCAGGATCGCATATGTTGGAAGATGATCATTAACATATGGGGCCCATCCATGCAATGATCCAAATTAATGGACCATCAGGATCGCATATGAAATGATCCCATGAGTTTGCATTAATCTAAAGTATTAGACATTGGACCAGGGGCCATTTTTTTGTATATAAAGCCATTATACTTGTGGGCTACAAATTCAGGCAAAGATATTATTCAATTAATTCAATGCCTTTAAACAAATCTAATCTCGGCTTAACTAATCGGACAGTCCGACGATGGAAGGTGGACATGCAGGATTTGAGGATAGACACCCATTACATTAGCTTGTATGCATGGCTTATAGTTTGAGGAACACCTATGGGTCACCTGATCCTGTTTTGAATTTGATGGTGTAATGCAAGTAGTGACCAGTTGTGAAGGGAGGAGGGGAGGTAATAATTGCAAGGTATGATGTTATAAAACAACGTAAAGAGGCATATGCAAAGGCAGACATGCTTGACAGAATTCAAATGGTAACTTTTTCTTTTTTCTTCTTCCTGAGTGCAGTGCAGGTGGAAGTGGAAGATCTTTCTTTCTATCTAACAAACCGTTTGGCTTTTTCATGGACCCTGCGGATTTTTCCTTTAACCAAACCTTGGTGGCCACCATTGTTGTATGTTGTGTTGTAAAGGCATATGGGGCTCTTTTCGAGATTTTGTTGGTGGGTCCACCTTGGTCGTCCACAAGCTTGTCATGATGACGTGGGATCGATGGAGGACTCTTGTTTGGTGTGGCCCACCTACACATCACTCTCATATCGTGATTCCATTTCAGACAACTTCTTTTACACCTATACTACTCACTTTCTTTTTATCTGCCACTGCTACAGTAAGTCAAATTGGATGTTGTGCGATGATTTGCATTGTGGGGCTTACTTTGCTTGGAAGTTCCACCGTTGGATCAACCCTCTTCCTCATGGATGGCAACTGCCTGTTCATCACAGACATCATTGTTCTACTCAGTGGTGGTTGGATATATATAATGAGTAAATCACTCAAGCGAGTTTGTTATCAGCCATGTTCTTGTTGTCATCACTCTAGCGAGTTATAAAAGGTTAGCACTGAACATTAGCGACGGTCGTTTGTTACACGTGATGTGAACGTGAAATGCCTTGTATGTTTGAATGTTGCCTCTGTGAAATCTATGCACATGAAGCATAATACCATGTTTGACTTTTCAAGTAAGTTAACGGTGAAATAAATATGCAAAATCGTTATATTTTTTAAGGTATAATGTGTCAATAAGCAATTTGAATAGTTTGGATTAAAAACTTGAGGCGTATAAGAGTTGTAAAATAAAAATTAAAAAATTGACGACGGGTTTCAAAATCACATGTCTAGGGTGGAAGGAACTTATAATGACACCTCTACTAACCAAGTGTGTAATGATCTCATACATCTTTATGTGCATAAAGTTTCATATTATAAGAATAACCTTATTTACACAACATGCATTTTCATGTTTCTTAATTATATGCATCACATCACTACACCAAAAATGGAAAATTGGAACGGATTACCGTTCCTAATCCGTGTGTTCCTAATCCGTTCATCCGTTCCTAAACCGTTCCTAATCCGTTAATCCGTTCCAAAAACAGGAAATTGGAACGGATGAACGGATTAGGAACACACAGATTAGGAACGGTAATCCGTTCCAATTTCTCGTTTTTGGTGTAGTGCATGGTAAATGAGCGCAAGCAATGCAAACATGATCAGGTATAACCACTTTATATGTGGATCATTTACATATACGTAAATGAATGCAAACAAATGACTCCTCGTGTTTAAATTATTTCATATTTATTTCCAATCAATCTTTAATAAATTTAACTGTTCCTCACAAAAAAAGAAAAAAAATAAACAGAGAGTTACTTTAGTTGTTTCAATTGAGCAAAGTGGGTCCTATATAGTTCTTTTGAAAATAATCCACTTTGTGCTGTCTTTAGATAGAATGGATCATTTCTGATTAAAGAAACAAACAAGTCAAACCAACAGTGGTCACTCATGATATATATATATCTCTCTTTCATGAATAAGCACAACTTTGTTCCATAATACCAAATATTTGGAGGATGAGCAGCTACAATTTATCTTGGACAAGACTAATATTTCCATTTGTTTCAGCCACTTTTTTTTTTAAATTGTAAACCATTTAGAAAATAAAAAATTAGAATTTTTTCAAGAAAATATAATTTTGAGTTTCAATTCAATCTTAATAATTGTAGAAAATTGAATATGGTCAGCCGTCCAGTGCGACTGTGCGAGTCATTGCCAGCCACATCTTACAACCATTCAAGATGAATTTGGTAGAAATGAACATGTGAAAAGATAGGGACCCAATCCAGATCCAGAGTCGGTTTCTTGTTTTAATTACGAGCATGTGATAAACACAAGAGAACTCCAGGGTCTCACTCCAATGTGGTGTGCCATATTTTCTTCTGATCTTTGTTTAAATGAAGCAAGTATAGTGAGACACTGTAGTCTCGATATTATTATATTCTCAAAAGTAATGATATGTTGTGCACAGAACGTGCTGACACCTATCTCCCACAACTGAGAAACAGTGATGAGAATCCCAACATTCTGATTTGGGATCTTACCCACTTTTGGCCTGGATTGCATGAGTCAAAGGTGAGCCCCCTCTTGAAACATTTTCTGCCCTCATAATTGGCTCCCCAGTCACTAGTCATATGCAATAACATCAAATTTTCACTATGTATTTTAATTACTCTCTCTCTCTCTCTCTCTCTCACACACACACACAGTATTTTGTCATGGTATATTCCTGCCCACTGCACGGTGGAACTAATTTGTTTCATACAATACACTATGTTTAGGAAGGGGGAGGGGAGGGGAGGAGAGGAGAGGGGAGGAAAAATTTAAGGGGAAAGAAAAATGAAGGGGAGGGGAGGGAAAATTAATTTTACATCATCTTGTTTTGATAGTAAAAAAATAGGGGAAATAAAAAGGCAAAATTAGTGAAAGGTCCCTATAAGTCAATGTTTCCAGCCTTCAGTCCAATGAAATACTTTTTAAGGCTTATGGTCTACTCAGCTAGACTGTTTGCAGCCTAAGGTCCCTGAGTCCACATTATCTCAATTTTTAGGACTAAATTGCTCTTTCAACCATTTTAGGCATAAAATTTGAAATTTGAAATTTAAAATTTTATATTATCCCTCTTCTTCTGCAACGAGCCAAAATCTGAATATGAAACTCTCTACAGAGACCAAGAGAGAGGGAAAGAAGATCGAATTTGATCAGAGAAGGGCTCGTCCCTTCTCATCGTTGGAATCGGAGAAGACAGAGAAGACCGGAAGGAGGATTCTGTTCTCAGACTTGTCGCCCGTCGTCTGTGTCGGAGAAGGGGAGAGTTCCGATGCTCCCGCCTTTCGTCGCCCTTCACCAGGCGTCTGTTAGTTCCGAAACCATCGCTGCACGATCGCCGTCTTTCCAGTCTGGTCGCCGGCCCATCGCTGCACGATCACTATCGTCGTCGTTGTCTTTCTGTCCGGCCGCCTGCCCATCGTCGCCTTGGAAGACAACCGCAGAAGAGACTGGTTCCGATGCTCCCGCCTTTCGTCACCCGTCGCCAGGCGCCTGCTATTCCCTATAGCAGGAGAATCTGAAACCATCGTTGCACGATCGCCGTCTTTCCAGTCCGGTCGCCCGCCCATCGCTGCACGATCGCCGTCGTCGTCTTTGTCTTTCTGTCCGGCCGCCTGCCCATCGTCGCCGCGGAAGACAACCGCAGAAGAGCCTGGGCGCTGCGTTCTTTGTTATGTAGCAGAGAACAGATATCGAAGAGGAAGAAGACCCAGTTGGGCCGTCCCAGGTCTTGGGTCAGTCCAGGTCAAGTCTGACCTGAACCAATTTGCGTAAAGAAGCCCAGCTTAGTGTTTGATAAATTTATCTTAGTTTTTAAAAAAATTATTTGAGTTTTTTGATAAATCTATATGAGTTTTTATGAAATTTATCTAAGTTTTTCATTTTTGTCAAATTTATTTAAGTTTTGTGTAAATTTATTTGAATTCTGAAACTAATTTCTCTGAGTTCTGGACAAATCTATCTGAGTTTATGGCTAAGCCCAACTTAGTATTTGATAAATTTATCTGAGTTCTGGACAAATTTATCTGTGTTTTTGACAAAATTATCTATTTTTTTTGTCAAATTTATCTGTATTTTTGTCAAATTTATCTGTATTCTGGACAAATTTATCTGCGTTTTTGTCAAAGTTATCTATGTTTTTGTCAAATTTATCTGTATTTTTGTCAAAGTTAACTATGTTTTTGGAAAATTCATCTGAGTTGTTTTTTAAAATTTATCTGAGTTTTTTTGCAAATCTATTTGCGTTTTTTAAAATATATTTGTGTCTTTTGAAATTTGTTTGAGTCTTTTCAAATTTATTCCATTTTTTAAAATTATTGCATTTTTTAAAATTTATTTTCATTATTTTAAATTTATTTGCATTTTTTGAAAATTTCTTTGGATCTTTTGAGATTTATTTGAGTCTTTTGAAATTTATTTATATTTTTTAAAGTTCATTTGGACATTTTGAAACTTATTTACATCATTTTTAAATTTATTTACGTTATTTGATTACATATTGCTTTTTTTAAACTTATTGCATTTTTTTTTGAAAATATTTCTTTTTTTTAAAATGTATTTTCGTTATTTTAAAATTTATTTGTGTGTTTTTAAAATTTATTTAAAAATCTGGGGATTTCATTAAACGTGGGCAATTAAATGTTAGTTGGCTATTGTTAATGAGATATCCCACCAATCATGAGATATGATTAAAAGAAAGGGCAAATTGGACATTTTAGGTGTGAATGAGTATGAGAGGGACCTTTGGCTCTATGACTTTTTTTTGTGGACCTCAGGCAATAAAGTTAAATGTTCAGGGACCCGTCACCGAATGTCCCAAAGAAAAATGAAAAAGTATAATTTTATTTGTTTGTGAGGTAAGAGACAATTACGATTTTATCCTTATGGGCTTGCTACAAGTTTTGATGGGAAATTTCCAAAAATGGCAATTTAGTAATTTCTGCAAAAGTCCCCTATTTGCTTCTCATTTTCCCCTCAGTTTTGAGGGAAAAATCTTTTAGTAGGCCCCACACAAAATTTTTCCCCATATTCCCCTCCCCCACTTTCCCTCCCCCTTTCCCAAACACCCTCCATTAACACATTTCCTCTATTTTTTCCTTCCCCCTATTTTCCCTCCTTCCCAAACATAGTAGAGTCAAGTAGTTTTACATCCACTTACAATTACTTAAATCATTTGTCTTTGAAATTGGTTATCAATATTGGACAATCCATCACCACCCAAATATATCCATCTTATCTTGGATGGCAAGCACTTGTCATAGTTAGGACATTGAAATTCTCTAATGAGGAGAGTGGGAGCGTATAAGGTACAAGGAGAGAGGAATTAAAAAAAAAGAATTTTTTATGCAAATTTAAAATATAATGATTAAGATCCATATTATATAAAAATAAAATCAGTTACTTAGGATTCTTTTTGTTAATATGACTAAAAAATAGAGCCAACAAATTGGGGCAATGAATCGGCAAAGACCATATAATGCTAAGAGTGTGTGTGGATTAGTCACTAACAAATACTTTGCTCCAGTAAATTACAAAGGAAAGCTTATCATTAACCTGAAATCTGATAAACCCATAAATTACTTTTTTAGGTACTCCAGCATCAAGTCACTGCTGCTGTCAATGTATACTCCCCAAACGCAATTTGTTTCTTTCTCTCTGTTGTTTGTTCCTTTGGTTTTTTCTTCCCTACTGGTTTTTTCTCCAACCCTAACAATGAAATCTCTGAAGAGAGTGCGGATCCTTGTTTTTGGGACCACTTTGGGGCATGTTTTGTGCTGCATGGTTTTCAACATTTAATTCATCGTATAGTTTTGTCTTTCAGCTTGTATGCTATTTTTGTCTCCAGGTTCAAATGATCTATAGATTTCTATATGGTGGGCTCCAGTGTTGATGGGTGGGTAATTATGAGCTATATGGTGAATGAGACTTGTGTACTGTGTGTAAGATGTATGTATGTCTAATTCAGTTGGTCTCACATGACTATATATACGTCCTTGATTTGTATTATGTATGAATATCACAATATTCTTGTTTCCTTTTCAATTAGAAAACTTAAATTTCAAAGTCTTGTCAATGCTAGCTAAATATGATTTTTATGACATAAGACTTGCCACATAAAGAACTTTCTACACATTTAATAATCTTGATGGATTAAAAAAATCTTAATGCTAAGTTATAAATATGATTAGCTCGCCCTTACACCTCTCTCAACTCAACAAAAAGAAAGTTAATATCCTTATTATAATAGAGGATCTATCTATCATCTTGAAGACCTAAATATACTTTAACTCTTTCCTAATTTGATTTTATGTGATTATCAATTCTAATTATGGGCCTGGTTGTTTCTTGTAATTGAATTCGTAGAAACTTGATTTTTTTAAACATGTGTTTTACTTAAACATATGGTTTACAGTGATCTTGCTCGAGAGATAAATTTTTCCACTGTATTATATATCTAGGGGAACTGTGACTTTGGGCATCAAGGATGTCATAGGCGAGCCCATTTATATACTCATATATATGGTTGGCCTATGAAAAGCACTTCTTTTACTCTGGCCTCGAAGGATCTAAATTCCATTGAGTTTTCCATCCACGTGATTAAAGCTTATGGCTACCAACAGGAAAACCATCACAATTATTATAATCACATCTCACTTTAAAAATTAATGTTCTATTTTTCATAAATTATCTATGATCTATCCACTCAACATCTTTATCATGGGATCACCGCACTTTACTTGGATGCCACTTTACTTCTGTTTTCAACTTGATTACCTTTTTACTAGAAAAAAAAAAAACTCTTAAGATTATTTGAACAGTTTAAAATGAGAATTCATACAGATCACAAACTTTATCAATATAGTCACCACTCAACACTCAACACGATCATGGTATATTATATAAAGCATCAATCTAGTAAGAAAAATTTTCAAAATCGTATTAAGCATTATTGATAGATAACGCTCATCCTTTATAGGGCCAATTTGACAACTCTACTAATAGAATCAAGTGAAGTAAAGTTGATTTTGAAGAAAAAATAAAATATAAGTGAGTTATAATGGTATTTTATTTTTAGTTATTTGTTATGGAATTTTTTTGACATTTTGTAGGGAAAGTGGATTCCTTTTTGTATTTTAATGGATAAAGGTTGTTGCTTGATTTAAACAGAAAAATCCCCTTAGATTGTCAAAAGTAAAAAAAAACGCCATCAATATCTTATATAGATCAATTTAGTCCTCCCGCTAGGTTCTTCTCTCTCTCTCTCTCTCTCTCTCTCTCTCTCTCTCTTTTTGCTTTTGGCGCTGAGCGTGGATATCACAGTTCATTCTAAGTAAATGAGTCGGGATATCCCCGTTCATCGTTCATTACAACATAAAGAATGTCGAACTCCCTTTCTCCATTTGTTTTTTTTAGGATCCGAACGGATCTCTCTGCAACCACGTTTACAACACTAATTTGGACGGGGATATCCTCGGTTCAATTGATACAATTCTGACAGACAGCACCCATAATACTCTAGAGGGCAGGGATATCCCTGCTCATAGTACTAACACAGGCAAGGATATCCGCATTCACAATACTAATTTGAGTGAGTCCGACAACAGCAAAGGCGAAGGGGCCGCCACAGTAGACGCCCATCTGGACGAAGAGGGCGGCGACATTGCTATAGGCGGGGAAAATGTGCTTGTTGGGGTCGGATGGGGTGGGAGGAGGGATTGGTAGATGGTGATGATGAGGGTGAGGACGACAAGAGTGGCGGCAACTCCTCCTCCGTCTTTCCTCATCGGTGCAGTTGCTTTGCCTTTGGATTTTTACGCTTTTGAATTTCTGGATCTCAGTTTTGAAACGAGAGATTTCCGGATCTATTAGGGATTTATGAACGTAGACTGTTTTTGACATAACATTTGCGATTTTGAATGAGAGAATGCCTGACGGTTGCATTCTCCTTCTGATTGGGTCTTTTGACGTTCTTTTTCTTTGAAGGATCTGAACTTCAACGTTGTGGAAAAGAGAAGAAGATGAGAAAAGAAAGAAAAGGAAAAAAAAAAGGGTTTTGAGACTTTTTTTAAAGTAAAAGGAGCAGTGATATCCCCACTCAGAGAAGAAAAAAAAAAAAACCAAACATAGTCCATGAGACCACTATAGTCTTTATAAGACATTAAGAGCGTTTTTAGCTTATAACGAGTCTTAGCGGATCTTTTTGTTAAAATCATCTTTTAAGAAAAATGAAGGGAGTTTTGAATTAAAGTGCTTTTGATGTGACATCTTATTTAAAAAATGGAAGCTGTACCTGTTATGCTAGCATATTTTAAATAGGGACATTTACCACAAAAATCCCCCTAAATAGGGTAACCACAGTTGAGGACTCTAAACTTTTATAATAACGACCAAAGACCTCCAACCCAAATCTTCTATTTTTTTTTTTCTGTTTTGCCCTTTTTTTGTTGATGTCAACATAACCAGTTCCCTATTCTGTCATGAGTAATATTTGTTGACATCAACAAAGTAGTCGTTGACATCAATATAAAATTGTATTGATATCAACAAAAATGCCCAGTTATTACAATGAGTGACCCTGTAAATTTTTTGACGTTGATAGAAAATTCGTTGACATCAACATAAAACTGTGTTGACGTAAAAAAAAAAAAAACGCCAAATTAATAGCATGAGTGACCCTGTGAATTTGTTGATGTCGACAGAAGATTCGTTGACATCATCGTAAAATTATATTGACGTCAACAAAAACGCTCAGTGAACGTCAACAAAAATTGAGTTTTCCGTTGTTTACGGTTTTATTGACATCGAGCAATCTCTTTCTTACTGCGATTGAGAAAAAATAGGTAAGGCGTTGATCTCCTTCTACTCCTTCCTCTCTTTCTTCTATTCTACTGTTGTTGTTGATTTGGGGTGAAGAATGTTTTTTTTTTAGGGTTATGTCGACATCAACTAACGAAGGGCAAAAATAGAAAGAAATATTGAATTTTGAGCTGGAGGTCCTTGACTGTTATTGTAAAAATGAAAGATACTCACTTGTAATTACCCTCTTTAATAGGATTTTTGAAATAAATATCTCTTTTAAATAATAACAACCTCATGTGATAAATGGACGGCAGAGATTTGTCCCATTAGCCACCTTGGAAGTTGGGATGCATCAATATCTGCCGTTGGCTGACCTCGTGATCAGCAACTTCACGGGGCCCGAAGTCGAGACCTGGAATAAAGGTATGCTTTATTCCATTCCTACATCCTCCAATGCTATGGAAATTTGTAGCCGGTGATGAAACCAAACATACTAAAAAGCAAAAGGTCATTCTTTAGTAAGTTACACATAGAAAGGAGTGAAGTGGGGGCTCTCTCTTTCTCTCCATCTTATTCTTTCTCTTCTCTTTGTGGGTTTATTGATGCATGATGATGCAGCCGACAAAACAAATATCAAATCACATTGCAAGGATCAAAGGAGAGGGTGTGGTGAGCCTGGCCCCTTTGTCTTTTTTTTAAGAATGGATAAGATCAGAGGTGGGGCCCATCATGAGTTGACCCATCTCCTTTCTTTCCTTCTTCTTCTTCTTCTTCTTCTTCTTCTTCTTGAAAAGGTTCTCTGGTTCTTCTGTTGTCCTGATTATTCCTTGGGGTTCTTTAATATTTCCATTTTGAAGATGAACATTTCCTTGTCATGGAGACAGTAACCAATACTCCAATTGTCGTTAGCCGTCGGAATGAATTGGAGGGAGCCACTTGTTAAATTCAAACCGCAAAAAATACAGGCTCTTTTTTTATTAGGCCATATGTCACTCAAAAAAGAGTAAGGCCCACTGTTAAATTAGTGAAGAATTGTCCATAATTAAAGTACTCCTCTTGAATCAGATTGTTGTAACGGCCCAATCAGCTTAATCTGCATGGAAAACGTATTCTAATGACAACCCAAAAGGAAGAAAGAAAGAAAAAAAGAGAGAGAGAACCTCAGATGATCATGTACACTCAAGGTAATTTTAAGCATTGGCCGAATCAAATTAGGAAATCCGCAATGGGACCATGACCTCAGTGATGTGGATTATTGAACCATTGGGATACAGATTAAGCTATTAACCCACACAAGGAGCTCAAACTAAGCCAAGCCCATGAATGGAATTATATCATCATCATCATCACCATCACCATCACCATCACCATCGCGAAAGTCTTGTTTAAGTACGTGGAGGTTGGAGGTTAGGTACATAAATTCTGTTTCATCATTCTAATAGGTACGAGGAGAACATTTTTTTTTAATACACCAGTAACACCACTACATCATACATAGACCTTTCAATTCTCCTTTTAAGATTGGCACTTGGCAGCATCCAAACTGATCCTCACAAGCTAGGATGAAACAGCCACCACACGTAAAACTCCTGAGAGATTTTTTTTTTCCTTCGCTACAAAGGGATTCAAGCACAAGCACACCCACACATGCACCCATGTCCCGATCAGCTGAGCCATACAGCTTGGGACATGTAAGGTGCATATATCATTTTGGCTTGTAGCTTGATATTTTTGAAAGGGCATCTAGAGGAGCCATGCAATTCATCTAAATGCATCAAGTGTTAGGCAAAGTACAGGCCCAGTTCAAATTGGGCCTTTTAAGTATATGAGCCAAAGCGTCCCAGGAATTACTTCTCTGTCTGGCTCACAGACAAAAACACTGTCCGAATCCATCCCAATGCAGACTGGGCTTGGGCTGGCCCAGCCAATGTAAACCGAAAGGCGCAGAAAGAAAAGAAAGAAAGAAAGAAAGACAGAGCTGCGTGAGTACCTAACTGGTGGATGCAGAGCGCACAGTGCAAAATCGTGCGCTGGATGGTGGGCCCACTAGTTAAAAAAATATAAGTAGCTTAAATTACTGCCCATATCTTGTATGGGTCCCTAACAAATCTCGATCCACTTGGAGATGGGGCCATCCGCCATTGTACGTATGAGTAGTCAGATTTTTAATTTCAATCAAATTTGATCGATATGATAGTGGGTTTGTCTCGAATTAGAATGACATGAGTCTAGATCCTCTCTTGCAGGTGTTACACGGGAACCATGTAACACATGGCTATCTAGATCCTCTCCTGCAGGTGTTACACGGGAACCATGTAACACATGGCTAGAACTCTATCATGGGCCTCGTACAGATGATTTGGACCATTCAATACGAATTTCATATCCTTTGGGGATTATATTATGAACTTCTCGGTTTAATAGAAGTGGGTGCCTCCATCCGATTGAGCATATGACTGAAAACAAGACTAGCCATTGATGCGGCATCACAATTGATGTGTCATTAATCACGTTTAGGTCATGCATTCAATCGGATAGTAAGACCCACTCCTATTGAATTGAGATTTAAGGATTTTTTGCTAGAGGGGATGAGATTCAACTTAAATGATTTAGATTATCTTTATGTGGGCGTGTGATAGAGTTCTCCGCATGTGTTACATGATTCCCACTAATAGCCGCGATAGGGGATCTAGACTTGAATGAAATTTGGCTATTGGTTTGAGCAGTTCAGGTTTTTAATTGTTGCACTATTGCAATATTTTTAATTGATCTTTTAATTATTTATGTGGATGACTTTGTGGCCCCGTCATAAGCTACGGTTGGTCAATTATAGTGGTGTTCTTATTTATTTATTTTTACCCAACCTAGGAGACTGGGTCGACTCAAGAGAGCCCATACAAGTGGGAAGAGAAAGTCCACATGGTGGGACGAGGGAGCCCAGAAAGTGGGAAGGATAGCTGACATAATAATGAAATATATTCGGGTGGGCATGGCCATCTAATCTAGCTCATAGGAAAATATTGGCCCAGGGCCCAGTTTATCTATTGATTAATTATCTAGCAGTTTGATCCAACTTTGTCTCAAAGTTGGTTGAAGTTGAACTGGGCTGGGCCCAGCTCATACTTAGCTTTGCCCAACATATATTTATTCTGGACCTCATTGTTCAACTCCAAGACAAGGAAAACAGTGCAAACCCAGAAGTCAGCTTAGTACGTAATCTATGTCT
Source organism: Litsea cubeba (assembly GCA_012931725.1). Lineage (NCBI taxonomy): Eukaryota > Viridiplantae > Streptophyta > Magnoliopsida > Laurales > Lauraceae > Litsea > Litsea cubeba. Next base: position 159,720,745 of record CM022944.1, on the reverse strand, counting down.
GCCAAAATATTACGTGCTATGGTTTTATTTACATCCAAGCCATTCTCCTTTCACAATTCAAGCCTTCCAATAGGAACCCAGATTAAGGTGGGCCTGACTTACATATGAATCCAATGGGCTGGATCAAAATTTATGTTTAGTGTCTAACGCCTTAATGGGTTAGATCAGGTATTCGACTCTTGGCCTGTCAGACCAGGTGAGTTCAGCCCAAATCTGGCAGATTGAGACAAACCCATATAACATGGAATGGGGATTGTCCGAGGCTTTAACCTAGAGAAATCCTGAGTTAAAACGACTGGAGCTCCACAGTAGGGCCTTCCTAACCATTCAAAATAAACACTCTATAGTTATATGAGATATGATGCAATTTAATGATCATGTTTTTCATCAAAAGTCAATTTAACGGTGTAAAAAAGAAAAAACTCTGATTGATGTAAAATTTGAGGACACCATATATCTAAGAAGAGTTAATTTTGAATGGTTCGAATTTCAATAAATGAGCCCACTGTGGATTTCCAGTACTATTTAACTTGGTGTTTCTCTAGGTTAAAGCCTAATTAGGGAATCCAGACTCGTCATATGTTATGTTTGAACTTAAAGTCAAAGTCAAAGTCTTTCTGACTTGGATTTCATTTTTGTCTTCTACTTGGCTGCTCAAGATTCTTTTGACATTCTTGGTTCTTGCCCTCTTCTCATTTGCCCAGTAGTCCCTCTCCAGGGTCCAGGCTCACTTTAATATAACCAAAAAAAAAAAAAAAAAAAAAGAAAAAAGAAAAGAAAAAGAAAAAGAAAGGGTCCACGTTTGGGTTGAGCACTGGATCCAATTTATCTCTGGTTTCATTATAGCTAATTAAGAAGACTTTAAATATGATTAACAAACATTTGATTGTTAGTTACAATTTTTATTAGTTGTAGTTATCTTCTCAGTTTGTGTTATCTTTTCAGTTTAATTGTTACTCTTCATGCAGTAATCAAGTAATTGATTTGGCATATATAGATCAATGGATGATATTGACCTGATCAACGGCATCAACGCCCCACCCCCCAGATTAGCACTGCCGGTCACTATCCGATCATCAGCTCTTGCAGGACCTTAATCCATGTTGGTTAATGATCAAAACCCATTTTGCACTAATAACATGCCTCTCCCTCCTTATAATTTTGGGCATATGATCATAGCTCCAGCATATAACATTAAATGTTTCAGTAGTGCTGCGGACTACAAAACTCTTGGACCTTGGTGTCTGTAAAACCTGGGTAGAGAAGGTCATAGAAAATTCAAAACAATTCTTCAGCTCTCACCTTTCTCTCTCTCCGTCAGAGAGAAAACCATGATATGTAAATCAAAAACCAAGAAAAACGAAATGCAATTCCGACCCTTGATTTAGTAATTCAAAGTCTCTCCTTTTAAGTAACTAATTTTCTTTATATGACCCAGTGGCAGTCACCCTATGATCAGAAGGAAATGATAGTTTAAGTTTAATAGAGTGGGAAAAAACAGAGACAAAGAAAGACAAAAAAAGGCTCCCACTTTCCATCACCCAGCCCTTCCATACGCATCATCCAAAGTCCAAACACATACTCATCATTCATCAGTAACAGCAAAAATGGGAAAAAAGATGTCATTCTTTGTCTGCCCATCATGCCCGGACCGGAAATAGTTCTTTTTAATCAGAGGCATGGCTTTTCCTCTTGGTGCAACAACCACATAGAGCTGAAAAACACTTACCGAGAATGCCCTTTAGAACTCTGCCTCTCACAGGAACCCAACGAGGGGCATTTGGGACCTTTTTATTTGGTTTGGTGTTGTTGGGGGCTTTGGCCATATAGAGATGGAGAGAAAGAGTACGAGGTGAAGGGGAAGAGCCCATGTCGGTGGAGCAGTATATATAAGCTGTTTAGGCGCGTAGAATATACGCGTTTGCCATTCCAGGAAGTTGCATGGAAGCTCTGAATCAGGATCTAAGAAATGGGAGCAAGTCTTGTCGTTTGCATTGCTCCCTCTTCTTAGATCCTGCTGGAGAGATTCCATGCATTACCCTGCATACAATTTATATATATATATATATGCATAAATAAATAATAAATTATAAGTAGGTTATGATGATATTTTAAAGAGCTAGTTTGATATTTGATATGAGTGTTTGGGGTGCTTCCAAGGGCCTATTTTTTTACTAGAATATTGAAAACTATCGTCGGAGAGTTTTACGACTTTCCCATATTCTGTCTCCCACTTTACAACGTAGTATTTTGGAAATTGAAAATCCTATAATTCTACATGCCAAAAGTGACATTTCACCTATCTCATTTATGATTTCTCACCGTTCAAATTGAGAATTCAAAAGTTTTGAAAGATAGCAGTATTGACTGCTTTCAGGAATTCCAATGTAGTTTTTTTTTTCTTTTTTTTTTTTGGGTATAAAAATTCCAATGTAGTTAACGTCAGAACAGCTCTAAACAAGTTTTGTTTATGGAGGAATAGTAAACACGTTTTGGATGTAGAACAAGCGCGTGGAGGGCTCTAGGACTTCCCACCTCCAATATCTAAAAATGGCGCTTTCAATGAAGGTCATTTTGTCACTCTACAAGCAAGCAAACAATGAAAGGAAAGCTATATGGGAGCAGACGGCCTAGAAATTTACATTATTGAGCTTGTCCTTTTGGCCCGAGAGTGGGGTACTGTTTAGCCATCGAGAATCCGTTTTAATACTTAATTTTGACTCAGTACCTGGGTGGAATGAGAATCAAATTAGTGGCTGAGTCAGGTCAAGGCACCAAATATATCTGCTCAGCTCAGTGACCTTCTGATCGTGAGTCATATCTATACTTTTCAGTTTTGAAGTGTTGATAGGCCTAGATCTTGTCTGAGGTGCAGCCACTTTCGCCAGTCTCTATAGAGACAACCCTTTGGGCCTTTTGGCCTGTTTATTAGTTTTTTTAAGCAAGTGGAAAAAGCCCTAGTATGGGACCCATCAATATGAATGATGATCGGAATGATCAAGAGAGACGAATAGCTGTAAACATTGACTAAGGTTGGACCTAAAATCACAATGATCAAACAATCATGAGCTTAGAGTTTAAAGCTCAAAGTTTAATGCTTGACTACAAAGGAGTAATCTATTTCCGTCATTTGAATCTTATAATGGAAAATAGTCAAATCACAGTCAAACTGAAACCGGTCTTAATTCACAGGGATAGGAATTGAAGAAATTGAAATGAGACCCGTACGTGGACTACAGGTTCGTTAATTAAGCGGGCCATTGCCTTTACTTGACTCTTTTTTGTCACTTCATTGTTCTATTGTTATTGGTAATTTTATTTTGAAGAATCATCTAATGTATCAAAAGTCTATACACCTGGCTCTGTTTGGATCCTTTCGAACTTGACTGCCCAGCATTTGTAATTTTACCTGTACCTCTATTGGCCTGTAGTTTTGCTACGGCAAAGATGAAAGCTATTGTGATTTGAAGGTACGTAACTCAAGTTATCCAAATGCATGAACCTTCATTTACAAATAAGTACTCTTACCTTAGATACACCTAAGAATATTGTAATGAGCATTTTGTCCTAGAATTGAAGTAGTGATGATATGTACTTAAGTCTTTGTTATAACTTGTGACCTTTATACACACATAACAAATCTTGTAGTGAGTGCTTATGCTGCCTAGATAGCGATTTAGAAATAATTAGTGTACTTAGTATCATACATCCATAAAATACAGATGGTAACTATAGAACCATGGAAAAAACGTTAAACTATCTTACCCATGTACCTGTCTAAGCCTTCCTAGCCTTGTAGTTGGAATTTGAACTTGACTAATATAAGGGTGTTTTTTTTTTTATCCTGTAACAAAATATGATGGATTTCATGAAGTGGTTGAATGCTGATGTTTGACTGTCATTCAACGCGACTTACTTATATTTAAAGATTAACGGAGGTGATTATTTGTAAAAAAGACAGATGATGGTTACCGACATAATTTTATTCATGAGTATAAAAGTGTTTGAATACCGCAGTTCTGCAGCAAGTTGCCTGACTATGACCGGATCAAGACATGCTACCTTTTGAGGACCTTGAGGCACAAAGCAACCGCCTCCCTCCAAATACTATATCTATCATATATGTCACCTTTAGTTTACTTCTTCCAACCGACTTCTCATAAATATCCAATCAACTCATTTCACTTGTTCATGGAAGTTAAGAAGGGCCAATCACTGTACAAGATTCTAAAATACTTTGTATTTGGACCATTCTTGGGGTCTCTAGAATAACAACGTCTCCTATAGATGAGAGAGAGAGAGAGTATGATATTTCTTAGCCCAGGTATTAATGTTTATCTATTCTTTTAATAAGAAGGACCCATATGTTTGATTCGAGGGAGGTTAGAAATGAGTTCCAAGGATTAAAAAAAGGGAATTTGAGGCATGTGGGAAACTAATAAGAAAAAAAAAAGACTAGAAATAGTGATGAAAGTTTGAGCATATGACTCACATTGATTTTATACTAGACTCAGAAATAACCCACCATGTTTGATGTTGTCTAGAGCAACAAGCAAGAAAGGAAATTACTAATATCTTACACATTAGTAGAGGTTATAAACTACATCAACAGTTATAGGTACTTAAGCAGTGGGAGCAAATCTCTCACCCAGTTTAACCACCTAGGATCAGAACAGCGTGTAAAGGTGTAAGATTAACAACCTCCACGGTAAGAGGAATTAAATTGTGATATACTATCCCACTAGCTTTGAATATTGTTTTTATTGTTGGCATCGCAGTGATGAGCATGCTGATGCTCATCACTCTTGTTATATATTTACTTTTAGTTAGATTGATATATCTTTCTCAATTAGCAAGATAGAAGCACAAACCTCCAAAATCTTAATGTCCTAGCTGCATGATTTACTAAATTTCTTACCTCGCGCACTTTCTTTAATGGATTTCACTGGGCGGTAAACTGTAAATCGGTGTGTGGTTCGGTAAGATTGCAAATCACGACATGACTGAGCTGAATGTCTCATTTAAAAAGCTTGCTTAATGCTGTCATATAAGTCGAAAAAGTAAATTGTAGGTATAGATTAAGTGCTTATCACTAGCTGGTGAACCACAAAGCTATGGACATTTGTCTGGGATGGTAAGAAGTCTCCTTAAAGAAAAACACTACTAACAGAATGCACTTCTTACATCAGCTCTAGAAAAGATCTCAGATAACTATGAAGGAACCTTATCTTATTGAAGACAAAGGGTTTACTACGTATACGATGATGATGATGATGTCCTTATTCCTTAATATACGACTAACAGAAATGACTAATAAAAATACCCAAGAGAAAAATGTCCCTTGCATCTAACATATACGTCATTTACCATGCGAGACTTTGATCAAACCATTAACTTCTTTGGTAAGTTTTCTGAACTTCCATGAAATATATAATCTGTTTTGATACTACATCATAGTTAAATATTCTTGACAATGAAAGGCAGGAATGTTAAAGAAGAAGAACAGTGAAGATTTCCAAGATTACAGTAGGAGCTAAATTGTTTCTGCGACGCAAGAGAGTATATCATCTTCTAGTTAATTAAACATCTTATAATGGCAGGCCTGTTGAGTGACAACTTCTGACCAATACAACATAAGCATAAATAGTACTGCATGTTAACATCAATGTGTTCCAATGTATCAGAGAGTCTTTCTAGTAGTTGGGGCCCAGTTATTTATAATAATTGGAATTGAGTTCATAGATTTTTTAGTAATGCATGTTATCAAAGGGGCTAAAGGTGGAGTAAAGGTTAAAATCCACAAGGGGCATCAAATAATCTTACCTTTCACAGAAAATGATGGTCCTATCTACATCACCACCTTAAACCCTTCACAGCTCTTTTATGTTTCTTTATTAAGAAATCCAAGGAATTCAGCCCTTTTTTACTTGGTATTGAATTCCTAGGAACTCGAAGTAATGCTTTACTATCAAATGGCATAAAATTGAAGTAAGGTGAAGATCATCATATGGTCTCCCCTTCGATAGGAAATAATTACCAAACCATCATCTAATAAATAAAATCCAAGGAAAATGAAGGCCCAACCAACATCTCAACCTTATATCCTTCACCTTCACCATAAAGCCCTTGTAATTCAATAGAAAGTAGGCAAACGGCTTAAGCAAACATGGAGGCAACACAACGAAGTAGATGTCCATATGTACTTAGCACATTAAATTTCCTAGATCATATTGTGGACCAGGGATGCAAATGAGTATTAACTTCTAATGCCGGGTAGCATTGAGAAGTCTCGACTTTCGTTGCTTTTCTATTCATTCACTCCTGTTCCTGCTAGAGGATGACAGTTCCTTTTCTTGGAAGATCAAAGAATATATGACATTCATGTCAAATTGACATGGAACTTGATTTATTGCACTAAAAAACAAGAACTTGTATGCCTTTTCCTATTGCAAATGTTATAACAATGAGCAAGAATAAGGCATTGATGAATTAATATAGCCCTATGTCATTAGCAAGGAGTCAAAAATTTTGTGACCCTTTAAATGAGTTATATTCCTTTTAAACCTTGATCTGCGTGTAGTAATTGCAATGGATTAGGAGTCCTTGCTACAAATTTGTACTGTGGATAACTGCAGAGTAATGGTCCGAGTTATAACTGTGGCCATGAGAACTCAGTGTACGTAGTATTCTTCTAAACCCTAGTAGAACTCAGAGATGAGTGCCTTTCTGCTGTAGTACGGGCTCTTGCCGTGAATGTCAAGCTCATGCTCGTCAGATAATCTGTATCATGTCCTTGGAATGGATGAGAACACCATCGGACTTTAAAGATTTTTTTTTATTGACCATATGATAACTATGTTAAAATGACAATCCGATCCAACTGATAACGTGATAAGATAGTAGGAGATGTTTTAAGAGTGAATTCAGTATTCAATAGGAAGACAGCACATTCTCGGAGAGTTAAAATGAGACTTATGTGCGACAACAGGTCTTAAATGCAACATAATATGAAAGTTTTCATATGGACCCCTCCCCCCTACCCTAATGATTAGTTCCATTAGTCGTAATCACTTCATTATAATTCAGAAATATTTGGGAACTAGATGATTGGGACTGTTCAAAACCTTAAATTAATATTACACATGTATTGAAGCAACAAAATTTATAGTTGTACATCATATGGTTATCATACAACCATGGATTTCAGGAAGATGCCATAACAAATCAGCATCTTGAGTACATATGCTTGGTTTTGTTGCACTAGTTGGAGCTATAATGTGTTTTAAAACAAAAGGGGTTAGTATTTTACACATGGAAATTAGTTCCTCAGCATGTTTTATCCCTGATAATAATTCCTGCTGTTAGTTAGGGTTTTCAACGGCTAAGAAATCAATGAATGGAATACCAGATTCGCTTTGACACTCCTTGTGATTCTCCACCTCAACTGTTCTTCTATGATCATACGCACCCGTAGAATTGGTGTTTACATGCAGGAAATCATAAAATTTGATTGGACCATCTCTCCCTATACAAGTTTCACACAATAAAAATTGAAGGTGACCTAAGCAGAAAGATAAAATCAATCAAGAAAGTATAAAAACACTGCAAATTATTTTACCTTTGGGCACCTTTGGATAATAATCATCAAACTTGGAGGATAAGTTGTTCGGAATTTGGCAAGGGCTATGTATGATTGCATCTCCATCTCTTCTTACATAGTTCATCAGAGATGAGAGATTATCCGAACTGGAGCTTGTACTTGTACCGAATTCAGACAATAGAATCCCTTCTCTAATAATGGTCTGCGCCGCTTTCTTAGCGAAATACCTTGATCTCTCTCTACACCGCCGTGCCTTGATCACATGCCAGTGGTTCTTCACTGCGTTATCGGTCCGGCCGGGGAAGAGCCTGGCGATGGTGGCCCATCTGTTTCCATGCACCTGATGAGAAGCAAGAAGACGCTCTTCCTCCTCTTCTGTGAAAGGACTCCTATTGATTCTTGGATCCAATTGATTGAACCATCTCAACCTACAACTTTTCCCTGCTTCAATTGTTAAACAACATCTGGATTACCAACCTAAACTCATAATTTATTCATCTAATTGGAACATCCCTTCCTATAGAACTCCATTGATCGAGAATAATAGAAGGGATTATAGATAAAAACTCACCCATTATTTCTACTTTTGCTATAAGTAAAAAACTAGTGCACTTATCTTCTCTTATAGTACCCAAAGTAGAAAATTGAGTTAGCCTATAAAAATTGGTGTCTATATATCAATCATTAATTTCTCAAAAACAAATGTAACACTTGATATCTATTGAACCTGATCTTCCTGGAAGTTTTTCCGCGATGGCGTTCCAGTTGTGGGGGCCATATTTTTGAACCAGTTCCTTGAGCTTTTCATCCTCAGTTGGCCTCCAATGGCCTCGGGAGCACATCTTATCGTTACAGAAGTGGAAGCGGGAAAAAAAAAACAATGACCAAAGCACAACACTAGAAAGAACAAAAGCAAATCGCCAGAGAAAAAAAAAAAGAAAAAGAAAAAAAATGAAAACTACGAGAGACCCAGATCAAGAATCTCATAAAAGTGATAGTTGTTTATGGGTTCGGTTGATTTGTCCCCAAGATTTATACAGATATGATCATTTAATAAAAACAAGGAGAGAGGACAGAAGAACCCTAATGATATAGAGAGAGGACTACGTTTCCGTTAGAGAGGGGTAGGAGAGACCTGCATCAGCAACTGACGCTCCGTCTAGGCTACCAAATGGGGTACTTTAAAAAACAAGAGAGATAGAGAGTTGTTGCTTAGTGTGGTGATTTTCGTTCTCCTTTCAACGTCTTTCCAAGTTTTCTAACCTACGACGGCTACTTGTACCTTCCTTTTTCTAATACATGTTACGTTTACGATAAAACTGATCATATTGTTATAATGTTATTGCTTCTAGAAACTTTCTTCTACAGAATAAATAAAAAAAGAAGACCCAATAATGAATCAGAGTACGTAATATTCACCATCGGATCAATGTGAAATCATAAACCCTGTGATGAATAAGACTAATGGTGAGTATCACACTGATCATCTGATAGATGTTTCATTAGCAAGATGAAATTGGAATGTTGTTTGGATCCAATGGTTACAATGGTGGGCCCCATAACGAAACTTCCTCAAGTGAATCACAACTTATATCGGTAATATATATTCAGGTGAGAATTAGTTCTCACATATTATATTAGAATTTTTATGGAGCCCAATTGTGGGCCCCATTTGGGGATGAGAAGATCTATATGAGACCACTTCAAATATCATGTTTGACCCCAAACCCATGCCCCTAACCCCTTAATTAGATGCTTCTAGTGTGACAAAATTAACAATGATATAATTTGAAGACTACTTAAGAGGAAATATAGGGTCAAGCGAAAAGGAGGGAGTACCAAGTACATGCTAAGATGGTTGGTCAAGTATTCTAGAATAAAGTCTTTTACCAAGAAAGTAAGTGCCTGTCGCTTGGAAATACAAGACTAATGGAAGAGACTGAAAAAAGACTCCGAATGGAGGAATTACAAATGTGATTAATTCCTTGAGGACAAAAATATAATGTAAACATGGATGCTAGAACTAACAGAGAAAACTCTAAGGGACTATTTGTTTATATTAGAATACATAGGAATTAAATACATAGTGGTTAAAAAATGAGGATTAATTGTGAGTTTTACAAAAGAAATATCAAATTATATTTTCTTTTAAGGAAATAGAATCAAAAGAAGATGATATTTGATGCTTATTCTTGAAAATTCACCTTTGATAATCATTTTTTAACCACCCTATGTATTCAATTGCTACATATCTTAATGTAAATAAATATGGCCTAAATAGATGTAACAAGGCTTTGATGATGATGAAGATGATAATGGTGATGACCAGGATGATGACTTTGTTGAGATTTTAGTCGTGGACACCCCAAACCTTATGGCAATTTATCAGCAATACGTGTGGCGGTCACATCCATTTAGACCATCTTAACCAAGACACTTATTTTGAGAGTAGTTAAAATCTAAAGGTAAATGATATTAAGATTCGTAGGAATATGAGTTTTTTTTTTTTTTTTTTTTTTTTTTTTGCTAAAGGGTAAAATTGTATTAAAAAGAAAGGGGGCAAAGCCAAGAGGCCACACCGAGCAGAAGCCCCCAAAGCCAAGAGGCCACTGCTTAGCTGTTTTCTGTGATGTTGGATTTGTCCTAAGCGGAGGACATGATTTGTCGCTGTGTAGCACTTCACTCTTGAAGAGGTCGAATCCACAGAGAACGGACTAGGGTTTCAGCTTTAGAGGACTTCTTTTGGTCGAGAGTGACCAACTTTTGTTCAATGGGTGTAATTAATTCTAATCTAAGGACTGATTAAAACTGCAGAAAACTGAATGAAAATGTTATGCTAAAGAGATGATTCAACCTAGGGTTCAGACCACCCAGATTTTTATGGTTTCATCTTCCTCTTCATTCCGCAGATAAGAATTGAATCAATCCAATTCTCACCTGGAAGATTTCTTCGTGAAAATCAAATATCAATCTGAGTGAATAATTCCCAAAGAGATTCCTAGACATTCAATTCGATAATCTGAGAGTCATCGACCCAAGCACTAGTCGTATCATCTCAGATGAACACAATTAGTCAAAGGCTTAACATCTCAATTATGATTTCTTGAAGCGGATCATCAATGGAAGTTATCTTTTATCATGAAAACATAATCAGGAAGAAGAACCATACAAAACCCAGGTTGAATTCCCCTTAGGTTAAACCATCTGTAATTCTACCCCTCCATTAATGGAGAATTCTTCAAACAGATTAAATGGAAGAAAGAAAACAGTAAAAGCATAATTGAAAGATTACCTCTAATAAAACTTGAATTAATATGAAGGATTCTGTCTTGAAACAAGAATTCAACAAAATTGAATACCAATCTTCAATGGAAACTACATCTACATTAATCTAAGGAAGGAAGAAAGAAAAAGGAAAGGAGGCTGCTGGGAAAATAACACAATTCCTAGATGGCCCTAATTTTCGAGTTATCATGCTTTATATAGGTTCCCACATCTTTAAATTACAAAACTGCCCCAAAAACTAAGTTCTGTCCAAACCCGAGTGTTCTACCGGTAGAACTACCGGTTTAACAGGTGAAATCCTCATGCCAGAACTTCTGCTGAGATATAAGCCCCTTCTACCGGTAGAAATTGCGGTTGACTTCACTTCTACCGGTAGAACTTGCGGTTTAACAGGTAAAAGTCTCCTGTCTGAGCTCTCGGCTGGAAAATCAGCCACTTCTACCGGTAGGACTTCACTTCTACCGGTAGAACTTCACTTCTACCGGTAGAACTTGCAGTTGACCAGTGGAAATCTTCTGTCTGAACTCTCTGCTGGAAAATCAGCCTCTTCTACCGGTAGTACTTGCGGTAGACTGATAAAATCTCAGGATCTGTCATTTCTACCGGTAGAACTTGCGGTTGACAGATGAAAATCTCCTGTCTGAACTCTCTGCTGGAAAATCAGCCTCTTCTACCGGTAGTACTTGCGGTAGACTGATAAAAATCTCAGGATCTGTCATTTCTACCGGTAGAACTTGCGGTTGACAGATGAAAATCTCCTGTCTGAACTCTCTGCTGGAAAATCAGCCTCTTCTACCGGTAGTACTTGCAGTTGACTGATGGGGACCAGCTTCTTCACTCTCTACTTGATCCATTCATCCTCCAGAAGCTTCATTCTTTATCAAATTTCTGCAATCGGCCAAAAACCAATATTCGTGTAAACTTATATGAAATTAACGGAATTAAACACGAATGAAGGTGATGGAAAGGCAATTAAGTCTCTAATTGCTTAATAATTAGTTACTTATCACACCCCCCAACTTGGACTTTGCTAGTCCCTAGCAAATTAAGAAGAAGCTATCTTGTCTGTACATACAATTCTCATTTAAAAGTGTAAATACATGACTTGAAAAATGCCCAATTGACACAGATGTCTAAGACCGTGACAACATTAATCTCTACATCTCATGGAATAGAACATTCAATCAAGATGATAGGATTAGAATGAGTTAACCATCACATCAAAATTAATTCCAAAGCTCACAAAAGATATCACTCAATGTAGATGTCACTCATTCAATGAACATATCCCATGGAAACTAATCTCACAACGCTCATTCTAACATCACACACATACAGAACAACACTAAAGTAGCATAAAAATTCAAACATGTTTCTAAAGGAAGTAATGACACAAAAAGATTAATTAAGGATCTTAGGATTGCATTAAAAAGGGTTAACAATGAAAGTGTTTTGGACAAAATGGGGCATGGCTTTACATGGCTTAGGTCAACTACCTTTTGCCATGCCCATACAAAAACAATATTCCCCAGAAATAAAAAAAAAACTAAAATCAACCATCACTAGAACACTTCATTCACTGACTAATTCTTCAGTGTCATCTTCTTCATCATCATCATCATTTTCTTTTTCTTTTTCTGCCCCTTCTTCTGCTGCAGTATCACTGCCACCTTTTTTCTGGCTAGGACCAGCCTCTGTCTCTCTTTGGGGTGACACATAGGGCTCAGCTCCTTGTGATACAGCCACCTTCATCAGATACTCTTGCCTGGATCTCTGTTTTTCCATTTCTCGTTTAATCACTTTCTGCCCTTCTATGCAATCATCTACCTTGCACCCAAACCACTTCATCAGTTCCATCATGTAAGTCTGAAATGATGAGCCCTTCACTTGTTTAGGAATATCAGAAGAAGGTTGAGCTGCTGATTGAGGGTCCCTTTTTTGTGATTTGGCCTTTGCCATTGTTTTCACTGTGATTGCCCCTCTATCACTAGGTAAAAGCCAATCATCTGGGCCTTTCTGTACCTTCTGATTTAAGCATATCTTGGTGATAAGACAAGGGTAGGGGAGGGCCGCCTTAGCTGAGGACTCCTCAGGGTATCTCCTCATCTGATTGTATATGAATTGGGCTACATTCATTCCTTCATTTGGGCTCCAGATCACCCATAACAATTCCATCTCCTTTTTTCCTAGCATCTTCTCATCGCCTCGAGGGAAAATGTTGTAATGCATAATCTTGTTCAGCATCCCTGCTTCCCCATTCAAATTTCCAACTGTGGTTGTCCCTTCTACCACAGCTTCCTCTCTCAACACCAATTGTTCATGAGGAATTACCAAAGGATCATCTTGAGGCCTAGGGTATGTGATTTTCTCCCTAGCCACTGGGGTGTATCCTAAGGCTTTTGCAATAATATATTGATCAACTTTCACTTTTGTTCCATTCACCATTGCAGCTATTTGTTCACCTCCTGCTATTATACGCTCCATAGATTTGAAAAATTGACGAACAAAGTCAGGAATATACCCATCAAATGCAGTGTCCATGTATTCCAGCTTGCTATTGATTACTGCACCAAAGCATTCCCCATTACCAAGTTTACCCACATCGACCCTTCTTTCAATCACAAACGCTTTCTTGTCTACCTTCTTCTCCCATTTGATCTGATCTGCACTTTTCTGTGGAGGAGGGGGAGAAGACTCCCTTGGTCGTTTTTCAGCTCTTCTATCACCTTCCCCTGAAGTGCTACCCTTGGATTTCCCCCCTTTAGCAATTGCTCCTTTCTTTGGTGCACCTCCTGATTTAGGGTTCTTTGTCCTTGGCATGGTTTAAGGTTGTGTGTAGAAGATATGAATTGATTTTGGAAGGATATGGAAGTGAGTAACAAATTTTTGAGGGAAGGAAGGGGATTTCGGAATGTAGGGTTTTCTTGGACTTTTTGGAAGTTTGATTGAAGAGATAGGGAGAAATGGTGATGAAGGAAAGGTATTTGTGTATTTTGGAGGAAGATGGGTTGGATCAATGGCGGTTTTTAGAAGCTCGGGAATTAGGGTTTATGGAGGAGAAACCATCAGCTGGAGGGAAAGGAGACGAAAGAGATGAAATGAAGAACAGAACAGGAACAAAACTTATATAGGGTTGGCTGGGCCCGCACATTCTACCGGTAGAACTACCGGTAGATAACGTTCTACCGGTAGAACTACCGGTGGATACTTCGTGGCAAATTCTTAGCTTCTCTGCCTCATTTTTCTTCTTTTGAACCGGTATTTCTACCGGTACTGCCATTCATTCATCATTTTTTTTCTTTTCTTTTTTTTTTTTTTTTTTTTTTTTTTTTTTTTTGAAATGAATGACTTGGCTAAGAATCCAACACATTCTTCTTCTGATTTTCAAAACTTTTACCCAACGATTGATTTGAGAATGGATCTCACTTAATTCCAACGAAGTGACTTATTCGCGAATTCCTCAATAACGCAATGGAATACCAGAAGTCTCCATGAATAGAGTATCTTCGTATCAGTCAATCACAAACCCACAGCCGTCAATCACAAACCACAGCCAAAACATAGAAGATTATCTTCACTTCAAGGTCATCCTTAGCCTCATCATAACCAAGCCCAATTTCTGTAACACCACCATATTCCACCTGCAGAAATCACCCCAAAACCCCCCATTCCTCCTTGCCTCCTTTACACCGGTTCCCTAAGGTTTAGCACAAGAATAGGGAATATAAAACATGGCTCAAACAGGGGTACAAGGGTGACTCTTTTCTGGTTTTATAAACAACAAATTTCCTTGTATTAACAGTTTGTGTCACCACTTCTAAAAGATGTAAAATGAATGCAATTCAAGGCTACAAAAGTATGAACTTGCAAGTGTGTGGAAACCACTCTATCACTCAAATCACTCAAAAAAAATAAGGGATATGGTACGAATTCAATTCAATGTGATGAGTAACTCACACAATCATTCAAAGACACATAGTAATCAAAGAAGGCATACATCATGTATTTCACGAAAGTGAAACTCCAAATGAGAATTGCAATGAAATGAATGCAAGGCTTGTATTTGCAAATTCTAAGTTGTGAAAAAGTAACTATATGCATGAAAAATTAACTAAATGCAGGAATGAAATTCATGCCTCTCCCCCCCCCAACTTGAATGAAACATTGTCCTCAATGAGTAAAACAACTCAGAACAAAGGGAAAAGAGAGGAACGAAGTTACCAATCTACGAAGGTTGGTGCTGTAGAATGAATAACCTGCTGAGACTTAGACACCAATTATTAGTTAGAAACAAAAACAGGGCAAGCACAGATGGTGCACCCCAAAAACCATTCACTTTTCAAAAGATAGAAATGAGGAATGAATTGTTGGTCTTTTAAAGTCAGATTCCAAGACATCACACTAAAGAACAAGGTGATACGGAGTAGCATCATCCGCTATTTCTTTTGAGATGCAATTAGGCCAATCTAGCATACAAAGAGATAAAGACATTAAATAGTGAAACACAACTTGCACGCGAGATGGCAACTAACAGATTCAAGAAAGCTTAAGAACTAGTGGCTTCCGGATAAACCGGTTCCACTAATTCTTCCACAATGTCCTCTTTTGAAAAATTCTCCAAAAATGGTTTAAGTCTTTGCCCATTTACTTTAAAAATCTTTCCATCACTGTTATGAAAAACCTCAATAGCTCCATGAGGGTAGATTTTATGCACAACATAAGGTCCAGTCCATCTTGACCTTAACTTACCTGGATGGAGATGAAGTTTTGAGTTATATAAAAGGACCTTTTGTCCCACCTGAAAGTCCTTCCGCACAATGTTTTTATCATGAAAAGCTTTGACCTTGGACTTGTAAATGCTAGCATTCTCATAAGCCTCTCTCCTCATCTCTTCTAACTCATTCATTTGAAAATTCCTAAGATCACCTGCTTTGGGTAAAGAGAAATTCAATGTCTTGAGAGCCCAAAATGCTTTATGCTCCATTTCAACAGGAAGATGACACGTCTTGCCATAGACAAGCCTATACGGAGACATTCCTAAAACTGTCTTGTAGGCCGTGCGATAGGCCCATAAGGCATCAGTCAACCTAGTTGACCAATCCTTCCTGTTAGGATTCACAGTTTTTTCCAAAATATGCTTGATCTCCCTATTGGCTAACTCAGCTTGCCCATTAGTTTGAGGATGATAGGCAGTGGACACCTTATGAGTGATCCCATACTTGGCCATCAAGGCCGCGAATGGACGATTACAGAAGTGGGTGCCTTGATCACTAATCATGGCCTTGGGCATCCCAAACCGGGACAAGATATTCTCCTTCATGAATTTGACCACAACCTTGTGGTCATTGGTCCTAGTGGGAATAGCCTCTACCCACTTGGACACATAATCTACAGCCAGCAGGATGTAAAGGAACCCATAAGAACTAGGGAAAGGACCCATAAAATCTATACCCCAGCAATCAAAGATCTCTATGATAAGCATGGGCTGAAGGGGCATGGCATTCCTCTTGGAAATGGCTCCTAATTGCTGACATTGAGGACAAGTTTTACAGAAGTCATGGGCATCTCTAAAAAGAGTGGGCCAAAAGAAGCCACACTGCAAAATTTTTGCAGTGGTCTTTTTTGAAGAAAAGTGACCCCCACACGCCTCAGTGTGGCAGAATGACAAGATACTCTGTTGCTCCGACTCCGGTACACACCTCCTAATAATCTGATCAGCACAATACTTATAAAGATAAGGATCATCGAAAGCGTACTTTCTCACCTCCACTAAGAATCTCCTTCTCACTTGAGAA
The DNA here is from genome assembly GCA_012931725.1 of Litsea cubeba. Taxonomy (NCBI): domain Eukaryota; kingdom Viridiplantae; phylum Streptophyta; class Magnoliopsida; order Laurales; family Lauraceae; genus Litsea; species Litsea cubeba. The sequence continues at coordinate 159,704,065 of CM022944.1, read as the reverse complement.
GTCCAGTCACTAGGAAGCTGCCCTGTCACGAGATAATTGACAATATCCGCATACCACGGACATGTCGACACTGAATACAACTGCTCATCAGGAAAAGAATCAAGGACTGGAAGATGAGATGACTTATCCTCAAAATCAAGTCGCGAAAGATGATCCGCGACTACATTCTCAACACCCTTTTTATCCTTGATAGTGATGTTAAACTCTTGGAGCAACAAAACCCACCGAATGAGACGCGCTTTTGCGTCTTGTTTGCTCATCAGATACTTGAGCGCTGCGTGATCAGTAAAAACAACAATAGGAGAACCTATGATATATGATCTGAACTTATCAAGAGCAAAGACCACAGCTAGCAACTCTTTCTCTGTGGTGGTGTAATTGACCTGAGCATCATTTAACGTTTTGCTTGCATAAGCAATAGCAAAAGGGACTTTACCTCTTCTTTGACCCAAAACAGCACCAATGGCATAGTCACTGGCATCACACATCAATTCAAATGGAAGAGTCCAATCTGGGGCTTGCATAATAGGTGGAGAAGTGAGGCACGCTTTCAAAGCGCTGAAGGCTTTCTCACAAGCCTCGGTCCAAACAAATGGTGCATCCTTGGTCAAAAGATTGCACAAAGGGCGTGCAATAGCGCTGAAAGCACGAATGAAGCGCCTATAAAAACCACAGTGACCTAAGAAGGATCGTATATCCTTGACGCACTTGGGAGAAGGTAATTGTGAGATCAACTCCACCTTTGCCTTGTCTACCTCAATACCTCTAGGAGACACTATATGGCCTAAGACAATCCCTTGTGTCACCATGAAGTGACACTTCTCCCAATTTAACACCAACTTCTTCTCTTCACACCTCTCCAGGACTTTCTCTAAATTCTTTAAACACCCCGCAAAGCTATCTCCAAAAACAGAAAAATCATCCATGAATACCTCCAAGAAATCTCCGACCATGTCATCAAAAATACCCATCATGCACCTTTGAAAGGTGCCAGGGGCATTGCATAATCCAAAAGGCATGCGCCTATAAGCAAAGGTCCCAAAGGGACAAGTGAAAACAGTTTTCTCTTGATCTTCCAAAGACACCTCAATCTGATTATATCCAGAATAGCCATCCAAAAAACAGTAGAAAGTATGACTTGCCACTCTCTCTAAAACTTGATCAATGAAAGGAAGAGGGAAGTGGTCTTTCTTTGTACTGGCATTAAGCTTTCGGTAATCAATGCAGACTCTCCACCCCGTGGCAACTCTAGTAGGGATCAATTCTCCTTGGTCATTAGCCACAACAGTTACCCCTGCCTTCTTAGGCACTACTTGAATAGGACTCACCCACTTGCTATCGGCTACAGGATAGATGATCCAGCATCTAACAATTTCAGAACCTCCTTCCTTACCACATCTTTCAAAACAGGGTTTAATCTACGCTGGGGTTGACGGGAAGGTTTGACATCATCCTCTAAATGAATCCTATGGGTGCAAATTAAGGGATTAATCCCTTGTATATCAGCTAAGGTCCACCCAATTGCTCTTTTGTGCCTACCTAAGACCTCCAAAAGCTGGGTCTCTTGGTGTTCCTCAAGAGAAGAGGAAATCACCACAGGATATGACTCATCAACTCCAAGAAAAGCATACTTTACCGAAGAAGGTAAGGGTTTCAACTCAAGTGTAGGGGCCTTCTCACTGCTAGGCATTGACTTGGATTCCGATTTCGGAAGCTCCTCAAACTTTGGTGTCCAAAATGTCGCACCCTTTACCTCCTCAACATCATCCAATAGGGAGTAAAGATAATCTACCTCTGGGGATTCAAGAAACTCCCTTTCCTCTTGGGTCAAGAACGTCTCCAATGGATCTGTATACGAATATGTGTTCACATGTTCTTGAACCAAGCTCTCTACCAAACTCACCTCATGTATCTCCTCATCATCTCCCAATTGTGAGGCGACATTGTAGATGTTCAGATCAAGGGTCATGTTTCCAAAGGTGATGGACATGTTCCCATTCCTAACCTTGATGACTGAATCTATGGTGGCTAGGAAAGGACGACCTAGAATGATAGGGGCTTGGTCACTAACCCCTTGATTTGGAAATGTGTCCAACACAATGAAATCTGCGGGATACACGAAACTTCCTATCTGAACTAACACATCCTTCAAAATCCCCTTTGGGACTCTAACACTCCTATCGGCCAGCTGAAGTGTAATCGAGGTGGGCTGAAGTTCCTCCAACCCAAGTTGGAGATAAACAGAATATGGTAGAAGATTGACACTCGCCCCTAGATCACACAAAGCCCTCTCTATCTTCTTCCCCCCTATCTCTACTGAAATGCACGGACAACCAGGATCCTTGAATTTTGGAGGAAGAGAACCAGAGATGGTGGTACTGACATTAGCTGCTAGGAGAACCTTATTTTGATGCAAGAACTTGCGTTTGTAAGTGCACAAGTCCTTAAGATACTTCGCATAGACAGGAATGTGTTGGATAGCATCCAAGAGAGGAATGTTGAGCTTGACTTGAGAGAAAAGCTCCCTAAGAGACTCTGCAAGGTCTGGCTTGGATTTCCCTCTCAACCTCTGAGGGAAAGGGGCTGGGGGTTGAAAAGCTTGGACTCTAGGGTCTTGAATGGTAGAAGTGGAGGACTCAACTTTTTTAGGTTCATTGGACTCATTAGTCTTCCTTGAAGATTCATCCCTAGCCTCAGAATTCTTAGGCTCCTCCATTTCTTGCAAGGCAGGAGGTGCCTTAGAAGTGGACAAATCAGGCTTACTTGGCTTGGGAGGGATGGTATTATCAATGATCTTACCACTCCTTAGAATGGTGACAGCTTTAAGATGCTCCACTTGAGCATCCGACCCACCTAAATCTTCCACAAAGTGCTGGCCTTGAACAATTGGAATAGCTTGGGTAGGCAAGGCACCCCTTGTGGTTTGACTTGCACTCACCGCATTGGTAAGTGTAGTTAGTTGAGATTTGATGTTCTCAAGAGTCCTGTTGTTCTGCTCATTGATGGAAGTCTGACTACTCAAAAAGGCTTGAAAGGTATCTTCTAGACTTCTTTTATGGGGGGGCTGATATGGAGCATGACCCTGTTGGGGTCCTTGTTGTTGAAAGTGCTGATAAGAATGAGGTGGAAACTGTTGCTGAGATGGGAATCTCTGCTGCTGATATTGTGGGGCAGAATGAAAGAATTGCCCTTGACTCTGATTAGACTGAGGAAATTGCCCTTGATTTTGATAGGGCTGAGAATATTGCCCTTGATTTTGATAGGGCTGAGACTGAAAACCCGTAGAGCCAAGATTTTGGGATGGCGGAGGGTTGTCCCTCCACCGAAAATTGGGATGATCATTGTACCTGGGGTTGAAATTCTAAAATTGGTTAGATTGGAAAGAAGATTTCTGCTGGGGACTCACAGCATTGACATCAAATGGAGGGTTACCATGGAGCAACTCCTTAATGGAAGGAATGGTAGGGCAATTGTCTGTGCCATGATCATTTTGTGAACAAATTGCACAAGATTGCTCCACTTGAGCAACTGATGTAGGAGGAATCTCACTAACTCTTTTCAGCTCTAGACCTTCTATCTGACGGGTAAGTTGAGTTATCCTCGCACTCAAATCCTCCTTCTCACTCAAAGTATATTTTCCTGCAGTGGGAACACTAGGAAACACATTTGGAGTAGTTCTCTCATTGGGATTGGTAGTGTCCCAAAACCTGATACTGCTCTGCCAAACTCTCTAAATATGCATAAGCTTCATGAGGTTCCTTGGCACGGAAAGTACCATTGCACATCATATCAATGAACTGTTTATTTGTTGAACTCAATCCCTCATAAAAGATCGTAACCAATTCAGGGATAGTAAAACCATGATGAGGGACCAAGTTCAACGTCTCATGAAACCGATCCCAACATTGATGAAAAGACTCTCCCTCTTTTTCAACAAAACTCTGGATATTCTTCTTTAACGCAATTGTTTTCTGATGAGGAAAGTACTTTTTATAAAACTCTCTTTGCAATTGATCCCATGTGGTGATTCGCACAGATCTCAGATTGTTCAACCAATTTTTGGCGTTCCCCTTCAAAGAGAAAGGAAACAGTCGAAGTTTGGCTGACTCTCTTTGAGTTGCAGGGCACATGGTCTCAATTATGGCATTGAACTCTTTGACATGCAAATAGGGCATTTCAGATGTCATTCCATGAAATTGGGAATATGAGTCAAAACATTTGGTTTGACCTGATATGCATTTGCACCATGGGCTTCATCTACTATGCAAGATGGAGCATCAGTCCACCTAGGAGTCAAATAATCATCCATTGTCCTAGGTGGTACAGCTTGATTATGTTGATGACGGGGGTCATTATTATTCAGGTGATTCGCCATTGATTCCAAAGTAGGATCGGGCAGATGCAGGTCAACAAAAATGTCAATCCCTGGCCAATCAAATATCGGAACTTCTTCAAGATCTATTCTGACCAATCTGTTGTGTATGTCCCTATGGTAATGTGAGGACATATACAACAAATAACCCCAATTATCAAAATAATCACCTAATTCTAATAGAAATAAAAACAAAAGAAAGAGAAGAAATACTCACAAAGCTGTTTTACCTCAATTGCCGCTCCCCGGCAACGGCGCCAGAAATGCTTAGCTGTTTTCTGTGATGTTGGATTTGTCCTAAGCGGAGGACATGATTTGTCGCTGTGTAGCACTTCACTCTTGAAGAGGTCGAATCCACAGAGAACGGACTAGGGTTTCAGCTTTAGAGGACTTCTTTTGGTCGAGAGTGACCAACTTTTGTTCAATGGGTGTAATTAATTCTAATCTAAGGACTGATTAAAACTGCAGAAAACTGAATGAAAATGTTATGCTAAAGAGATGATTCAACCTAGGGTTCAGACCACCCAGATTTTTATGGTTTCATCTTCCTCTTCATTCCGCAGATAAGAATTGAATCAATCCAATTCTCACCTGGAAGATTTCTTCGTGAAAATCAAATATCAATCTGAGTGAATAATTCCCAAAGAGATTCCTAGACATTCAATTCGATAATCTGAGAGTCATCGACCCAAGCACTAGTCGTATCATCTCAGATGAACACAATTAGTCAAAGGCTTAACATCTCAATTATGATTTCTTGAAGCGGATCATCAATGGAAGTTATCTTTTATCATGAAAACATAATCAGGAAGAAGAACCATACAAAACCCAGGTTGAATTCCCCTTAGGTTAAACCATCTGTAATCCTACCCCTCCATTAATGGAGAATTCTTCAAACAGATTAAATGGAAGAAAGAAAAACAGTAAAAGCATAATTGAAAGATTACCTCTAATAAAACTTGAATTAATATGAAGGATTCTGTCTTGAAACAAGAATTCAACAAAATTGAATACCAATCTTCAATGGAAACTACATCTACATTAATCTAAGGAAGGAAGAAAGAAAAAGGAAAGGAGGCTGCTGGGAAAATAACACAATTCCTCGATGGCCCTAATTTTCGAGTTATCATGCTTTATATAGGTTCCCACATCTTTAAATTACAAAACTGCCCCAAAAACTAAGTTCTGTCCAAACCCGAGTGTTCTACCGGTAGAACTACCGGTTTAACAGGTGAAATCCTCATGCCAGAACTTCTGCTGAGATATAAGCCCCTTCTACCGGTAGAAAATTGCGGTTGACTTCACTTCTACCGGTAGAACTTGCGGTTTAACAGGTAAAAGTCTCCTGTCTGAGCTCTCGGCTGGAAAATCAGCCACTTCTACCGGTAGGACTTCACTTCTACCGGTAGAACTTCACTTCTACCGGTAGAACTTGCAGTTGACCAGTGGAAATCTTCTGTCTGAACTCTCTGCTGGAAAATCAGCCTCTTCTACCGGTAGTACTTGCGGTAGACTGATAAAAATCTCAGGATCTGTCATTTCTACCGGTAGAACTTGCGGTTGACAGATGAAAATCTCCTGTCTGAACTCTCTGCTGGAAAATCAGCCTCTTCTACCGGTAGTACTTGCGGTAGACTGATAAAAATCTCAGGATCTGTCATTTCTACCGGTTAGAACTTGCGGTTGACAGATGAAAATCTCCTGTCTGAACTCTCTGCTGGAAAATCAGCCTCTTCTACCGGTAGTACTTGCAGTTGACTGATGGGGACCAGCTTCTTCACTCTCTACTTGATCCATTCATCTTCCAGAAGCTTCATTCTTTATCAAATTTCTGCAATCGGCCAAAAACCAATATTCGTGTAAACTTATATGAAATTAACGGAATTAAACACGAATGAAGGTGATGGAAAGGCAATTAAGTCTCTAATTGCTTAATAATTAGTTACTTATCAGCCACACCGAAAACAACAAAGAATACAAAGAATAGCCAACTAAGTAGCCAAACCCTAAAACATCAAAATAGGAATGTGAGTTTGAAAGTTGATTGTTGCCTCTTAATAATCTCCTTTTTATTTTGTTTGGTTCTAATCTATTGCAATTCTATATATGGTCATATAGTAAACGCCCCTAAAGAGTCAATCTCGTATCATGGAATAAGTACGGCGGTCATCTTGATGGTCATTGAAGCTCATGATGTATTCCAAATTAAGATTTATAGTTTAGACATTATGAATTGGTACCATCAAATGTTAAAATGTACATGATGTATAAGTAGTCGAAGATTTGTATGATGAATATTATCTTCGATGTTAATCTCAAGTAACTAGAACCTTGAGATACCCGACTAATGCTGGAGTGAACTCCAACACACCTGGAAAGAAGACCACCTGAACACAAGGTGGCTGGACCCTTGACAGACCCGACTAATAGGGTGAAAGTTCGCAGGCTACTTGAATGGATGCTAGTTCCAATTAACAAAATCAATGCACAGCAGATGTAAACAACTAAACAAGATAGAACTAACAATTAAATCTACCAATCACACACCATAAGAAGGCATACATAATATTTAATATGGAAGTCCATCTCGGGAGAAAACCACTATTAGAAAAATCAATCACTATTGAACTGTTACAAGATATACTCACAGCTCCTTTATCCCAACTGGTACGTTGACCTAAGGATTATAGTTGTTCTTGCACAACTTCTGATGTTGCCACGACTTCCCCGCCGTGCACCGCTCCCTATGCTTGATCATCCTTCAACACCTGCAGACCAAGATGTACAATCTTCTACAAAGGAAGTAGAAGCTTTAAACCTTTTAGAGCAGCCATTCAGAACAATCTCACAATGACTCTAAAGAACAAGGGAATCTCTCTTAGGGTATTCAAACCTCAGATCAAGAGAGAAAATTAACTTACTATCTTATTTTTTTAGTGTTGAGAACAACACCCTATATATAGCCTCAAATTCGTGCTTTAAAATAGAACACAAATATGACTCAAATTGGGAAACCCAGTATCAAAAGGAAACAATTTGCGCACCCTGATCTGAGAAATTCTTGAGGATCGATCGATCGGGTACCCCACATCCGATCGATCGGATCAACAGGTCAGATCGATCGGGTCGCCTCGTGGTGTCTTTTAAATTTCTTCTGTTTTCTTCGCTTCAGCTCTTCCGGCAAGACAACCACAGTCCATTCTAAAATAAATACAAAATACTACTCAATAGACTCAGAGTTTTGTCCAACCCATGAATTAACCAACATAAAAATACTAACACATGGGAGTGGTGAACTAGCACACCTTGGAAAAAAGATTGATTACCTACACACACATGGGAGAGGACCTAGGGACTCAACTCTGGGCAATTGTTGACAACATGACACTCAAACCATTTAGGCTATCACTTTATTCTCAACAATAAAAAAAAGAAGAGCAATTGGTTGTTAACTTATAAGAGGTGTGAACTTCTGAGATTAGATGCTATAATTTGTTTTTGTTAACATTCAATGTGTTAGTATTTTTATGTTGGCTAATTCATGGGTTGGACAAAACTCTGGGTCCATTGAGTTGTATTTTCTAATTTATTTTAGAATGGACTGCGGTTGTGTCTCCGGAAGAGCTGAAGCGAAGATCAGAAGAAAAAGAGAAGACCGGGTGAACACTGCCAGGCCCGATCGATCGGTGCCTCAGTCCGATCGATCAGACTGTAAACGCGCCCAATTATTTGGGTGGTCCGATCGATCAGATGCACTGTCCGATCGATCGGACCTGTGCGCAGAATAAGGGAAAATCTTCGTTTTGAGTTACGAAATTATTTCCTTTTGAGACTTGGTTTTCCAGTTTAAGTCCTACTTGTGCACTAAGACTTAGGCACGAATTTGGGGCTATATATGGGGTATTGCTCTCAATCCTAGAAGACACCTCTCATTAATCTGAGTCAGAGATATCATAAGAGAGAGATTATTTTCTAAAGCCATTGAAAGATCGTTCTGAAGGGCTGCTCTAGAAGGTTGTTGCTGCTTCTACCTTTCTTGTATAAGATAATTCATCTTGACTGGCAAGGTGCGAGGAGATCAAGTAAAGAGAATGGGGCACGGTGGATGTCATATCAGTGGATTCTTTGTAAGAATAAGTACTGTCTTTAGGCAGATGTACAGACTGAGGTAAAGAAGCTTGTGAATTTATCATGTAACTGTTTGTGAACTTTTGATTTTTAGTTCGTGGTTTTTCTCCCTGGATAGGGTTTCCATGCTAAATCTTGTGTCTATCTTCTTATGGTGATTTCTTGATAGATAGCTAGTTTTAGTGTCTGATTATTTATTTCCGCTACATTGATTTGTTAAATTAGAACTACTAATCCATTCTGGTAGCTCCCAAAAACCTTCAATTGGTATCAGAGCGGGTTACACTATTTTATTGTGTTAATCCATATTTGCTAGAATGGATAATCACCTTGAAGGCACTTCAATCAATAAGCCTCCTCTGTTGGATGATAATAATTATACTTATTGAAAAGCTAGGATGGTTGCTTTCTTGAAAGCCATAGATCTAAAAATTTGGAAATCAGTTGTTAATGGCTATTCCTTGCCCATTATTATTGTTGATGGGGTAACTGGTCCAAAGTCTGAAGATAAGTGGACTAAGGAAGATGAATTGGCAGCCACTCTTAACTCTAGGGCTTTGAATGCTATCTATAATGGAGTTACTATGTCTGAGTTTCGAAGAATTTCTACATGTACGACTGCAAAAAAAAGCATGGGATATTTTACATACTGTGTATGAAGGGACTGACACTGTCAAACAGTCGAAACTTCAGAAATTGTATACAGCCATCGAAACCATAAAGATGGAAGATGATGAAACTTTTGATGAGTTCAATTCGAAGCTGAATGGTGAATGATATCTTTACTTTGGGAGAGCCAATTCCTGAAAATAGGATTGTGAAAAAAATTATGTTGTCTCTTCCAGAAAGGTTTGATGTAAAGGTTGTGGCTATTAAGGAGAATAAAAATCCAAATATTCTCAAAGCTGAGGAGTTATTTGGCAACCTTCAGACTTTTGAAGCAAACCTAAGGACTAATGAAAAATCAAAATCCAATGGTATTGCTTTAAGAGCCTCCAAAGAATCATTCAAGAAAATTGCTAGTAATTCTGATTCTGATTTTGATTTTGATTATGAGGAGATTGATCCCCAAGTTGCTGTTCGATTTATGAAGTAATTTCAGGCACTTATGAAGGGGAAGAAAAGTAATTTGAAAATTCCTAAGAATTTTGTAATGAAAAAAATCTTCTAAAGTGATTTAATGTTTTGAGTGTTATGGTTATGGACACAGGTGCTAACAAAAAGCCAAAAAAGAAGGCTTTCAATTTGACTAGAGATGATGATACTTTCGAGGAAGATGATAAAAAATCTGAGTCTTAGAAGCCTGAAGCGAGCAAAGAAAAATTCATGACATTTATGTCAACTTCAGTTTCTGTTACTCCGCTAGTGTCTAATAATGGGACTGATCACGATATTAGTGAGTCAGAGACAGAATATGATTGGCAAGCTGAATATCAGATATTGTTTGCAAAATCTATGAAGATACTAAAGATGAATGAAAAAGTGGCTACAAGCTGGAAAGAATCTGAAAAGCAAAATACTTCTTTGAAAGCTGAACTGTCAGAAGCTCTTACTAAAGTGAGACACTTCGAGGTAGAAAATAACAAATTGACAGATAAATTGACTGCTGAAGCACAGAAGTGTGATTTGATTAATCACGATATGAAGAGACCTTGAAAGCTGAAAATATCGACTTGCAAGGAAGACTCAAGATGATTCTTTCTGAGTTGGATACTAGTCAAGCTTCATTAAACAGGATGAATACAGGGTCCAAAAAGCTTGATGACATCCTGTGCAGTCAAAAGGCAAAGACAGACATGCATGACATTGGCTACACTGACGGGGCATCTACATCACACGCCAAATGTACTAACTATTTTGTTCAAAATTCAGTTGTTACTAATCCTGCTGTTCATGTTACAAATACAGCTGCCAATAAGAAGAATGTGTTACGTCCGGAAAGAATTCCCACTTGTCATTACTGTGGAATTAAAGGACACATTCGACCCCATTGCAATAAGCTGCGAAAATGACCAAATCGAATGCAATGGGGAACACAGAAGACTGATTTGAAAAAGAAGACCAAAGCTGTTTGGGTCAAGAAATAAGACTTATCTTCTGTGTTGGTACACACTTTGCTGAAATGTCTAAATATGCAAGTGTGCGTACTGAAGCTTCATCACCCATGATCTGCAAGATCAAGCCCCCACCCCAGTGCTGATACGAAGATCTTATTAAGGGGGAGTCAAAATTGATTGGGAACTGCAGAATCCAGATTGACAGAAGCTGCTTAAAGATAATTGTTTGTCAATTATGGCAAAAAGGGGGAGAATAATGAAGTTAGAGTGAGAAAACAATAGCAAAGGTCTACTGATGCCGATTTGTTTTTGTTGGAAATTCTATGTATTTTGGGTTTTACTTATGGGTAGATCGTTTGTATTGTCATAAGGAGTTTTGTCCATGAATTGCCAAAGGAGGAGATTGTTTGTATTTTTATGTTTGCTAATTCATGGGTTGGACAAAACTCTGGGTCCATTGAGTTGTATTTTCAAATTTATTTTAAAATGGACTGTGGTTGTGTCGCCGGAAGAGCTGAAGCGAAGTTTAGAAGAAAAAAAGAAGACCGGGCGAACACTGCCAGTCCCGATCAATCGAACTGTAAACGCGCCCAGTTATTTGGGTGGTCCAATTGATCAGATGCATTGTCCGATCGATCGGACCTGTGCGTAGAATACGAGAAAATCTCCTTTTTGAGTTACGAAATTATTTCCTTTTGAGATTTGGTTTCCCAGTTTGAGTCCTACTTGTGCACTAAGTCTTAGGCACGAATTTGGGGCTATATATAGGGTATTACTCTCAACCCTAGAAGACACCTCTCATTAATCTGAGTCAGAGATATTATAAGAATGATTATTATCTAGAGTCATTGAGAGATCGTTGTGAAGGGATGCTCTAGAAGGTTGTTGCTGCTGCTTATACCTTTCCTGTAGAAGATAGTTTATCTTGACTGGCAATGTGAGAGGAGATCAAGTAAGGAGAACGGGGCACGGTGGATGTTGTGTCAGTGGATTCTTTGCAAAAACAACTACAGTTCTTAGGTTGAGGTACAGACTGAAGTAAAGGAGCTTGTGAGTATATCTTGTAACTGTTCGTGAATTCTTGATTTTTAGTTCATGATTTTTCTTCCTGAATAGGGTTTCGATGTTAAATCTTGTGTTTGCCTTCTTATGGTGATTGCTTGGTAGATAACTAGCTCTTGATTGTCTGATGGTTTATTTCCGCTGCATTGATTGGTTAAATTAGAACTAGTAATCCATTATGGTAGCCCCAAAAACCTTCACATTGAGAATTACATTATTATTTATATAAAATAATGAAGAGGTAGAAATGAAAACAAATAAAACTAGTTTTATTTAATTTTACCGATGATCTTGTAATGAGTCTCTAGCGTAGTTTCACCTTTTCCTCAAAGCTGTAGATGGGCATTTGGTGTTGAACATCCTTTGTTTTTTATTGGTCAGAAACATTCCATTTGTTTGTTTCAACACAGCAACAGTAGCACAATCAATGGTACTCGAAGCATAGCAAGAAGACTATGGAGCCAAGAAGACTATATATGGAGCCCCATTAAGTCTTACCAACCCATATCCTAGCTTAATTGTCATGTTCATGAGTTCAATACTTGCCCATCTACTGAATGAGATTTTTACACGCTAGTTCCTCTTAAACTCTAAACAAGTTATACATACCAAATCTTCTATCTATTTAATTCAGGAAAATTTAACCAGAAACAATGAAACCTGCCACCATCTGGGGTGGTTGTGTACTTTTACAACCTCAACCTGAGCAAAAGCAGGTATTAGAGTAGAGCCTGGAACCATTGACAAAAACCATGGAATGATCCTCAATGTCACACATACATTGTTCTTCAGTTAACCATCCAATATTAACTAATGGTAGGTCACCTGTTCCATTCTTAGAATATTTATAGCATTTTGGTAACAGATTACCTAAAAGATATGTTCGCTTCATAGACCGATACCTGAAGTTAACTCGGGCTCATGCCACACGCATGCAGCCCGCTTTGAAATAGGCTCCACATTTCAGATCCAAAGGTGAGCCCCACATCGATGCGGGCCCAATAGGCAGCTTGCTCTTTTGGATTCCATATCTCCTAAATTTGTGTTTGTTTTCAATCTGTCCAAACATTCCTCGACTGGTAGTCTTTTGATTTTGTGGGAGCCACCATGGGCAGCCACCTTGGACAGGACAAGAGCAGGGGCAGATGTAGGCCTCCTCTCAAGTCTTTATTTCATATATTATATATGCTTTATTTAGTTTATATATTAATTTTATAACAAGTGTGCACCCCCCCCCCGCCGACTCCTCGTCTGCTTCCCCCCGCCGACTCCTCGTCTGCTTATTTTTAGTTCAGCTTTGCATCCTCGACTTTCACATGAATTTTTTAAAATTGACGACATTTGTGAGTTGGTAGAGAAGTTGTATTGCCAAGACTTCACAGATTATGAGAAAAATGCAATTGGAGAATACAAATAAACCATTATAAGCATAATGTAGTTCAACATAAAGACTTCAAAGAATTGTCAACTACTTATGAACTGTGTCAATGGATGGTAAAGACTAGAAGATCAACAGTCTACCAAATTATTTTTAGAGTGATCGTGATCGTGCTTACTCTTATAGTCTCCACGGCAACTATTGAACGATCATTTTCGGCCACGAGCCTTATTAAAACTAGACTTCGCAATAAAATGAATGATGAGTTTCTCACAAACTCTTGTCTTGTCTACATTGAGAGGAAAATTGCAGAGAAGTTTAGCACAAAATCAATCATTGAAGACTTTTTTAGATTTAAAAGAACGTCGAGTTCCATTTTAATAGATTATAAAAGTTGGAATGTACTAAAATACAATTATTTATATCAGCTAGATTCTGATTTTATTTTTAATACGAAATTTAGTTTTTAATTTTAATATATTTAGCATGCTTGAACTTAAAAATATGTACAGAAAAAAATATAAAAAAATATTAACTATCTTAATTTATTAACAAATTTTTATTTAAGTTCCCCCACCCCTGATGAAATCCTAGTCCACCCCTGGACAAGAGTGTCCAGAATGTAGATCCTTTGCCGTCAGGAAAACAAAGAAATGTTATAATAGGCCTAAAAATCCATCAGAAAGGTCAAAAGTTGTAAAATCCAACTCAATTAAAATAATAGTTCCCCCATGTTTTGACTCTAGTGCACTCTAGAGAACCTCACCCAACCATTCTTTAATAAAAATAGAGGTCGTAATGTGCACTGTAACTACCTTAATATGGAAGGAAACATGGGTATTTGAGGTCATTAATCTGTCTAATACCAGACTAACCCCCAAGAAAAGAAATATGCTTGTTGATTCTCTTGTTGGCGCTAGCGAAGAACCCAATTCTGCATTAGCTGTTGGCCTACCCTTCCATGAGTTGTAGAATTTCTTCCTTTTTTTTCTCTCTTTTAGAAGAAGGAATAGGTTTTGTGGTGTCTTCCAAATGTCCAAGGCAAAGAGAGCAACGCAAGAGACTGGTACCTATCAAGACGTAGGCGTTTCTTCTCTGTGGGAGGAGGACAGGTAGCAGTCCTTTTCTCTAATCTCCTCATCCCTATTCCTCTTCTCATTATCTCTTTCTTTTGTTCTATTTTTATTATGTTTTCTATCCCTTTTGACAAAGATATTGTAAGATTACCTCTCAATCTCAGTGACATGATATGGGTTATGTTCATTTCTCTTGAAAATTATGTGGGTGGCATCAAATTATCAAACAACATGGTGCTTTTTATTTACATATGCATTCTTTGGTTTCATGGAATAGCAGAGGAAGTGTCATACCTTTCTATACATGCATTCCCTTGGATTACAACGATATTTCACTCACGTCATTCTCGTTTTATTGTATTCTTCCCTTGTTTGTTATATTTTTCTTGGGTCGTGTACATGGCAATGAGAAATATATGGGTACCCCATTGTCTTTTATGTGATGCATTACATGAACTCATATATTTGATAATGATAAGCGACGTAATCATATTTGTAGAAATGATCCTGTTTGTTCACCTAATCAAACATATGGATTATCCAAGCCGTTGCCATGCTTGGATACTAAAAAATGTTAATTTAGGTTGGTAGGACTCGTACATTATCAGTTTAGTGTGGTGTCCCTAACAACTTCTGGGGACTTTGTTCAGTTCTACCTAAATGCAAATATACAAGCTGTTGATAGGGTCAGACCTTACCCAACAGCTTCTTTCCTTTCTAAGTAACATGATCCTCCACTAAAAGGAACTCATGGGTTTGTCAGAAATATGAAAGACCTCCTTATTTTGCCTCCTTGTGTACTCTCCTAGGAGAGGATTTCTGGATCTCCAAGTTATCTAAGCTTCCCAACTGAAAAAACGTTTAAACTTTGAAGACTAAGTTGGAACGGTTGAAAGCAAATATATATGTTTATTTCTTTAAGTCAAGTAAGATAAAGCTCCATTTTTTTTTAAAAAAAATTCCATCAAAAAACACTTTAATTCAATTTCTCACCATATTTAAATA
The DNA here is from genome assembly GCA_012931725.1 of Litsea cubeba. NCBI lineage: Eukaryota > Viridiplantae > Streptophyta > Magnoliopsida > Laurales > Lauraceae > Litsea > Litsea cubeba. The sequence goes on along the minus strand of CM022944.1, from coordinate 159,688,987 downwards.
AAAGTAAAAAAAATAACGTAATTTCTCCAAAAAAAAAAAAAAAAAAAAAAAAAAAAAATCTACAATCAATAACAAAAGTAAACAAGATTCCATGCGTAATAAACAACTAAAAATAAAATACCATAATGATCCACTTATATTTTATTTTTTTTTCAAAAATAATCTTTATTTCATCCAATTCCATTAATAAAGTTCCCAAACAGCTCCTAAATCTCTTTTCATAAGTAGATGTACCGTACCTAACGACCGTGTACTCTCTCTCTCTCCTTCCATTTATTGTTTAACAAAATACTCAACAACCCAACTTCTTAATATAATAATAATTCCACTTCCTTTTATAGCTTATGACTTTGTGGAAACTAGTAAAGATACAAGAAACAGTCTCAAATTTAGTTTTTGGTATTAGGTACATGACAAGGATATAAGTATATCCTAACTGAAAGGGCCGGGATACATGCCTTAGAATGGATTTTATAGTTACCTTGATGGAATTCAACACCTTTGTATGGTGTATGGGAATTTGGACCGTGTTACCCTTTTCATTGTCGGTCTTGGGTATGAGGTCAAAACTAATAAAATGATCTTTCCTTCGATTCTAATATATATATTTTTATGGGACCACCACATCCCAGTAAAGCTGATAGTGCACCAAAAACCTACCTGCGTTGATTGATGGTGGACGGGGATCTCTATGTGGGTCCCGCTCGGATTCGAACAGAGCTATCACATGGTGGAGATAAAGGTGCACAACTCTTTTGTACCAGTGGGAATATTGGACTCTCTTTTCCTTTATTATTATTTTGCTAACGGAGGGTTTCCAATCTTTTGGCTGGACTAATCCCTTTGACCCAGAGACAAATCGGGTAAAATCCCTGTGACCCCAGGTAATAGCATAAGCAGACTCAACCTTTAGCTCCGAAAAAGGAAGGAACCGTAGTCCTGAACACTCGGCCAACCTCTTGGGATTGAATCTCTTATTAACTTGAGGCTTTTGGATAAGAAAGCTTGCATCATTACCATATCAAACCTTACTTAATTTTAGGCGACAAGCTGATGTGTGCCTCCTATGCATGCTGATTTAAAGGTCCATCAGTTTGTTGGGGGCAGTGACAGAATACAATCTACGTTGAACTAGATTGATTATAGATATTTGGTAATATTCCTTGATTACAATTAGATTACTCCACAATCACTGTTGTAAAACCCTAGAAATCTAAACTTTATCAAGCATAAAAGAATTACGACACAATTGAAAAGCTCACATACATATTCCAAAAGGTTGCCAGTACTATTGTATCAAAGGTATGAAGAAATTGTGCCTATGTATAGAGTATGAGGGAAGCTCTGACTTTCAATCCATGCCTTTCGGCACAAGTGAAGATGAACATTCCTATCACTGTAATGGATGTCTCAATTCAAGATAATAGTTTGTCGTTTTCGAAAATGGATAAACTGAACATTCCTATCACTGTAATTAGCTCTTTTTGAGAAGAGAGAAATGCGGAAGAAAAGAGAAGCAAATCTTTAACATTACGCAAAGGGCGACATGATTAACAGGCCAAGGCTGGTGAATGCTGACTCTTTTCGCACTAACTGAGGAATTTTGTGTTAAGAGTTGAATTTAGTACCTATTTCGGCAAAGAAAAACCCTTAGGGCCTGTTTGTCTGCGTATTATATATAGTAATTGGATAATGTAAAATTGATGCCATAAATAGTTAAAAATAAATACCATAGGCGAATATACAAAAATATCATCAAATAACCTACCCTTTAATGAAAATTGAAGGCCCATCCATCACCCTCATAATTAAATGCCTTGGAAAGTTAAGGGACGGTTTGTTTTCATTAGATTATATAAGAATTCATGGTCAATTGAGATCCATGGAAGGATTAGGATTAATGACTAGGGTGATGGCTTAGTATTCATCTGCCCTTTATTTACTTTCTATTAAAGGGCAGGTTATTTGTGTGATGGGACATTTTGGTGTCTCTCCTACCACCACTATGATGAATGCACAATAGCTTAAATGTAAATTAGGAGTACCATACTTATGAGCATATCGAAAGGACTTATTTACTATGATGATTGTATTCGTTGATTCTATTACCCATTCCCTCATCGAGGGATTGTGATAATTTAACTTCACATATAAGATAGGCTTCAATCTATATAATAATTAAGCTCAGTTTTTGAATTCCCCATATTTTGAACCATTGGATTTAAGAGGGGAATGAAAAAAGGGGCTAAAAGTTAAGAGAAATTTACAAGTTTTTGTCATCCCCATCAAAGTACGTTCACATCTTGGTTTGTATGGTGCAAAAAGGGGCAGCAAGTTTGAGTTATTTACAGGTATTGTTATCCTTTCTCCATTTAAAAGAAAAGCAAGAGTGTTTACTTTCTTATTGTTCTGTCATTGATGAAAAATGTGTCAAGATATTTTAGACCCTGGATTTATGTATATAAATCCTAGGGCCGAGATTAAGAAGAAAGGGGTTGAGGGGTTGAGAGTCCAGAGATCTAGTACACTACTTCCCCAGATCCCTGAACTCTTTCTCCCTTATCCGGGCGACGGGTTAAGGAGTCTGGGCCAGGTATGGGGTTAGGTACAAGTTAGATGGGTTTGGGTTGGATTTGAGTTCGGATTGATTTGGGCTAGAGTTTGATGGGTTGGATTGAGTCAGGTTCAGGTCAGGTTTGACGGGTTTAGTTAAGGGCCCAATCAAGGTTTGGATTAGAGGTTTAGGGCCCAAAAGGTGGGCTGCAGTGGGGTCCGGTCTGAGCAATAATCACTGGGACCCAAGTTTCGCAGATTTGATCCGCCCGTTGGATTTCAAAATTTTATATATGGATGGAAAGCCCTCGATGAGTAGATCGCAATGAGACAACATTCAGGGCGATCAGGGGTCTAGAAGTAATAAGTGATTTTTTAGGTCTGCACCCCGAGGGTGCGGGACCTGCTATTATGATTTTTTATCCGCCCATCGGATCTCGAAGTTCTATATATGGACGGAAAGCCCTCGACAAACAGATTGCAATGAGCCAATTCCTAGGGCAATCAGAGGTCCAGAAATAATAGGTGATCTTTGACTCGGGACCTAATCAGGACATCTTTAAATAGGGTGGACCGAATTACCCTTCATAAGGTGTCAAAATTCAGGTTAGTTGTTAGGCGATCAAAAGAAGAGTAATTAGATTTAGTCGTGCTCAAAACGTGGTGCGCCGTGCCTTCAGGTACTGGCAATCACTAGTATACCTATATAAAGGGATCGAGCTTGATAGTCAAAGGCCACAACAATATTTCTAACTATTCTTCCTCTGATCTCATCTCATTCCCTCTGTCAATTTGACGGTCAGTCTTGTATATTTACCTTGATCTTCATTTTTAAACCATTCATGTAATGAGTTCTTATGTATTCTGTGCAAGTAAAGAGGCCCATAATCTAGAAAATATGCTTATAGCAGTACATATACATACAACAAGTGTGTAGTTGAAGGATCTACTCTAAGAAAGCCTGTCCTTTTCTTTATGTTATCAGTCTGTTTTGCAATTATACTGACTATGGAATGAATTGATGAATGTGAAATGAATAATAACTGGAAAAGTCATCCCTTTTCATTGTCGTTACCACCACTCATTACCTAGCTACTGTGTGTCTTGAGAGCGGGCCCCTCCTCCCATGGGATATTTGTCCACTAGAGTGAATAATTATTTGACCTCATAAGCATTAGCTTAACCAAATTATTTGGATTAGAGGCTCGGCTACAACAAGGTGCTAGGCATCCAGAATTGCTACTTAAAAAGGTTCCCAAGGTAATGAAAATTCGGTCGTAATTTGAAAATTGAAAATTATGATGATAGTAAAATAAAATAAAAAATGCAAAGTTCTGAAAATGAAAATTGTATATGGATGAAATTAGAGGAAATAGGAGGATATGTGATGCAAATTTGGCAGAGTAACATTGTGATTAGAGTCAATCTGGCTGCATATAGAAGGGTAGATCCTTCAAATGATATTTGTATTCAAGTTAATTAGATCAGATTTGTGTTCTTATATATAGGATGATGACTTCCTATGTTTTCCATGGAGAAGAGGGTGTCTACCAATCTTTGAACCTTCAGCCTCTGCTTTCAATCATGCAACCAGAGAGATATAGGGGAGACTTCTGAGTTTTGATAACTTCCTACATATGTTCTATTACATAAATGTAAAAATGTAAATCTGTCATTATAGCCTTATAAACTCTGTATATATGAATGCATTTGGTGAATACATAGGGTCCGTTTTACATTGAAAAATGAAAGTTTTCCAAAATTATTGCTCGAATTTCATGATTGACCAGTTTGAAATGACTTGGGTACCATAAGGTTACGAGTCTAACTGCCCAATTCACTATGGCCAAGTGCGCCTGTGGAGGGTTTTAATTGACCATAGTGTAAAATTGGTTCCAAACAGTGGACACATTTGGATCTTGGTAAACTGAATGGGGGTAAGATGGTGTTTGGGAAGAATCAGTGTTCATGCATTTGGTTAAGCTCACTCACTGGTTCGCCACGCTTGTTTTGTTCTTCGCCATAACAGATTATGGAAAAATACATGTTCCTAGATTTGCAAATAACCATAGCGCCGGGCAACTTAGTCCAAAGGTCCAAACAGGGCCTCTGGGTCGAACAAATCCAACCATGAACAAGTTTGGTTCCTTCATTTTCAAAAAGTGGAATGGCATCTTCATGGGGTCCATTGTTCCACTAGATGCATATAAGCTCTTTGGAAACGGATCCCCTATTTGAACGAATCAGGGGTGACATGCGGGGGGACAGGGGCGGAAGAAGGGGTGGAGGAAAGAGAAACATCAGATGAAGCGGACGTTATTACTCATCTAATCTAAATCACGAAATGAGCGTTTTATAGATGAGAGGGGTTTTAACTTTAGCAATCTGATTGATGTTGTCTTAGGTAGGATGTCTAGAAAAAATAGCTAATAAGGAAGCCTCCTTTATCTTAGGTCCACTGATCCCACAAACATATGTCACATATGTCCCCTGAAAACTACTTTTGGATAGACCAAAAACAAGGTGAACGATCATGATGTGCATGTTTATAGATATAGTGGCAATAAATGGAAAGCAGATGCGGCTGTAGAATGCAAGTTTTGTTGGGAAGTTCCACATCCCACGTCGTTTAAGTAATGGACTTGACATAACTTAATATATTTGTATGGACCTTCCAACTATAAGCTTAAACTTTAAACTTTTAGATTGGTACATGATTTCTTACAAATTTCTGATACCAAAATAAGCAAAGACGTAGTAGATTAACACCACTCTAGCATGCATAAATGCCAGTACATCTCTACCACCATAATACATAAAATTCTATTTCTCACACCAGTGTTACTTAAATGTCATATGGGATATATCAAACACCTATGCAGTACTAACAGGTGGGCAACTTCTATTTATTTAGCATACTATATTGTCGAGAACATCACTATAACTATTTATTAATTGCTCTCTCGATGGCAGAGTTCCCATCTAATCTTCTCAAGGAACAACGCAGCCTGGAGAAAAGAACATTAAAACCATTAAAAACAATGTAAAGTAAGTAAGAATATCAACTGAATTTGTTGGTTCAACTCCAGGTCTGGATTGAGCTGAGGTTTAGAATTGAGAAGCTGGGGGGCAAGCCACTTTGGGATGGAATTGAGGTGAGTTGTTGATTTCATTGTTCAGGTCCAGGTATTGTCGTGATGAACCCATAATTGGGCCCTATACCCAGCTAAAGAAATGTGTTGGGCTTGGGCCTCAGCCATAGGTGACTGATCGTGCTGGAATAAATTATGGATCTGATCCAGCAACAGTAAAGTAGTTCAGCATAGGCCAGAGGAGGCTGAATTTGGACTATATTTTAAAGCCCATAGGTAATCTTGGTCCGATTTTAGGCCCATGTTAAAGGACCTGCCTAAAGTCTAGTATGGTAAAGTCCAGAGAGAAGGGCAAGCCCGGACAACACATGTTTTACAAAAAGGCACACAAGGTTTAGAAATTGGATGGCCCATAGCATAACTTCAACGCCCATCACTGGATCATGGCCTGAATATTAGGCCCAATCAATAAACAGATGGGTTCTAGACAGTCTTGGGCCTGTTCTGGCCCACCAATGAACAACCTCTACTCCAGTCTGAACTCTGAAGTCTAAACAACCTTGCAGAGTGAGCAGACTGGACCCAGTCTCAGTCTGTCATCCAAGTGGAAACGCAATAAATCCACATGGAACCAGATCAGCCATCCGACCATGGCCCAACTTTCATCGAATTTTGGCTTTCCAGTTCCAGCTCACATGCTTTACAAGTACTGGTAAGTTTTTTTTTTTTTTTGCTGAAACAAGTACTGGTAAGTTGATCAAGGATCTTACGTTCACATTTCTTGCCAGCGTGCCTTCCCCTAATATTGCACTTTGGAACTGTAATTGCAATGGCAGGGTTGATCCCAGCTTTCTTCACGAAGGGTGACAAGAAAACTGCACAAAAGCACATGGGTGAGCTCCTGAGCAATGCTCCAACCCTGAAAGTTGGTGACACCTTTCCAGGGGTTGCTGAGCTCAATGTCCACCATCGCTCCTAAGCGGTTATAATTGTGTCGAGCCCTCGCCCTCACCATAAAACTATTGTTCTATCATTTCCTATCACCTATTGGTTTTGAGATAAGTGGTAGATCAATGAGGTGTAAGATCTTACAAGTGGTATCAGAGTTTAGTAGGTCGCGTGTTTGAGTCATGGGACACGCGTTTTACGAGTTCGCGGCAGAAGTCGCGGCGGGTGTGCCATTGAGGGAGGGATTGTTGAGGTCAACGTCCACCCTTGCTCCTAAGCGGTCATAATCGAGCCCGAGCCCGGGCCCGGGCCCTCACCATAAAACTATTGTGGTGTCGTTTATTATCACCAATTGATTTTGAGATAAATGGTATATCACTGGTGTGTAAGATCCTACAGAGGGGCTCTTAGCCGCCCCTGCACACGGGCTCAAGCTTGCAGCCGCTGCGGTCACCAGTGTCCTTCTGCACTCTCCCGCCACACCTACTCCTCTCACATATGCATGAGAGGGTAGCAAGTACATGATCAAACCAACAAGAGCAGCAGTAGCTCTGTGTAAAGCCATCTTAATTTTTTGCTGAAACAAAGGCTCTATGTTTGAGGGACCAAGTCAAGTCACTCTTACACATGATCATGCAAAGATGATATTTATATACTACGAACGCATGGGAAGTCACTACAACAAAAAACACCTTTGGTGACATGAAAAAATGTCACCAAAGGCCCATTTTTTGTCACCTATTATCTTTGGTGACACGGGATGGGGTGTCATTGTATCCATGACACTAAAAGTCAATGGTGACAAAATTTGTGCACTTGTCACGAAATGATGTCAACGGTGACAAAAACATGGTGTCACGGAAGAAAGACTTTCCGTGACATAGTAGGGTGTCACTAAAAGCAATGGTGGCAAAAGTACAGGTGTCATAGAAAAGATATCTTTTGTAACAAAAATTGTCACTAAAAGTATTTTTCTTGACAACCAAATGAGTGTCACCAATAATATTACCAGGTTGACACTCAATGGTGACATACTCTTTTTGTCACAAAAAAATACAATCAAAATATTTGTGCCACCCAAATTATCATTTCACACCTGCTTACAAAGTTTCAAATATTTATATCCAGATACACCCATTAACAAAACTTATACCACAAAAGATGCAAACTATCATTCAAATCAAATATCCAACAAGTCAACATTCTAATATCCAAGTTCACAACCCTTCAAAATATTCATCATTCAACAATAAACACTTCAAAGTTAATAGCTTTAACATAACTACAAAACAACCATACAAGGTGTGTCGGTTCAAATTAATTACAAAAATAATTCAAAACAAGTAACTCCATGCATCTTGGTGATCATCTTGGTTAACTGCCAAAAAGTCTTCAACTCCATCTTCGTCATCTTGGTTAACTGCCAAAAAGTAACTCCATCTTGATAGTTACCTACCTGTATAAAATCGCAACAAAAAAATGTAATTATTTAACACTAGAATTGGGAGCTTTCTTCCCTGTACATAAATGTGACATCTATACTATATTGCATGCATTTACTTATTGAGAACTTTTTTTTTTCATTTTTTGAAGAATGACGATATATTGCATTTACTTATTATAACTAGGAATGAAACTATACCTCGAGATATTCACTCGACAAAGTCAGAGTCTTGATATGTGAAAGACCAAGCAGGGGTTTAATTGGATCAAAAGGAGGAACCTGCAGGGCAAAGGGGCCATTGTAATCAATCATGACATTAACCAAAATTTACTAAAGCCATCAAATACACATCCACAAAAGTTATTTACCATTAAACACCATTGGAAGGTCCAAACAGAATGTTCAAAAATCGCCCCCAGGGAAGCATACTACCTGTTATCAAAGAATTATAACTTGAGAAGTAAGCCTGCATACCAAATTACTAACACTACAACAAAAACTGCTTTTTGTGGCCGCCGCTAAAAGTAGTAATTTTTTTTTATATATATATACAGATATCTGCCCACCATAATCACAAAAATACCTGCTAATAATTTACAAAGACCCATCCTAGCATATTCTTTACAAGTGGAAACAAGTGTAACTAGCTAATATTCACTTGCACAAGAAATCATCACAATAAGACCAATGTGTCAAAAAGAAAACCAATAAATATGTTTCGAGTAAAAATGCATTGCATACTTGAAAAATTGTATAACAAAAGGCAAAAGGAACAGAAAGATGCCATGGGAAAATCTAGTTCTTAGGAGAATATATAAGTCGTCTATTGAGTCTTAAATGGAATCCAACAGTCAGCATCTTGAGCACAGATGGCAGATCATCTAAAGAGATGACATGATACTGTCATTCTTTAGATTTATGCATGCATATTGATTAATTGGAAACAAGTATTCAAACTCTGGGATGGCCCTAAGTTCAATTCAAAAAGGATTTATTTCTCTTTTGATTGGCAAAGAAATTTATAAGAAAGTACCAAGAGAAAGTCAAGATATCACACCCTTCAGCACAGTGTTTGCACTCAAGTTCTCAAAATATATGCAAAAGGAGACTTAAAAGATGAAAAGTCCCTAAGATTTTCCACCAAGTTAACCAAGTAGCAAGATAAGTAATCAACATGATGAACCCATTTAATATCAACCCTAGAATCTCATTTAATCACAAAGGATTAATCAAAGGGAGAAAAAGTTTAACACCACAGAAGTAGGCCTCAACTACATCTGCATCACATACACCCACCAGCCCAGAAGAGGCCAAGATCACTACGTCAGTGTCACTGCCCTTCAAATTCAACAGAACAGAGCTGATTTTAAGTCGAAGAAAGAAATATATATTCCCTTGCGAATATGTTTCAAAATTATGGTTTTAACCAGAGAGTGTCACAATTCAAGTATTATTTAGCATCGAACAATATATAGCGCAGCCACCAACAAGAAGCTATTTTTAGAGTAATTATATATCATAAGAAGGAAAAGAACAACTACAGTTAGAAGCACTGGAACACATCAGAGAGGGAGAGATACTTTTTCAAAAAGATTTGAGCAATCTTGGTTGTCTTCAAAGTCAACTTTTGTCCAGTCGATGCCATCTTGGATATATTCCTGGTCAGACTTTCGCACCTAAACAAAAGTCTTTAAATATAAACAATACTTAGAAATAATTGTATATATCCAATAGCAGACGAATATTACATATAGGCCCATAACCAATGTTCTTAAAGCCAGACCATTAGTTTAACCCAATTAAAATGTAAATTATTAAAAAAATAATAAAAATAAGAAAACCTATTTTAAATTGTTTAATGGTGGATCTAAGAAGTTCAACCACAGGCTTACTGATTTTGACCTGATTTTGCCTGGTTTGATCAGTTCATACCAAGTTTTCACCCATGTACCAGTTCTAGTTGAACCCGGTTCTATTTCCCATCCATTACATTTTGAGAGAGAGAGAGAGAGAGACCTTTGTGAGAGCCTTTGTTTGAAGGTGGAGCGATACACAGGATTCCAACGGGAGGATTGGGTGAGAAGCCAGTAGAAAGAAAACCAAAGCTCTGCTCCAAACAATCCTATCCATGCCCATCTCCCTTCTCCTTCTCTTGGGATATGAATAGCTCTGTACACCAAAATCAAACAAACACCAACAAATATGGAACCAACATACAACTTGTAACTAATCCTACTGCTACCCTTTGCTTCCTCTATTTGAAACAGAGGAAGACGCTGCTCATCTCTTCTGCTTCCTTCTCTTCCCAAACCCATCTCTCTCTCTCTCTCTCTCTCTCTCTCTCTCTCTCTCTCTCTCTCTCTCACACACACACACACATATATATATATATTTATACAATACATACTTAAACGGCAGCCATATAATAAAAAACATACGACCATCTACACTTACAAATTATAATATCAGTCAAAGTACCTTAGCCGGCAGCCATAGATCCATTTTTTACGCAACACATATTTTTGTAAGGAGAAAAACACCCTTACATTAAACCCTGATTAAGAAACCGCAAGGGCTTGGAGGCTGCAGCCCTTCCAGAATGTAAAGAAACAACAGGAAGTTCTTCTAGTTGCATCATTGTCTTAGTTCTCAAATGAAAAGGATATTGAATCTCGCGGTCTTTAAAATTGCCATGGATTTCAGGATCTTTCTCTTAGATGTGCTTGTGGAAGCGGGCCTGAGGGTATAAAGAATGACTGAAGAGGGGTTATGGACTGATTGCACTGTGCTTAAGGTTGAAATGACTTTTTGTAAGTTTGTGGGCCGTATGAGTCAAGACTCTGGTTATTCAAAGGACTGCCCATGCCTTTCCATTCTTCACTCGGTATGAGTTCTTAGATTCCCTTTTCTGAAGGAGGCATAGGAGGAAGAAATAAAAACCACTAGGAAGCCACATCTTATTAAGGTTCCTTGTTATAACCTTTTTGTTGCATCCATGGATTTATGCAATGGATGCTACTGGTATGTCGTGGTCTGTGCCTGTTCAAAGTGTTAGGTCTCTTGCCAGCCCCATTTCTTGGTTCAGTTTCAATCCGATAGAGAACGACCGAACTACCTGCTGCATTCTATTTTCCTGTTCCCCCCCCCTCACCCGCCCCCCCCCCTCCCCCCCCCCCCTGTTGTGATCGTGTGTGCGGAAGCGTGCGATCAACAAGCAATCAAACAAGCCACACAAAAGGAGAACACAGTTTTACGTGGTTCGGTGATTTCACACCTACGTCCACGAACAAAGCCCGTCTTCTTCTCTGGTTTCACTAATCAGAGTTTTCTCCCATACTACTAGGGTTACAACCATAAGGATAATATATAGGAAACTCAAATACTAAACTACCCTTGAACCCTAATTACATTGGGCCTACAAAAACGAGCCAAAACCCAAAACCCATAAACCTAACAAATCTCCACCTTGGCGAGATTTGCAGGCCACAACATTTTCCACCTTGGCATGCAACTACACGCCTCCAAATGCGCCCGAAAGCGCCATACACCCGAAGGTGCTCAAAATCGCAGGATGTTGATCAAGTCTAAGCAATGCTTAAACTTGACCCCAGTCACAACCTTAGTCAGCATATCTGCGGGGTTATCAGCAGTCGCAATCTTCTTAAGGAGTATATCTCCCTCATCAACAATCTCCCGCACAAAATGATACCGTACGTCGATGTGTTTTCGTACGTGAATGATGAACTGATCCTTTGCCAAACAAATTGCACTCTGACTATCACAATGGACATCAATGTGCTCCTGAAAGATCCCCATGTCATCAAGCAAACCTTGAAGCCAAATAGCCTCCTTAATGGCCTCTGTCACCGCCATGTATTCTGCCTCAGTAGTCGACAAAGCAACTGTAGACTGTAACGTTGACCTCCAACTCACCGGTCCCCTTGCAAGAGTGAACACATAACCTGTAGTAGACCGACGCTTATCCAGATCACCAGCGTAAATCCGAATCCACATATCCAACCACATGCTGACCAATACTATCATCCCGCTGAAACGACAAACCAACATCCACGGTACCCCAGAATATACCGTAGGATCCATTTCACCGCTTGCCAGTGCCCTTTTCCTGGATCATGCATATATCTGCTTACTATACTGACAGCTTGTGAAATGTCAGGCCTAGTACACACCATCGCATACATCAAACTACCAACAGCACTCTGATAAGGAACCTGAGCCATGTACTGACGCTCATCATCTGTGCTAGGAGACATAGCAGCGCTAAGCATGAAGTGAGAAGCAAGTGGTGTACTCACAGGTTTTGTTTTTGCATCCATACCAAAACGCTGTAGTACCTTCTTCAAATATTGTTTCTCTGCGATAGACAAACCTTGCCTTGCACCCTGTCTCTCTGAATTTCCATACCAAGTATCTTCTTGGCTTCACCCAAATCCTTCATTTCAAATTCATTACTCATCTGAGTCTTCAATTTTTCAATCTCCACCTTGCTCTTAGAAGCTATAAGCATATCATCGACATATAAGAGCAAATAAATGAAGGTTCCATTTCGTAGTTTGCGATAGTAGACACAATGATCAAAAGAACTCCGTGTGTACTGCTGTCCAATCATAAACTTATCAAATCGTTTGTACCACTGTCTCGGAGATTATTTCAAACCATACAACGATTTTTTCAGTTTACAAGCCAAATGTTCTTTACCAGCAGCCTTATACCCATCTGGTTGGGTCATGTAGATCTCCTCATTCAATCTGATGCAAACATTGGACACGGGCCCATCAGAAATAAATCATCATCCCCTCAAACAAAGGACCATATCTCTTTGGATATTTTTACCGGGCCTCCCCTCAAACGATCATCCATCCGTCCGCTCCATCGAGAAGAGCTAACTTGAGAGCTTCACCACGGATCCACCAATCGTGAGTATTGCGCTTTTCCTGCGCATCACTGGGCCCACCACCTTTTGTTTGGCAATCTAAGGATTCTCCGGGCTAAGTCTGGGTCGGGCTCTGATACCACTTGTTAGGACAGTGGACCACCACAAACTCCACATTTATATGATATTGTCCACTTTGGGCCTAAGCCCTCATGGATTTGTTCTTGGGTTCTACCCAAAAGGCCTCATTTCAATGGAGTACTTAATCCAACTTATATGCCCATGATCTTTCCCAATTATAGCCGATGTGAGACTTTGGTTGCACATCCCCAACACCCCCCCCCCCCCCCCCCCCCCCCCCCCCATAAAAGCTTTAATAGTTCATGACAACACTAACCTCATTCCTCATTCCTCTCCTGAATGGCAATGGCCTCAAGACCCAAGTTCGCAAGCAGACAAGATTCACACATGGATCTTTCACATACATGTGCTTCTCTACCTTTGGTAGGTAAGTTGCATGAGAAAGAAGCCCAAATACAAGTTATTGGGAATTGCTTATTTCATTAATGAAAAGTTCTTCAACGACATTCAAGGCTTCAACGAGTGACTACTAACTAGAATGCTTTTCAATATCAAGGCTCATGCATCTCATGTTAAAGCAAATCATCCCTTAGAACCAGAGCTAAAGGCTTAAATCTATTTAACATTATAATAGAGGGGAACTCTTCCATTATATCTGAAGCGCTCCAAAGACAACAAGAGTGTGCCATGGAATATAATGTACTTTACGGAAACAAATGATAAGATTCTCAAGTGCATCCCTCATTGGAAAGTCTTATTCTGCCTGAGAGAAGCAAATAGACACCTTTCTGATTCACTCGCCTAATTAAAATCGCTTTCTTTGTGTTTCTTTCATCAAAGCATTCTAGAAATATAAGTGTCTTTATGTGCAAGATATACAGACACTCAATAAAGAATCAATTGAAGAGAGAGGAAGACTAAACAGACCAGAGAAGAAAGAGAGAGATCTGGAAAATGTATTTTTGATTTCATAACCTTTACAGATACATGAGAATTGTATTTATACATTTTCTGTTGTTTGTTATATTGACATAATAGAATCTTAAACTACCTGGAGACAGTTACAGTTGACTGTCATGACATCTTCAGTTAAAAGTTTACACACGGTCCTCCGAGTAGCAGAGATTGTTAAAACTAGCCATTGCTGATGATTTGTATTGTCATGAGCTGCTTCCATGAATTGTAAATCAGTTTATGTTTCATGACAACAAAAATTTCTAAAAGTTCATGACAAAGACAGCCAAATCATCTGAAAAAAACATCTGCAAAAAGGCAACGAAGACCATATTAATCAATACACCGAAAGGCAAGAAAGAGAGAAAGATCTACCCAAATTTCTAGAAGCTATGTTGTTTTGCAGATTCACATGGTATGTTCTTTTGCACTAGAACTCATATTTCAGGTCTCAAACTAATGGGATCTCAGAATCACACATTCACTTCATTCAATGAAGAAAAACCCACATCCATTATCTCACCCAATCCCATACCTTGGAAAACAGGGAGATAAAGATAGAGCATGAGAGAGACAGAGAGTCTCAGAGAGGGGGGGATAGTTGGACAATTGCATTCATGAAAAAAAAGAAAAAGAAGTGCACAGATAGAGATCTGTTCATTACAGGGAACCATATGTGCCCTACTTTTATAGCATTTGTAGGAAGGAGAATAGTAGCAAATTGTTATCGTTGAATATCCTAACCAAGATAATCCTCCCAATAGATTCTGGTCTAAAAGTTCAATAGATCCAGCATCATGAAACCCTCATATTCGAATCAATCAAAATAAGAAAGAGATGGGGGAAAAATTGGAGAGAGATGAGAAAAGGAGGCCCTTGTCATTACAGAAAACCCCATATTTCAATCGATTAACATAAGAAGAAAAAGGGTAAAAATGGAGAGAGATGAAAAGCGGAACGTCAGGTGAAACAAATTTACCTTCCAGATGGAAAAAAAATACTGTCTAAATAACATGTTCTCAAACACCAAAATCAAAACCCAGATCACAAATTACTAACCCCAGAACAGAGAAAATAGGAGGAGAAAAAGATGTAGAAGGGAGGAAAACACACAAACATGCAAATTAGAGATGATGGAAGGCCGAGTTTGAGGTTTGGCCGTCAAAGAAGAGAAAGAGAGAGAAAGGAAGAGAGAGGGAGAGGGAGAGGGAGACAGACCTATTTGGATTTTGGGGATGGCCGGGGAGAGAGTGAGATGAAGGTGATGCCGATGCGAGGAAGATGGAGAAAGCGATGAAGATAGCGAGTGATTGCTGCCGCCGCTGCGAGGAAGATGGAGAAAGCGATGAAGATAACGAGTGATAGCTGCTGCCATCGCCACTTAGCTTCGAGATCATCTTCTTCTGAGAGAGAGAGAAAGAGAAAGAGAAAGAGAAAAGGGAGAAAGATGGAGGACGAGGAGCATGAGATTTATGGAGGAGAGATTCCAGACGAACCAGAGATGGATGGGGGAAATGGATGCTATGTCTGTTGCAGACGAGGATGCTCTCAAGGTTTCTCTTTCTTTCTCTCTACTTCTTTCTTTCTAGAGCCCAAAACCCTAATACCTTTGCCTTTTTTTTCTCTTTGGAACAGCTGCAGGAACTCAGTGAGATAAAGATGGGAGAGAGCGAGAGATGGATGGGGATGGGGATGGCGTGCGCAGGGAGACGAGGGCCAGAGAAGGATGAGCGAGGGTGATTAGGGCGAGGAAGAGAGGGCTATTAGAGCGGCGGGAGCGGGTAAAAATTAGGTTCATTGCATCGGTGACAAAAGATTTTTGCCACCAAATCTATTGGATCTTTTGGTGACAAATTTTTTTGTCACCAAATCTCCTCTCTATTTGGCACCTAAGCTAAAGACTTTTCGTGACAAGAAAAAAAATTTTTTGTCACTGTTGTGTGCATTCCGTGACAACATTGATTTTTTATCACCAAAGGGTGTCACCAATAGTGCATTTTGTTGTAGTGAGTAGGGGAGGGAATGTTTGGAGTAAGAGGCAGCCATGATGGTTTTGCTAAGTCGCGGGTGGTTGTTAGACTGGGGCATGTGTAATGTTGGTCATGTAAAGGATTTTTTTTTTTTTATCTTTTTATTCAGTCAAAGAGGCCGGGACTCAAGAAAGAGCTCGTATACACACAAGAAGATACCCTATTCAAGTAAAGAATGAGGCCCACAAAAGCGGTTCAAAAGCCCATAAAAGTAGAAAAAGAGCCCGCACTAATGAAAAAAGGTGACGTGCCCGGGATTCGAACCCCTACTACTCGGACAAGGTGCCGTTCTTCGTGTAAAGGGGTTGAAACATTTAAAACATATAATAAGGTGTGGTGTTTGGTAAATGCTGCTATTTTTACCTTTTCTCTTTTGAAGAGGAAAAATATTCAAATGCATCCATCCCTCACCATTTTTGGTGAGGGACACCCCCTTTGGAAAGTGTCAAGTACAAAAAGGGGAGTCCTATATACTTGACACTCCCCTTTTGTACTTGACACTTTCCAAGGGAGGGTGTCCCTCACAAAAAATGGTGAGGGATAGATGCACTTGAATACTTCCCTTTAAAGAGAGTGCTTCACTTAGTTCCGACTAAGAAAAGGAGGGCACGTATACAGAAAATAGTGGAATTGGAGGGATTTGGTGAAATATCTTTTTGAAGAGGAGATTTTCTTTTTTTTTTTGGAAGTCAAGAATTTTTTTTTTTTTTGGGTGAATATGGAGACATAACATGGAATGTTATCCTGACCCACCATTCCATATTCTGCAGATTTTTCTCTAGATTGCGTCCACTTTTTTTTCCTTGCCAAAACAGAGTGCATTCATATAAGGGCTAAATCTAACTGAAAATAGGAAAAGAAAAGAAAAATGTCCATCCTCTCTTGCAGAGTTTTGCTTTTGCAACAAAGAGTTATCAAGTACTGCTTCGAAATAGGACAATGAGTAATTAGACCGAACATGCATAGATTACTATAAAAAGAGAGAATTAGAGACAAAATAGAGAAATTTAAAAAAGATTAGCTTGGAACTAATCATAAGTTTGGTTGGAGAACAAGGATGAAAATGATTTAAATGGGAGCTTAATATACCTCATCTTGGAGTGCACTATGTGAAGAAATTGGACTCGGCAAAAAATTCTCTCACTAAATCTTTATTTCTACTCTTTCACCATCATTTTCCTCCGCCTTAAAATAATTCTGATTCCATCCTTCCCCTTTAGAATTTAAATTTCATCCACTTCATTTACTTGCCAAATTAATTTTTTGATGATTCAGTTTAACAAAACACAAGTACCCATAACTATGACTGAAACACATGATACTCAAAACCATTCTATCGACCCTTTCACATCATGCTAAGAGGAATATTTTCACTATACCAAAGAATATATAACTTTCAAAGGATATTAATTACTTCAAAAAGGAGAGAACTTACAAAAATAAACAGAGTAGCACGCTAATTTGTTTAAAAATACTTTCCATCATATTAGCATCAGCCTTTTTCATGAAATAAAACAGTGAAAACAGATACCCAACTAAAACCACTTCATCAATGGTCAATAATAAGGGTCAAAATCAAATCCTATAACAAAAGTAATTAAGGGAAGTGTTTTTTTTTTTGGGGGGGTTGAAATAAAACCCCCTTGAATTTAAAAAAAAAAAAAAACATCTCTTATTAATAGGAGCCCCCATGATGAGTAAGTATATAAAAAACTTAAAAAGGGCGTGCCTCTAACATACGCCGTTAGTTTTCCTCTGCTGGACGAATTTCTTCCACGCGGTCGTAATCTCCCTCTGGGTCTCTAACGCCGTTTTCTTAACGACAACGGCTCCGTTACAGTCTGCCTTCTTCTGCAAGCACTTGACGGAGAAACTGGCTTTCAGTTTAGACGGCAGGGCGTCGAGCTCGTGCAGGACCTTCTGGATGTCGAGCACGAGGCGCTCGGCGAGCGTGCGGCTGAAGTCCTCTCGGATGACGACACGTAGCACGGTCACGTGCTGGGCGTCTGGGGGCATGGTGTAGGCCGGCACGATCCAACCGAAACGGCGCAAGTAGTCCGATACCTCGAACTCGTCGTGTCGGGTATTGTCCTTGAGCGAGAACGCCACTAACGGGACGCCGTCATCTTTCGAGACGATGTTAAAACGGCCCGTCTGCTCCAGTCCTTCCTTGAGCACCATTGCGTTTTCACGGCAGTTCTCCATGATGTTGCGGTACCCCTGTCACGTGTCAAAACCATTCACACGTGAGTTTAGTTTCTTAATGCCTTTGTTCTTATGATTGTGGGTAAAGCTATAAAAAATTTATATATATTTTTTTTGGGTGGTGGTTTGGAAAGCCTAAAATCCAATTCAGTTCATGGGGTTCACTTAGATACAAATTTATCAATAAAAAGAAGTTACATGAAAAGCTCATAGATTAAAGCCATCCAAAAAATAATTTCATCCGATTATCCTAACCCTTGAATTAAGGGCTTTAGCATCTTAACTGTAGATTCTTTTAAAATTATTAAATCCAATAGTGAGTGTAAAATTAAGCCGGAATATCAAATCATGAATTGAAAAGAATACCAAATGGGGCTACACTAATAAAAGGTAGGCCTATGTGAGCTCTATAGTCTTTGGTTTTTTTACCGATATGGGTTGGTTCAAGTTGGTTATGGGTCATGGTCCTTTAGTTTTGTCTTAAAAATATAGATGACTGACTCGTATTGCTATTTAAATGCTATAAAATACGGGTCTAAATTATCATGATAGCAGTGGGATTCATTAAGTCATAGACTTGGTCCAGACAGCCATGGGTCAGGACTAGGACTATAATTTCAAAGCTTAGAAAGACTTGGGAAAATATAGTTGGGCATTTTACTATGCTTGGTAGAAAAACCAATGATCGGTCAGAAATTAGGTCCCTCGACTATTTTTTGTCAAATGAGGTTGACTCAAGTAAAATTCAATATTAGAGATTCAATGGACTCAGACAAAACACAATAAAATTGTTAAAAGTAAATTCTTGATGCTATATATTTTCAAAGTAAGTTTTGGCTTTTTGACGCAGCAAGGAGTTTCATGTTGAAACCACTTGGGCTGATAGCTTTCCTAGCCTTTTATTTTATTTTTTTTTTAGTTTTTATAGTCAGAACATGGTTTGACCGAACCCAACCCATAAAATAACCAAGATTATTGGTTTGGGTCAAGTGGCTACCCATTCACAGCCTAAGTTTAAAAAATAACAATGAGATAAATTATCCAAATAAGTAACTTTTTTTTTCAACACAATTTCTTCACACTAGCCCGGTTTTCTTGAATTAGCCAGCACTTGTTGTTTTCAAGTAAAAAACATCAATAGTGGTTGTGGATTGCAGCTTTGCTAAAAAACACAACTAATTAGAAGAGAAACTCCGTACCGAAAGAAAATTGAAGACCAAGACAATGAGATTTTGCTTGATACAAAACAACCCATGCTTCTACTATTATAGAATTAAATCCCACCCCCTGGCTGCAGTCTATGAAAGCTTTCATGGTGCTACAGAATCAATGGCAGTCGGTGCAAGTGTGGTTCTAATTTATCATCTAGGGGCCCTCGTGCTCATTACTTACTAATAATTGGGGGTAATTTGTACATCAAAAACAAGAAGAAGAAGGAGAAGAAGTGTCACCTCGAATCCCAGACGGATGAGTTGATAATACTGAGCAATGACTTGGCTGGAACCTGCATTTCATTTCAAATAAAATGAAACTGTCAACAACAGCAAAATAAAGCCAAAACATCTTAACAAATTGACATTGAAGAAGGTGTTGGGTTCAAGTAATCTTTTGGGTCAGGGCTGTTTTTTGTAATTGCATCGGACTTTCTTTAAGCCCTTTGGCAGGGTGGAACTAGGGTAGGAGGGTCATGCCTCCCCTGCAAATTTTGGGGAACCGGACCCCAAGATTTTATATAAGATTTTGTGGTCTTTTTTCATAATGGCACCTCCCCAAGGATTTTTTTTTTTTTTTTTTTACATAGTGGCCCCAAGGCAAATTTCTTGGTTGCCACAAAGGACTAAAAGGGTAGTGTAAGAAACCCTGAATAATGACATTGAATTTCATGGCCACTACATAAATCCCATCCGTGTTTGGTCCACAGGGAACAGGGGATCCGTTTCCCTGTGAAGGCATGTAAGAAAGAATTTGAATACACACCTTTGGAGAAGTTGAGGGTGAAGGTGGGTTGATCAGCGCCCAGATAGTTAATATGAAAGATGAGCTCCTCAGGCAAGTCCTCCTTGCTCCTCCATATCACCCACCCAATCCCAGCATACACCAGCCCATACTTGTGCCCACTCACATTAATGCTCTTCACCAACGGTAGCCGGAAATCCCACTCCAACTCCGGATACAAGAACGGAGCAATAAATCCACCACTTGCAGCATCCACATGGATGGGTGTATCCCACCCAGTCTCCTTGTTCTTCTCCTCCAACAGATCATTCAAGAGCTTGACATCCTCAAACTCTCCATTGAGGGTCGAACCCAGAATGGCTGCGACGCAGATGGTGTTCTCATCCACCATTTCCACTGCTTTTGCTGGGTCCATGACATAGTAGCCCTCTCTGAGCTTGACTTCCTTGAGTTCTACTTCGAAGTACCTGGCGAATTTCTCCCAGCAGACTTGGACGTTGGCGCCAGTGACGATGTTGGGTTTGTCGAAGGGCTTTCCCTCTGCCCTTCTCTTGTTTTGCCAGCGCCTCTTGAATGCCAATCCAGCTAACATGATCGCTTCAGAGGAGCCTACGGTTCCAACTCCAATCGCTGTCTCGGATTCTCCTAATGGAGCGTTGAAGAGATGGGCGATCATGTTCACGCATCGGTTCTGCACAAACAAACAAATGCAATGTTAGGATTTTCATTTCCCCAACTTTACGCTACACTAGTCACTACAAATAAACAGGCTCATTTTTGCATGGGTCACTCTAACCAAATCCTCATGACCCTTGACTTTTCAGAAATATTGAAACTCATTTACTATTGCTACCAAATTCAATGGTGTAGAATATTGGTTGGATCACGTCCGATTACAAGAGTTAAAATGATGAGGCAAAGGGAAGTAGGTGAAGGAAAGTTTGAGTTCGGTGGGTGTGTCTCCATGTACGAAATACCAAAGAGTTTTGACTTATTTAGGCTGGATTTTTCTACATTTTTGTCATTTATACACCAGTGTTTCAGTGTATGCACTCTTAAACCAAACTGTACAATTAAGTAAAACTAGTACAGTAATCCCGTGCTTAGCACGAGCATGCCTTCATGCAATATTCATAAAAATATATATATAAAAATAAATTTATAAAAATTAAAAACTTGGCTTAAGATAGAGTAACATAGGAATGAGATACCAAGCTTTTGACTCACATGAAATTATATAAAATTGGAGTTGTACAGGTGGTTACATGAGATAAAGCCAAGGAAAATGGATAGGTGGGAGAGGACGTGCAGGATTTAAGCAAAATAGGAATAATGGTAGTTTCAAAATAAAAACTACCAACTAAAATCCTATAAAAAAAAAACCTTCCAGCTTAATATATTAGAATAATTAGACTGTCGGAATTTGTAATTTCGTGGTCATTTCCACATTTTATAGTGAGTCGCAATTGAGCACTTAGAGGATTCAAGATCTACATTTTTGAATATTATGGATTGGAATTAATCGGAGGAAATCGCTTGCCTGTAGCTCGGTTGTGACTGGGTATTCATCCATGTCAACATAATTCTTATTAATGGCAGCCATCATGAGCTTATCACATTCAGGTTCCATCCAGGTCGTGACAAAAGAAGCCAAGTTCAACCTCGGATTCCCATCCAACATCAGCTCGTCGTTGATGATCTGATATGCTGCCTCCTTCGGTATCGAATTCTCTTGCATCTTGAACCTACCATTCATCAAAATCAAAGTCTCATTCATTAGCAGCATAACCCAAAAAGAAAAAAAATCATCATTATTGAAGGTTCATCTCATCTTGGGTTGGCCAATAATCCAAAACAAAACAAGGGTTCAATCTAAAATTTCCATAAATCAAACATGAGATGAGCATGGATTCAGGTCTGTAACATTCAAATCACCTTGGCAGAGAAGATCGAACATAACGAGAAGCAAAGGTGGAGTGGACAGAGACGTCCGACTCAGAGGCAGTCTTGGAGAGAACCATGGTGTCTTAAAACAGTAAAGATGGGTGGTGTTTGTGTTTGCTTGAGAGGTAGTAGACAAAGAGGTAGAAGAAGATGGTTTTTGCTTTGAGGATTGGGTGGTAGAGTTCTAGTTTATATAGTGGGGGAGAGATGCCTCTGAATCTATTCCTTTTTGGGTTTGACGGTGGATTTTGGTTTCGTTTACTGGGAATAGGAAGACTGGGGGCAGTTTCTTTACATTGGCTTTTCTAGAAAATTAGGAAAGAGAGAAGAAGAGAAATGACAATACCTTTTGGCATAACAGACCACCTCCATGTGTTGTGTGTTTTCTTTTGAATTTTCTTTTTTCCATGATCAAGTCAAGCCCAAGCCTAAGCCTATGAAGTATGGAACTTGGTCAATAACGCTACTAGAGGACACCATCTTGATCAAACCCTTGACCATCATATTCAAGTTGCATTTTTTTTAAATTTTCTTTCACCAAATTATGGGAGATAGCTACAATCACCACTGTAAGAAATACTATATTAAACCGTAAAGAAGTTTTATTAAAAAAAAAAAAATAAAGAACTCAGGAGTCAGTAGTATACTGATCTTCAAATTTTCTTGATTAAGGTACCTTTCATGTAAATATAACATTATGCTATAATATATTAATATATCTGTAGAGATAATAAATATTGGACAATGAGAAATTGTCAGTGGGTCCCAATAAATTCATAGTTAGACATAAATATTGATTTTACTTTCAAACGAAGTGCTAAAACCATAATTTGGTCTTGTATTCAAATAAATTTCTTTGGAGTCCATTTGATATCCAAAAGCTGCTCGGCAACAATTGGACAAGTGGGTATTGTGGGGTGATCCAAAAAGAGTTTGGTAAAGTTGGGCCTCGGTATTAGCTAGGAAAGGGGTCTGTTAGTAGCAAAGATAAAAAAAAAAAAAGAAAAAAAGAAAAAAATGACCACTTGGGTTAGACTTGGTGTGTAAAAGGATGAGTCTAGATGCTCTGCAAAAGAAGTTCTCTGCCACTTTCTTTGAAAAATTACTAGGTGATATATTCGTAATGCCCACTGGATAACTATATATATGCATGATGAGGTTTTTTAGATTATTAATCTGCCAAAACAATCTAATGGATCGGACATTGTTAAGCACTGATCTCAAGCAACAAAATGGACGGTCATTATATTTTTGAACAAAAGAATAGACATCTAATTGATTCAAAAAATAGACATCTAATTGAATGATATGCGGCTTAAATATTTTTGAACATAAGAATAGACATCTAATTGAATGATATGTGGCTTATATTACGTTCTAAAAAGCGGAGTCTGATCCTGTTTTGTTGAAATGGTATGATACTGTTTCATCCAATCAAAATTTACCAATGATATAAAATCTTATACCAACTAATGCATCTCGAAGGATAGAACGGTCGAATGACTCAGCAGCCTACACCTCTTTTACTAGTTTTTCTTAGTTTTGACTGATTTTTTAATTAACCCAGACAACCAACTTTGGGGTAGACCAGTCTGGTTTTTAATATAATGGTCCCAAGTCTTATTCGAACTAAAGTCTTGACTTGTCACCACTCCTTATCAGAGATATAAATTGTCTATTGGAGGGATCACATGTAAGGATATAAAAATTTATTTGTTATAATAACCATAAAATATTGACAACTAATGAGGTAGGTGCTAAGCCAGTTTTAATAACAATGACTCGATTTTCCTAGTCTCTAAAAAGTATTGTGTTGAATGAAGAATAAGAGGGCTCCACCACCCATCAAAAAGATGGGCACACTTGGTTGCACAAAATCCGCTTATGTCGAATCCACAGATATCGGTCAATGTCCCCTCCATGGTGCACCTAAAAGTACCCGATCAAATCTAGTGAAAAAACCATGCACTGATGTCTTAGCCCATGGTTTCCAGGAAAGAACATTAAAACCATGGGTTTGCATTCGGCATGGTTTCTATATATGCTTTGATCAGAAGACTCAAAAAATTAGTGCAGGCGTCCATAGAACCACACATGGTATCAGACCCGTCCAATAATCATACAATCGAGCCGTCTAACAATCTCTGAGAGTGGTTTATGCCATAGGGTCACCGTGGAAATGAAAACGGCCTCTTACCTTAGGGCACGTTTGTGTACATGTAACTTCCATGGAAAGAAGAATTTGCCACATCATCAAATTCTATGGTTTTTAAATACCTCGGAAAAGGTTTTCCGGGGAAGTAAAAAATTCATGTTTGGTGCAAAAAGTTTTTCCTTGATGAATTAGTGGCAATGTTGTTTGGTGCGGCTGCGGATTCCTTCCAAAAAAACAAGTGTTTACTCTTTAGTAGGAAATGGGTAGGAAATGGAGTTTATAAAAGGAGGGCCATTTTTCTGTGGAAATAGACTTCCCATACCCCCCATGGGAAGTCCATTTCCATGGTAAGGAAGGAAAAAGCTGATGTGGCAAAAAAGTGATTCCGCGGAAAACTACCGCACCAAACGCATGAAAAGTAGGTTTTCCGCGGAAAACCGTCAACTTTTCCGCGGAAATGGGCTACACAAACATGCCCTTAGTGATAAGGTAAGAGGCATCAATTTTCACCCTGCTGACCACTTTTAAATTTTGGGCATGTCATGTTCTCTCACCCGATGGCTCTCTCACATCACACCAAGTCTATTTTACTCATCGAGGGTAAATTTCAACCCGGGTACCTAAAAAAAAATAATCACCACGGGAATCTAATTAATTAATTGCATAGTGTAGTTCCAGAAGAGGGTTGTTGGAAGGTGGGGGGACTGGCCTTCACCGACAATCTGCTTGCTTCTGGGTATGCATAATTGTTTACCATTTTTAAAATTTTCTCTATAATAATATAACTCTTTCTCGTATTAGTTTAATAGATAGATAAGATCACGTTAAACATCGTGCTTAGGAACATAATACTATACAAATGAGTGATCCAGCTCACCCAAAGAGAGCTTTTTTCGGAGTTGAGAATTTGTTCGATGTTCAATGGTTCAGATTAAGAAATGTTGAGGTCATGACATGGAAGGGGCTGTAAGAGTAAATCACATATGATCCAAGTGAGATCCAGGGGATCAAACACCAACTGCAAGTTAGAATTATATTGTTGGTTTAAGATTTAAGAATTACTTCACCTGCATGCGGTTCCAACAAATGTAAAGGTTAATGGATTTGAGAAGATTCTTCGGCACTCTGCAAAATTTTTGTTTCACATGAAAATGAAGACCGGCATTCCTACGTCCACTTTTATAGGAAATAAATTACTTTCTATCAAGGAAAGTTAATTCATTTTTTTCTTTTTCACAAGAAAAAATGCATACCACAAGCAACACAACTATGGTCTACACTTTCTACCAAAAAAAAAAAATGGTCTACACCAAAATTTGAACAATTTGCTCATCCCAAAAGTTTCCAAGCTAGGTTTATTGGCTTGTTTTCTCAAGCGTAGTAGGGGCATCGAAAATAAGGATAGTAATTAGGTCGACCATCTAGAAAAACATGTGTTCGATTAGACATTAGAATGCATGTTGAGGAGTGAGCGCCATCTGAGAGGGAGTATCGAAAAGCTAAGAAAACTTAATAATGCATAAGTAAATAATAAAATAGCTTCTATTGTCCCCCTCCATTTTATATACGTAAATAAACTCGTTAATACTTCCACTCAAACTTAATATTTTTTTGTACAAATGCAAACGATAATTCCACCCTTTTAGAGCGGTACGAGCATCATCATTGTCGTCATCACCAACAACAAAAAACTTTTAAAAGGGTCCAAATATATTTCATACCCATTATTTAGGGCCTATTTAATTAGAGGAGTTCTTAGAATTTTCATCCAAGAGGAATTGCGGATTATCCAAATATTATCCCCTAGTGGTTTTGGAAGTACTCAAGTATAGTGCTCCTATATTCAAGAAGCTCCAATTCAAAAAAACTCAAAAGGCCAATAGTAACTTTTTAGGAAGATAATTTTTTAAAATCTCAACAGGAAATCTAAATGCTCCCAAGAAATTATCAAAATTAAGAGGAATTCTAAATGTTGAATCATTTTTAGAGTAGGTGGCTCAAGAATTCTATTTAAAAAAGGTGGGACTCGTAGTGGCGCTGGACTAAGGCACTATATTTTGCATATATCACCATCATAATAATTTTTTAATTTTTTTTTAACCGAATTCCCTATTTGGACAAAAAGAAAAATTTTATTTAAACCAATCAAGGGACGCCACGGGACGGAGGCCTTCCATTTTATATTCGGTCGGCATGTATCACAAGTCACAATGGAATAACTTCCCTCTTTATTAAGGTATATAATCTTAGAAGACAAGCATAATTAAGCAGGACTCCTTCCTCGAACTTCCTCCTACACGTTTGATTTTGAATGATATAGGGTAAAGTCAATGTCCATGTTTCTCCAATCTGAGCAGAAGATTGGCCGCACCCCTCCCATCAACGGCTCAGATTCTTTACTTGAACGTGTTGCCTTCTTTCTCTTATATTCCCATTCCCTTTCTGCTTTTGTCGTGTTTAAAGATTATTAAACAGACATGTGTCTTGATTGACCGTCGGATGAGATCTAGGGGACCATCTGACGGTCCTCAAGCTACGTGGCTCTCTCTTTCATTTTTGGTAACTTTCGGTTGATGGGACGGTTCACGAGAGGCTGAAACGCCGCGACTCGCGCGATTTGAACGGGTCGGGTCATACTCACAGTCACAGGTCATAACGTCCGTGGAATTTCTTTTTGAAATGGAGATGAGATCTCAGCGTCCGGATCGGTCCAATGGCACAGCCACAAATTAGAACGGCTGATAAAATAATAGGCCTGTTGACCTTTTGTGTCGGGCAATTCCACGTGGCTGCTTATTGACCGTACATGCTGCTCTTCGACCAAATGTCGTGTTAGTGCCTGCGTTGCCCGACTAGCAAGTAACGACCTGGCTCGTTACACTGTCATGGGCCACGTCACCTACGTGAGACGGTTCCTAGAATTTCATCTCTTCTTCTTGTTCGTTTTTTATATTTTATGATATTTTTAGAGGAGATTTTAAGCACTGCAATGAGGTCGGGTTTAAACATGGCCCTCCCCAACCCGCTCCTGATAGGGTCGGTTTTGAATTTTGATATGTTTAACTTGCCCACACCCCGCGCCATTTCATCATCTACAAAGTCCTACTCTAGCTAAATATATGTTGTGGATGGCTTTATGAATTTTATTTTTCTATTTTAGTATATCATGAGATAAATCTTTGAATACTATTTTTATTTTTATCATCTTCAGCATCATAATAAACTAACGCATGCACTTTCTTCTTCTTCTTTTTTTCCTCAGTTTATGAGGTTGAAACCCTAAATCTCTGGCGAGGAAAGTAGACATCAGGTGAGGTAGAGCAACCTTTAGGTGAGAGACGGTCACTTTTAACGTTCAAACACTGATAGCCATATAAGAATTGACGCCTCTTATCACTCGTTCTTAACGCCCCCACACTGTTTATTCATACATGTAGACTCTTTCTTACGAGTTTATATTGGTACAAGTGGTAGTAGATATCATAGGCTAACTTCAAGTTGTGGGATCCATATTAATATTATCCAACTGTTTTTTTTTTTAATTTATTTAAATAACAAATATCTACTCAAAAAGTGCCTTTTGGGTCAGGTTTGAGTTTCAGCCTACTTGAATCCAACCCGATCCATTAACAGTCGCTCTTTTTTTTTTTTTTTTTTTGCTTATAGGGCAATTGTATGGGGGGCGGGGGGCAAAGAAGGATACAGAGGACCAAAAGAAAGGTCAAAGAAGACAGATTGACGGTCCTTCTTCACTTTTATGAAGCCGACAGGGCACCTTAAGCCTTGGCTTGTTGAGGGTGGAACTCGAATGCCCCTTTCTTCACAAGGAGACTTTCTAGAAAATTTATATATGGTGGTGACCTTTGTTCTCACGCGCAATGTGTTTGTTTAGACTATAAGCAAAACAAAAGGCAGAAATGACCATGATCAATTATTGGGTGGTTAAAGACTATGAAAGGTTTTGAACTCTTGGCCTGTAAGGCGTAAGCTATTGACTATCAACCACCCCAATGTGAACAGGGTAGGTTTTGTGTTGAAAGCTATATTTCCAGTTTTTGGTGGGTCAGCTTCTGTCCAGCCTTCTAAATAGCTTGGTACCTTCAAATTCAAATAAAGGACGACAAAGTTATTGATTGGATGATTTGGATGGTGTTAATCGTTTTACTCAATCATGAAAGTTTTGGTTGATGAAAATGTCCAAGGGTCCAAGGCAACCGATCCGTCTAGGCGTCGGATGGTCCAAGTTTGGAAAAGTCAAATTAGATTCAATCAAGACCAACATGTTTACAACCCCCGTAACTAAATGGTTGTCTTAAACAGAAATTAAAACTTACATGAAATTAGATTTTTAGAAATTGATGAAATGAGTTCCAACGAAGGATTAATAAAAAGAAGAAAGGGTTAAGGATAATAAGTGGAGAGGTAGTAAGTGTGTCCTAACTTTCCTAGGAATCAATTAACTGGGGAGATGGCACGGTGTTCTTTGTCCATCTCCCTTTTACTCATAAAATATGATTGGGGAGAGCATTTGATAGCCATTTACATTTCTTAGAATCCAATTCCATGCAAGAATAAATAAATAAATACAAACTCTTTTTTTGACACCCCTGCTAAGAGGGCTGAGACTCAAGAGAGAACCCGCGTAAAAAAGAAAGGTAATCTACTCAATTGGCAAGATCTGACGTATCCGGGATTCGAACCCGGAACAGCCATATAAAAACAGGTGAAATACAAATGAGAACTGTTTCAACTTTGGATGGTCCGTGATCATTTTAGGCATAAGACTTGAGGAAGACAACATTATGACCCAGTACTTGGCTGCTGGAACTTGGTTGCACTGTATTCTTATTATTTGAAAAAAATAAAAAATAGTTTAAGCAAACAACAAAAATAATTATAAGATCTTTTACACAAGCAACTGATCAGGTTGTCCAAGTCCATGAACCCATTACATGTAACCAAAGTTTATTTTTTATCCGAGCTTTTGGGACCGGGAACAAAATCTGACCAGGTTTGAGAGATATATACATTAAAAAAAAAATAGTCATCAAAGATATATAGTTAGTAATTGTATTTGACACGAAACTGGAGGTGGAAGAAAAGTAGTTGAGCCTTGTTCCAGAATAAGAGACAGCGGTCACCTTCGCTATTTTAATTTTTCAGGTAGCTGTATTGTGATTTAAGATGCTATGGGAAAACAAGTTTAGTAGCTACTATTTGGATGATCAGTTTTATGTTAAGCACAATTTCCCATTTCTGTTTTCGACGACTTATTCCATTCAAAGCAGGGTCATGGTTTTAGATTTCAACAAGAAAAAGCACAGTTGACAAAGTTGTTATTGAGGTGAATGAACTTAGCCGCTATTTCCAGAAAGAAGAAAAAAAAAAAAAACCGGGTTTCTTCTAGCACCTATTCCATCCAGACCAAGTTTTCAAAAATTAAATTAGAGTCAATCAAAACCAACCTCTGTTAAATTAGGGCCATTGTTTTGTTTTGTGTCGTTCTGTGTTGGTTGATAATAGACTTCTCTTTCTAGCAATTAAAAACAAAATCAACTCCTTTACAATGCTATGAATTAAATGACTCTCATAAATAAGCGTTAAAACTTATGCACCAATTTATTCACATGGAATTGAATTCCTAAATATTCATTTAAGATGGATTCCAATAAAAGATAGGTAAAGAGATGAAGTGTGAAGAATATAAGATAAAGATGTAGATTAGTTCTTTATATATATATATATATATATATAGATGTAGATAAGTCCCTGGGTATAAAATAAATGGTTATTAAAATTCCTAATACAGAGAAATATAACATTTCTAGCAGATTTCTAAAATTTGACCAGTAGAATAAAAGGTACAAGCTCAAATGCTAAGTCAGCTTCATACCTAGCTCTTTCAGAATATCAGCAAATGTCGCCTGCATAGGTAATGTGAATTACTCACAAACGCTAAAAGCAGAAATCAGATACAGACAACAGAGTGTGCTAACAGACTACTTACAAAGTCAAAATCTACTTCCTTCAGCAACCCAGAGACAAAGTCCCAACATTTCTTCCCTGCTCGGTTCCGCTTGTGCCTCAGCGTGCGACTTGTTCCTCCCTAAACATGGCAATTGGCATGGTTTCAGAAAAGATGGTCTCATGTATCACTTGAGATGAATGAGGTCTTAAAATGGGAATGTTGGTGGCCTCAACCTCAGAAGTCAGAACCATGGGCTAAATAGGCCAAAAGGAGGGCCAAGCCTAGCCAAGCATATCAGTCACCAGCACGGAACTAGCTTGAGGTCTGACTCCCAAGGCCCATAGGACTAAAAAAGCCTTAGTCCAGCCCATCCCAGCCTATTTTAAACCCTATGATTTATTCAACCTACAAAAATATTGTAATTTCGTGAATTCTCTTATGAAAGTTCAATTTATGCATGCCAAGTTCTTTTCCACGTATGGTTAATGGAATGATTCCAGTAAGATGGGGCTGTGCAAAATTAAGGATCAAAAGACCAATCAAAGCATTCGTTTCTATATATCCTAGTGTCATTGAACAAGTGTCAGAGATGTAAGGAGAAGTGCACACGTGCACATGCATGACTAATGTGCCAGGTGTGAGGTTATCTATACCATTCATCTTTTGAGAAATACTAGTGAATTGAAATCATAGTTATTAATTTCATACCGTTTCAGCTTAAATGGCCGAGATTTCTCGTTCTGTTAAGCGGCCGAAATGAAATTTCACTCAAAAATTTCAGTTTGAATTTCGGTCAATCTCGGCTGAAATTTTCGGCCGAAATTCCGAAATATGACTTTTCGGCCGAAATGGTATTTTATATAATTTTTTTTCTTTTCCTACACATATATACTTTGTATTTCTTATATTTTTTCAAAATGTAATTCCAAAAAATTTACTAGAATGGATTAAATCTATATTTATTACTATTTATTTTTTTACATATATATATTATGTTATATTTTTTCCGAAATGTAATTCCAAAAAGTTTCACAAAAATTCTGAATTGGCCGAAATTTTTCATTTTGTAGGCCAGAGCAAAATGGGCCCGAAACAATATTAACAACTATGATTGAAATACCAAAGAGAGAGTAATGATTGAATTTTGGTATGCGAATATTTTGCATCATATAGTGAATCTTCAGGTGGCCTTTATTTGCAATGGACAGGAACCTCCATAGTCTGCCAAATTGAATTCAGTATACTTAACCGTTATTAGGACATGACACTTATAATTGTATGAAAGTCATGTGCTCTTCCTTTTTTATATTTTGTTGGAACAAACTGCTGTTGGTAGACTCATTTTGCAACGATCTCCTCAGATGGCTGATATTTTACTGTAAGATTAGATAAGAAATAC
Source organism: Litsea cubeba (assembly GCA_012931725.1). Taxonomy (NCBI): domain Eukaryota; kingdom Viridiplantae; phylum Streptophyta; class Magnoliopsida; order Laurales; family Lauraceae; genus Litsea; species Litsea cubeba. The sequence continues at coordinate 159,657,364 of CM022944.1, read as the reverse complement.
GAATGAATTGAGTATGCAAATTCTGCAACTCCTGTTCCTCCTCTCCGTTTCATCTTCTGATTGTTATCTCCATCTATGGATTCATGTTTCTTTTCCTCTGTTTTGAGGTTCTCAATATGAAAAGGGGAAATGACTTAGAAATGGAGGGAAAATGTTCTCCGAGGAGCGGATTGTTTATGCAATCCAGCTTTATGGAGCCCACTTGGGCCCATCTTTGATCATTGCAGATCATCTGATAATCTTGTCGTCCCGTGATATGGCATCTGGCCTAATTTTTCAAGGAAAACTTTCGCCTGCATACCGCATTGTGCATTCACGTTGCATGCATGTGCCATTCAGAGGCAGGATTTACCTCTGAGTTTTCATGGAGGTGGTGCACATTTTGGATGTGTGAACTGCACATTTTGGATGTGTGAACTGCATGCACACCTTGTATGGGTGAATAATTTTCAATTTTAGACTCAGTAAGCCTTAATTCATTGTTAGAATGAATCTCAAAAAAATTTGTAGTTAATTGTAGATCGATTCACAATAAGTAAAAGAATGTTTATTTATTAATAATAGATGAATAATCAAGATAACAAGGAATCTTTTCACATCTCATTCTCACTAATTAAATATAGTATCCTATAAATTTGTACATTTTGTAATTGTTTTGTTAGAACTAGACTTAAGTAAAGGGAGGCGAACTTTAAAAGCATAATTTATATGATAACAAGGACTGACTAGAGCATAAAGTACAGTGGCCTCTTCAAAGTCGTTATGTGTTAACCCTAACTAGTTTGACAACTCTACTAATAGAGTCAAGTGAAGTAAACTTGATTTTAAAGAAAGAATAAAATATAAGTGAATTATAATGATATTTTATTTTAGTTATTTGTTATGTAATCCTTTTGACTTTTTTTATGGAAAAGTTGAGGGTTTTTTTTTTTTTTAGGATAATGGTTGTTGCTTTTTGACTTTTTTTTAAAAAAAGATGGAGGGAGTTTTGAATTAAAATATTTTTTATGTGACATCTTGTCTGAAAAATAGAGGCTTTGCTTCACTTTTACTATGTTAGTAAAGTGCCAAACTAGCCTGGATAGTTCAGTTGGTCTAGTACCAAGGTTTGCTCCCAAAGATTGAGGGTTTGAGAATGCGCTATTAAACTGGGGTCATAGGGGATTTACCTGGCTCCCCCTGGACCTGTAGGAATTAGTCCGGCCCAAAGGGCCGGGACAGCCTCCGTTGTATATATATATATATATATATAATGTCATAATGTGTTTGAAATAAAATTGGTTTAACTAGATATATTTGAAATAGGGCCATATGAATTTGACTATTTTACTAGCAGACTATTTGGTATATCTAGTTTAGTTGGAAAAACAAAGCTTTTTTCTTCTTTTTTTTGGTATACCACATTGACTAATTTTTCGTGAACTACACAATGGTTCAAAAATTATAGGCATGTTTTTATGCAATTAAAAGACTAATTGATGTGATCATAGGTCGGGGAAGCTTGGGGAAGGCGATGGGCGTGATCGGCTGGCTTGGGAAGGACTTTGGTTATTGATGGTGGCATGGGCAGTGATGGAGAGAAGACAAAACGAGAGGGGAAGAGAGAGAGAGAGAGAGAGAGAGAGAGAGAGAGAGAAAAGGAATGAAATAAACTGGGTCATGGGGTTTATTAGGGCTAAGTTTACCCAAAATTATGAATTAGTCTTTTATCCAACATGGCTTGAGATTTTGGGTTCCTCGATGCATCGGACCGAAACGCAATGGAAAGGAAAAGTCCAAAAACTTATGAGACCTATACAATGCACCCAAAACCACAAAAACCCAAAATTATGTAAAAAAGCCTTAGAAACTTCTTAAACTTTACATAATACCGTATTATTACTCAATCCCCCCAATGTTCCCCACCTCACCCGAGGGCTCCCTTACTAGAGTGGTAGGGGCCCCGGCCCCTCTAAGCTGGGATACCAAAATAAAAAAAGCATGAGACTTCGCACGCGCGACTTTACCTGCTTAAACTCTAATTTCACTTCATTAACTAAAATACAACTATTTAGTAATAATACCGTATTACAGGTCGGGACCTTAAACCTAGGCCGTTGAAGGATTCAATAATCATTATCTTGATGTTCGTTTTATTCTTATCTATATTACTAAAGGGATGTATTCATCCTCACATAAAGACACCTGGCGCAACCTCAAACTTTTTGCAATGCCATTTCCGGAGTTGCCCTTATTGCAAATGCAATTTCCGGAGTTGCCCTTATCCCTAAAATCTCTATATCTAGAATCATCTTCCACTCAAAAGTCTAAAATCTCTCCAAGAGATCCCTAAATAAGCCAACACACCAGATGTGCTAAATTTATATCAATCAATTCATGGGTCCCGGCCCGCAGCATTTGATTTTATGGACGGTTAAAATAAAGATGGTGGACCCCTTCATCTGGGTCTCACTTAAAAATATTTGGTCAATTTGTTAGGTCTATGATCATTTGATCTTTTATAATCAATTCATGGGTCCCATCCCGCATAATATGATTTTATGGGCGGTTAGAATAGAGATGGTAGACCCCATTCATTTGGGGTGGGGGGGGTTCAATTTGTGAAGTCTATGATCATTTGATCCTTTGACCTTTATCAAGCAATTCATGGGTCCCAGCCCGCATCATATGGTTTTATGAACGGTTAGAATATAGATGGTGGACCCCATTCATCTTTGGGGTCCCACTTAAATAAATTAGGTTTGTTCATTTTATGAGGTCTATGATCATTTGAACTTTATCAATCAATTCATGGGTCCCAGCCCGCATCATATGATTTTATGGACGGTTAGAATAGAGATGGTGGACCCGATTCATCTGGGTCTCACTTAAACATATTTGATCAATTTGTTAGGTCTACGATCATTTGATCCCTTTGATCTTTTTAAATCAATTCATGGGTCCCATCCCGCATAATATGGTTTTATGGACGGTTAGAATAAACATGGTGGACCCCATTGATCTGGGGGGTTCCACTTAAATAGGTTATGTTTGGTCAATTTGTGAGGTCTATGATCATTTAATACTTTGATCATTATCAAGCAATTCATGGGTCTCAGCCCGCATCAGATTATTTCATGGACGGTTAGAATATAGATGGTGGACCCCATTCATCTCGGAGGTCCCACTTAAATAGGTTAGGTTTGGTCAATTTGAGAGGTTTATGATCATTTGATCTTTATCAATCAATTCATGGGTCTCGGCCCGCATCATTTGATTTTATGGACGGTTAGAATAATGATGGTGGACCCCATTCATCTGGGTCCCACTTAAAAATATTTGGTCAATTTTTTAGGTCGACGATCATTTGATCCTTTGATCTTTTTAAATCAATTCATGGGTCCCATCCCGCATAATATGGTTTTATGGATGGTTAGAATAGAGATGGTGGACCCCATTCATCTGAGGGGTTCCACTTAAATATGTTATGTTTGGTCAATTTATGAGGTCTATGATTATTTGATCATTTGATCTTTATCAAGCAATTCATGGGTCCATCCCGCATCATATTGTTTCATTGATGGTTAGAATATAGATGGTGGACCCCATTCATCTTGGGGGTCCCACTTAAATAGGTTAGGTTTGGTCAATTTGAGAGGTCTATGATCATTTGATCATTTGATCTTTATCAATCAATTCATGGGTCCCGTCCCGCATCATTTAATTTTATGGATTGTTAGAATAAAGATGGTGGACCCCATTCATCTGGGTCCCACTTAAAAATATTTGGTCAATTTGTTAGGTCACGATCCTTTGATCTTTCTTAATTAATTCATGGGTTCCATCCCGCATAATATGATTTTATGGACGGTTAGAATAGAGATGGTTGACCCCATTCATCTGGGGGGTTCCACTTAAATAGGTTAGGTTTGGTCAATTTGTGAGGTCTATGATCATTTAATCCTTTGATCTTTATCAAGCAATTCATGGGTCCCAGCCCGCATCATATGGTTTTATGGACGGTTAGAATATAGATGGTGGACCCCATTCATCTTGGGGGTCCCACTTAAATAGGCTAGGTTTGGTCAATTTGAGAGGTCTATGATCATTTGATCTTTATTAATCAATTAATGGGTCCCGGCCCGCATCATTTGATTTTATGGACTGTTAGAATAAAGATGGTGGACCCCATTCATCTGGGTCCCACTTAAATACGTTAGGTCAATTTGTTAGGTCTACGATCATTTGATCATTTGATCTTTCTTAATCAATTCATGGGTCCCATCCCGCATAATATGGTTTTATGGACGGTTAGAATATAGATGGTGGACCCCATTCATCTTGGGGGTCCCACTTAAATAGGTTAGGCTTGGTCAATTTGAGATGTCTATGATCATTTGATCTTTATCAATCAATTAATGGGTCCCGGCCCGCATCATATGATTTTATGAACGGTTAGAATAGAGATGATGGACCCCATTTATCTTGGTCCCACTTAAATATATTAGGTCAATTTGTTAGGTCTATGATCATTTGATCTTTCTTAATCAATTCATGCCTCACCTAAAGAATAAAACATTTGGAAAAAAACATAAAGATCAAATTAGCAAAAAAAAAAAAAAAAAAAGACTCACAAGTTTACTAATTAATAAATTTATTAAAAATAATTCATATTACTAATTAATAAATTTATTAAAAATAATTTATATCAGTTTTTGTATTTGGTGGTTTCGTGGTTATCCACGGGATTTTGCTAGTTATGATATGATAGGAAGGTGTGGTTAGATAAGTAAGGGGATTTATTTGCCAAGTATAATAAGGAAAGGTTTTAAATCATATATCAGGATTACGAAAAGTAAGAATTGCTTTAAACAATGTAATCTTTTAAGTCCGTCTATCTTTAAATCCGCACGCTAATACACAAAATACATAGAGAACGGAAACCGAAAACCCTATCTCTCGCTCTGCAAGAGCCAAGAAGAGAGAAAGAAATGGGTGGAGGAGGAAGAGCGTCGAAGCAGGTTGGGCAGTGCCACCAGTACGCAAAGACGTCGGTGTGGTGGGATATGGACACATGTCATGTGCCGAGGGATTTTGATTGCTTTGGGGGTGGTGGTGACGTGATTGCTGAGAACATAAGATCGGCACTGGCGGACTTGGATCACTGCGGCCCTGTCTCCATCTCTGCCTACGTCGCCTGTCAGCACACTCCATTCCCAATCCAGCAGTCCCTCACCGATGCCGGCATAACCTTCATCATGCCCGGTATATCTATTTCTATTTCGATTCCTTATATCTCACATTCAGAGATTGGATTTTGTTTGTGAATAATGGTTTGATTTTGGTTGGTGCCCTTCTTCTTTACTGTTGAATGTGTGACTACTTTCTAGATTTTTTTTATTTTTTTTTCATTGTTTGGCATCCACCTATCATTTAGTTTACCCTAGTAAGAATGTTTCAAGGGAATCCTTATATCATGGTTTGTAACGCCCCATCCTAACCCTTTACACATATATGATATTGTCCGCTTTGTCCCACGGCCTCAATCCATCAAAAGTCGCTAGTTCGAGTGTGGGTCCCCAACTGTGGTGTGGTGCAAGTGGGTGGGCGGGCAGGTTCCATGTGGGCGGGCTTTGGTTAAGCCTAAATTAAAGTGATCTAATTAAGACTTAAAACTGTATAATTGTCATGGGATTAATGTGTGATACCAGAATTCTATTTCTAGTCTGATGAAGGGTCAAATTAGAAATAACAAAACCTATGATAATTTAATTATTATATATTAGGGTTTTGGTCCCCAATTCATATGGTAAATTCCTATTCTCCCTCCCTTGTATAAAGCCTCGGAGTCCCACATCGACTATAGAGAGGAAACCGGAGTCCCACATCGACTATAGAGAGGAAAGTGATTGAGATTATATGTAGATGTTACACCCTTACCTTGCCCTTACCTTGCCCCTATCTTGCATGAGGCATTTTGATGGGTTGAGTCCCATTAGAAACAAAACCGTGAGGCCAGTAGGCCAAAGTCAACAATATCATGCATTTGTATAAGGTGGGGCGTTACATGGGTCTTCTTTAACTCTGGAATATAAGTTTTCTAATGATTATTTGATTTCTCTTGCACTGAACCGGACTTGGATTCTTCACCAAAGAAACCTTCTACACCAACATTCCTCAGTACCCCAACTGTCCAGGACTTGTTGATCAGCCAAGGTATGGCATTGTCATCTCCATTTTCTTGAAATATATGTTTGGGATCTATATATTTCTAACTTTCAATTGGTTCTTGAAGTAAATTCTTGTGTTCTTCTATTGTGTGTGTGTGTTTTTATAACTATAATTAATGAGATTGCCATCTTCATTTTTCTGAAATGCTTGGGATATATTATTGCTATTGGTTTTTTAGATAGATTCTTTGATTCTTTGATGCATGTTTTAAAGACTTGAAAGTAGATCATCAAAGGTCTAATATTAAGATCTTTGTTAATATTGGTTCCTGAAGTAGATTCTTTGTTCAACCATTCTTTCGTTCTTTGTTCAACATTCATTTTTCATGGCCCTGATCCAACAGGGTTGATACCTAACAACATAGCTGATTTTCAGGCATCAGTTATGTTGTTAACTGATGCATGAAAATCAGCTATGTTGTTAATACTATACCTCAATGTCCATTCATCCCTATCCCTGTCATTTGAATCTCTCTATTTTGCATGAGTTACCATATATTACCATATGATCAAGATCTATTCATCCCTATCTCCTACCATATGTGCCCACCACCAGACCTACCTCTTCATAGAAAAAATGCTCTTTTTTTATCCGGGTCAGCTCCCAATTCAAATCCACGTCCAAATGCTTCTCATCATGGACCTACCTATTTAGAATTTAGATTATGAACTGAATGCCAACATAAAATAAATGTATTTTTATCCTTCGGGCCTGTTTGGATAAATGAGGAGTGGAGTAAAATGAAGTAAATTTCAAATGTGGAGTGGAGTGAAATGAAGAGAAGTGTATTGAAGTTAAAGTAGAATACTTCACTTCACTCCATTTGGATGCTTAATTTGAAGTTAAGGTTTGGAGTAAAATCCACCTTTACTCAAGTAAATGGAAGTATTTAGAGTTAAAGTGAAATAAAGTACGTACATGTGGCTTACAACATTACTTCATCTATCGGACCAGACTCATACAAACGGAATAGAGTTAAAATTTTAAAACCGTTAGGGCCCATTTAACTTCACTCTACTCTATTTTTTACCCGTCCAAACGAGCTCTTTTGGGTCTATCTATATGAAAATTAATGCATTTTATCACTTGTGTGAAGCCTATCTATATGGACCTAATTATATCATATTTACAGTTGAGTTCTATCCTTTGTCTTCCATTCTATATACGTCTATGTGAGGTTTCCATATTACCCTCTAAGGGCCCGTTTCTTTACTAGAATTCCTGAAATTCATGTCTGGTGGTTGTCTGGGAATTTCGAAAGTCAGAATTTGAGAATGATACTGAATTCTGTCATTTCTGAATTCCCTGTTTCATTCGTGCCTGAATTCCTGCTTGAGAATTTCATGCATTCTAAAAGTTCTTACATGAAATTACAATGTTAGATAAGAGGATATGAGAAATTTTATTTTGCTGAAATGAGTCGTCGTACAATTCATTTATGAGACGTTTCAAGCAAAATAACACTTGGGAAGGTAATGGACTAATCATAGAAATCAAAGGAATTAATGATCCATAAATAAAAAAAATTCTTGGTGGAACACACATTCAACAGCTGCAATCTCCAATGGCTACACTCGTATTATCTCCAACTCCAATTGAAAGCTAGCAATTCATGCCTTCACCACATGGGCTCAAAAAAAAAAAAAAAAAAAAGAGAGAGAGGATAAATCAAGCAAAATCAATGTGTTTTATAGTTGCCCAAACATCAAACACAGAAAGCCAAAGGCTTATGCAAAAACCCTTCAAACCAACAAAACCCACATAAAAAAGACGAGTTCTGAAAAAAACCCATAGAATCCAGTAAAGGGTTTTTTGAGAAAACCCCAACTTATAGCTACTGTCAAAGAAAAATCAAAGGGTTCTACAAAAACCAATCAAACTTACAAAAACCCAGATCAAGAAAATAAATTTTGAGCAACCCCATCTAACCCAGTAAAGGGTTTTATCAAAATAACCCGTCAACCATGAAATGGAAAGGATTGAAACAAAACGGGCAGCATAGAACATCGATTACTGGTACGAGAGGCTCTCGATCTCTGTCTCTGCTCGCCATCGGAATCGACGATCTCTCATCACCCATTAGCAGAAAGAACAGTAGTAAGGACTTCCTGTTGTAGAAGTTGGTTGTTTTTCTCCTTTGTAATTTATATCAGAAAGAGGACAATCCTTGATGCTGAGATTTTTTCCAGTTGGCTGGCCAGAAAGACATGATCAGCCATGATCCTTGATGCTGCCAGAGTTTTTGTAATGCTTCCCGGAATTCCAGAATTCTGAAATCCTTTTAGGAGGACTTGCATTTGGAAATGCTACCTTTTTAGCATTTGAAAATACTAGAATTCTGGAATCCCTAAAATTCTAATAAAAGAACAATGAATTCCTGACAGGAATTCTAGAATTTCCAAATAGCCGGAATTCCTGTAAGGAATTCTTGCAACGAAACAGCCCCTAAAATCTCTAATGGGTCTGGTCTCTCTCATTATTTTGAGACAATCTTTTTTTAATAATATTAAAAGAAATAGGCTTAGCACTAGGTAAAGCGTAACTTTTATGTGAGGCTTAATTATATGAAAGGCCGAATTCCTAAAAGGCATCTCATTGTTTTGAGACAGTTTTCTTAAAAATATTAGATAAAATCTATTTTTAATATATTTGCATTTTTGGGCTCGTAAGCCCAGGCCATTGTTGCCATGCGTAATCAACAATTTTGGCCTTTCTATCCAACCAACCTTTCACAATGTTGGCACATGGTTGATGTGGGTTGCAATACATGGGATTGTACCACTACATTTGGATACATGCATGAATGGACTAGATGATTTCTATTTTTTCTATTTTTTCTTTTTTTTTTTGGTACCGTAAAGAGATGATCTAGTTGTTCACTACTTAATTACTGATTTTGTCTCCTTTGATCATGCACCTCGCTAACTTTGGGAGACAAAGGAGCTACTATTTTTTACGTGGACCCTTTCATCATGTTCTATAATCAAGCGGATGGGCACCTTTCTAGTTGCCCTTTAATCTAGCAAGAGGACATCATAACCATTTGGGGTCTCAAAAACACTTGAAGAAACGACATACCTCCAAACGATCATAAAAGGGATGCTTTGGCTGAAAACTTTTCCAAGACTCACTATCCCATTTGGATCTATCTTTAGCCACTGTTAATACGATACCTGTTGCGGAAACTACTCTAATTATTCAAGCATGCATGCCCCTTTGACAACTATATTGGGAGAAGACTCTGCTTCAGTCCATTTTATATGGCATTTTCTATAATTTAGCAAAGTACAATATCTGCATGTAGCAGCAAAATAATATTTTTTCTTTTTAATGTTATCATGCCTTTTGGTTTTTGTTTTTGTTTTTTTAATCGAAATCTATAATATATAATGGCTTGTTTTAACTTCAAATTAGTTGCTTATTCCTCTTGTATATTAATTTTGTTGTTGTTTTTTTTTTTTACCATTGATTATGGTGTTAAACGTTGTACTCGGTGGTAGTTTCAATTATCTTTGAGATGCTGATAGATTTATTTTTTTATTGTACAGGTACTAAAGATGCAAATGATAAAAAACTTATTGTCGACATGCTATTGTGGGCAATTGATAACCCTCCACCTGCAAATTGTTTGCTGATTTCTGGTGATCGCGTCTTCTCTAATGCTCTTCATCAGTTAAGCATGAGGGGATATAATATTCTTCTAGCACAACCACAACGGGCTTTTGCCCCACTGCTTTCCTCAGCAAAGAGTGTGTGGCTATGGACTAGTCTTTTAGTAGGGGGGCCACCATTGCGGAGTGCTGATTCATCACTTCCACCGAATGCAGCAAATGATGAGATGTCAGTACACTCTCTCTCTAATCCTCTCCATGTAAATCTTCCGGTGGAATCTGTTCCTAAAAGCTTCCAGTGGGGCAATTTGAAGGCTTCCGGCAATTCAAGTTTGGACAAGAAGTTTAGAGGGAAGCAACCATGGAGAAGTTCTAGTCAATCCAACATACCAAGAACATCAAGTAATGAATTCTGGCTGCCTCATGGAGAAACCCGAGGATGTTCTAGCAATGGAAGTTGTGATACATCCAATCAAACCCAAGGAGGTTCTAGCAATGGTAGTTATGATACATCCAATCAAAAGTGGATGAGTGCTATCCCTCAGCAAAGTGAAGTTCCCACATCAAAGTCGTCGAGTACTTCCTTTTTCCACCCAACTCCATTGAATGTACCTAGAGAGGGTATCTTCCCTCTACAAACTACTTCTAGCTTCCCTGAGCAGCTTTACTATGCACCGGAAAGGCAGTTTAATGAAGCTCCTCACGATTTCTTTGCACCAACAAGTCTCAGTGCCCGTCGTATAACAACGAAGGACTGGAATTACTATCTCAACAATTATTGGTTTCAAAACTCTGATCTTCTGCTCGGGTCAGATGGACCTCCTACTAGAATGCCTGATACCATGAAGCTAAATATTTCGGATTGCCCCAACAGTCTCCACTCTAATCCTAGTTTCCAAGAAAATATAGAGCTGAGGCCGAATGCTGTATTGGATTCTACCAACCTTGGGAAAAACTTTCCTTCACATGAAGGACTTCATGCACACCATCATCCATTTTTTTGTCCCGACACTTCGAACAGTAGGTACCCTCATCATGGTTTAGAATTTCCACCCCCAGTTTCTCTTCCAATGGATAATGATGCTTCGGATAAGAGGCTTTGGGATAGACATAGCCTTCTAATGATGTCCTATTCTTTATAGGGATTGTCCTACTTGCTACGGACACGCTTCAAAATGACAAGATCTTAACCATAGAGGAGAATATTGTGGATTGTGGATTTCATTTGTTATGCTGATATTAAACTCTTGTCTTTCAATGTAAGGGAAGTCCTAGACAGTGCCATCAAACAACAATTGATAGGGACTCATGTGGTGCATATCGGTTTTAATTGGTTAGTGGAAGTGACTTTTTAGGTTATAATGTTTTGCAACATGGGATGCAATCGAGAAACTTCTTTCTTTCTTTTCATGGATGCTAATCAATTATTGATTTTCTTGCACCCAATTAAGTAGCGGGCACATGCTACTATATTTGAGAAATCATCTCCACACATCTTGTTTTGGAAAATATTTCAGACTTTGCTGTGATGGTAGTCTACAATAACAATGTGTTGATATATATATATATAGAAAAATATTTAAGTGCATCCATCCCTCACCATTTTGGTGAGGGACACTCCCCTTTTGGAAAGTGTCAAGTACAAAAAAGGAAGTGTTAAGTACAGAGGATTCCCCTTTTGCACTTGACACTTCCCAAAAGGGTCCATCTCTCACCAAAATGGTGAGGGATGGATGCACTTGAATACTCCCCATAGTAATATTCTCTCCAGCAATTGAGAAAGATGATGAAAAAATCCCCCTGCCCCAAAGGGTGCTCTTCTTTTGGTGGAAGTGTCTGAGCAAAGCCATTTAGGTTCGTATACTACTTCATGATAAAAATCTTAGTCAAAGTGATTCATGTCCCATTTGTGAATCCACTATTAAGCATGCTTTATTTTATTGTAACTATGCAAGAGCCACTTGGTTCGGCTCTACTATTGGCCTCCTCCCTCATATGTTTTCCTCTATTCAAATTCTGGGGTGGTGGAGGACCATATGCGAGTCAAATGCTTCGGATAGTCCTCTTTCTAATTCTCACTCTAAAGCATGGATCAAATGCTTATGATAGTCCTCTTTCTAATTCTCACTCTAAAGCATTGATTCTAGCTCTTTGGTGGGCTATTTGGAAGAGTAGATATGATTCAATTTATAGGGGAAAAGAAATCTGACCCCTTAGTACCTTGTGAATGGAAAAAAGAGTTATTGAGCATTTTCGAACTTCACTTGTTCTCCCGAACCATTTAAATAAAAAAGGAGATAATAATCTTAGATTAAGGATGAAAGAGGACCTAGCCATCATTTGTTCGGATGCCGCCTTTAGATCCCTTGATGGGAAGGCTGGCTTTGGTTATTCATTATGGTTTAATGTGGGTCACTTTTGGCTACATGATTTTCAAATGGGCCAAAAGTATATTCCTCTAAATAAGCAGTAACGAGAGCTATCCTTTTTGAGATGAAGGAAGCGAGAGCGCGAAGGCTCTCTAAAGTTGTCTTTTTGTTGAACGCATTGGAAGTAACCCAAGCGATTAATGGTAGGCACGATTGGGCAATTGATTCTATTATGCAAGACATGATCGAAGAGCTAGCAAGAATCTTTTAAATTCAAAGCTTTTTCCTATATCCCTAGGTCTCTTAATGGGGTTGCCCATGATTTTGCTAAAATGTCATACTTTCCTAAAGATTGGGACAAGAGTTATTAGTCTTGTAGTTTGCTTGTTCTGTGGTGGTGTTATCTAGTTGGTTCTTTGTGTTGAATGAAATTATCCTTTTACAAAAAAAAAAGAAAAGAAAACATACTAGGAAAGTAAATAGGTGTATGTTTTTCTTTTCTTTCTCTCTGTTTTGTTTTTTTTTTTTTTTTTTTTGTTTTGTTAGAGCCAAGTTGTGATGTAGGGCTCAATCATTTTTCTTTTTCTATTTTCTTTGGTGTAAGTGGAGACATTATTTTTTGCTAGTAAATTAAAGGGTGAAGTAAATTAATGGAAAAGGGTAATGGTAAGTAAGAGAATCGGATATTCCCGAGACACTTGAAGTCCCCGCCTCCCCCCATACATCAGATAAGTTAGGCTTTTGCCCTAGGCAAGTAGCCCCAGGGAGAGAGTGAAGGCCTGAAACCGTAACCTCTGGTCCCTAAGTTGTGGTCCTGCTGCATTTTTTGCTCATTATTGGAAGTCATTTGCTTCCCAAGAAGGCGAGACATGGCCAATGGGCTAAGTTTCAGCCATTGATTTAACATGGATCAAGAGATATTTGTGAAAAACGTAGAGCCTTAGATTTTCATTTCTAGACTTCCGTGGGTCCCACAATCACTATCCAAACCGTTGATCCTCTCTGGAACAAGGAACATGGCTATGGTTTAAATTTGAACCCATGATTTAGTTCAGATCTCAAGAAATTTTCAAAAAAAATGGAGAGCCATTGGATATGCTAAGGTCAAACGTAATGACTTCACGTCATTTTTTTAACCTTTCATTTTTTTTTCCTTTTTTCTTGGATTCTGGGCCACTAAGTTATAATTCAACATTGAAAATGTCCCAAACCCAAAAAACGACTATATGTTCAAACTTCAAGCATTCATCTTTCATTAATCTCGAAATATTTGTAGAAAATGCAGACCCTTAGATCTACATTTCTGGACTCCTATGGGCCCGACAATCACAATTTGAACTATTGATCTTTGGAAGTGAAAAACAGCTATGGGTCCAAATTTAAAGTCCTAATTTGATGCAGATCTTAGGATATTTGTGAAAAGGTGGAAAACCATAAATCTGAATTTCTGAACTTTTATGGGCCCCACTATTATAATATGACCCCCCCCCCCCCCCCCCCCCCCCCCCCCCCCACACACACACACACACACACCAAAAAAAAAAAAAAGTACATGAATTATGTTTTTTCACTCTGGATCTATCTAGACCTAAATCTTTAGATAAGCTGCATTTTTTTATTTCTATTTTCACGAACTCAAATCATCATCCTCTTCAACTTAGGGGTCGTTTGTCTTTTACGCGAGAGATATGTAAATACAATTTACACATGTAAAAGATGAATATTCAAATTTTAAATATGTAACGTTTACACATGTATTTTCTTTTACAACGTTTGTCTAATAACACTATTTTTGCATCATTTACACATGTGATTCATTTTTCTATGTTTGTTTCAATGATATGTGTATATGTAATGATTTTGTAAATGATACTTATTAATCATCAAATTGTATTTTACTATAATGATATGAAAAGAAGAAAAAAAATGTCTGATTTATATCAAAGTTTTCATTTGCATTTTAGATCCTTAAAAAAGAACATGTTTTTCAACATGAAATATACTTTTCAAAATTAGATATTTCTATCAATGATCACCTTTAAAAAAATGCATTCCAACATATTTGGTTAAGGATATAAGAGTTTATAGTTAGATGGTTTAGAAAAATAGGATTATTATAAATTTTTTATTAATTAATATTTAGTTTAAGATTATCTTAATTCATTATTTGATTTGCATAAAACTTAACCCATGCATCTCACCGGTTTTATGCTAATATTAATCAATTATAGAAAGTTCTTAAAACGAGTATTTTATTGCTAAGTCCAATTATATTAAAAGTATCACAAATTTATTATGGTTAGATAAAATTGTCCAATTATATTAAAAATATCACAAATTTTATTACGGTTAGATAAAATTGCTTTTATACATTATTTTTGAATGACACGACAATGTTATATAAAATACATTCTTCATTTTCTCTTACATTCATTTATACATATTTAAATATTTTTAAAGTAATAAAATCATAGATAATTTTAAAAAAGTTATTGAGATATTGGAAGAAAATCTAATAGAAGAAGAGAAGATAGAGAATCAAATTCTGAAAGAATAAACCTACAAAGTAAATAGATTTTTTAAAGTTTTTATTTATTTATTTGTATAGCAAGACAAGAGATATAAATAGAGAGGTTACCTTCATAAAAAGGAGATGAGATGCAGTAAGAGTTTTAATTAATAGGTTTCATTGGTCTTGATGCATCTTTTATTATTATTTTGTAAATGAGTTGGAGGGGGGTTTCGATTCCGAGGGGGGTTTCGAACCTAGAACCTCTTTGATGGAAATGTCTCTTTTAATATTATTTTTCTAAATGCGTTAGAGTGGGATTTCGAACCCAAAACCTCTTTCACGGAAACTGCCCAAAACCAAACCGTCCGCCTCCAACGGGTATTCTTTGAAATCACATGTGCTTTAGTATTCTTTTTTCCCACGTGAACAGTTGTTCAAATTTTGGTGTGAAAATGGGCTCATTTTCATACCATTTACACATTTGATTTACATACAAGATGCGTAAATACTTGTAGACAAATATTACTGATGCATTACGCATATTCACCATTTATATATATAAATGGGTGTAGACAAACGACCCCTTACCACTTTCCCTTTGTGGGCCATCAAACATGAATTCATTTATCCATTGAATATGACTTAAATTGCCACCCAAGAAAAAAAAAAAAAGTAGCGTTTTCCCCTTTTTTTTTCTCTTCTCTCTTTCCTAACTCTTAAAACGACATTCGCTCTAAACTTTGCTTCTCCATTAAAAGCAAAGTCACGATTTTAGATAGATTTCAGTCAAAGGAAATCACCCTTTTAAAAAGTCGTTATCAACGAAAATGAACCTAGCGGCCTTTCCATTCAAATTCAAAGTTTGTTGTCACTCATCACAAGACATTTTTATGGTTGTTTAAAATTTCTTGTTATTATTCAAAGATGACGTTTTCCTAATTTTAATATTGTGACATTTCAAACTAACATGAAAACATTTCCAGCCATCCTTAATTAATATTTTTATAAATATGTCATTTTAAAGTCTATAGAGGTAACTTAGTTGGTTTAAGACTACGGTTTTCTTCCGAGGTCGAAAGTTTGAAACCGTGCTATCACACTGGGGCTACAAGCGATTTACCTGACTCTCCCTGGGCCCGTAGGGATTAGTCGGGCCCAAAGGGCTGGGACATCCTCCGTTATAAAAAAAAATAAAAAAAAAATAAATATAGGGACATTTACCACAAAAATCCCCTTAAATAGGGTAACCACAGTTGAGAACCCTAAACTTTTATAATGACGGCCAAGGACCTTCAGCCCAAATCATCTCTTCCTTTTCTTATTTTGTCATTTTTTTGTTGATGTCAACATAACCATTTCCATATTCTGTCATGAGTAATATTTGTTGATATCAACAAAACATTCGTCGACATCAACATAAAATTGTGTTGATATCAACAAAAATATTCATTTATTACAATCAGTGACCCTGTTAATTTGTTGACGTTGATAGAAGATTCGTTGACATCAACATGAAATTGTGTTGACGTCAATAAAAGTGCCCAGTTAACAGCATGAGTGACCCTGTGAATTTGTCGGCGTTGACAGAAGAATCGTCGACATCAACATAAAATTGTGTTGACGTCAACAAAAACGCCCAGTTTGCGTCAACAAAAATTGAGTTTTTCGTTGTTTAGGTTTTGTTGACATCGAGCAATATCTCTCTCACTGTGATTGAGAAAAAAAGGGGTAGGGCGTTGATATTTTCTTCTCCTTCCTCTCCTTCCCCTATTTTTTCTATTCTACTGTTGCTGTTGATTTGTGGGTGAATAATGTTTTTTTTTTTAGGGTTATGTTGACATCAACTAACCAAGGGCAAAATCGGAATGAAATATTAGATTTTTGCTATGGAGGTCCTTGGCCGTTATAATAAAAATCTAGGGTCTTCAGCTGTAATTACCCTATTTAATGGGATTTTTGAAGTAAATGTCCCATAAATATATCATTTTATTGTTAGTGATTTAGATCATTTATTTAGGTAAATTCAGACTCAGATTCAGCCATGGGCATCAAAAGTCAGGCCCAGGTCCACCCAAGCGCTGCAAAATGTATCGACCCTTTGGGTAATATACATTGGCCAATCCAGGCCTATTAACATGTATGGGCCGAGGCCCAGTGCATTTAATTGTTGAACAAAAACAGAAGGCTCAGAGGTATAAACCACACGCCAAGAAACTGCCAAAATGCAACGCCATGTGAGTCCTGAATCCAAGCCATGGGACTGAAACTCAGGCTCCGGCTCGGGTCATTTGCAATATGCATATGCACCTTTTGTCCCAAACATGTTGGGCCAAGCCAGACCATTTTGCCATGTATGGAACAAAATTAAGTGGGCCCAATCCTATAAAATCATGGTGGGCCTCCTCATCATGTTTCTGAAAGAAATGACAGATTATTAGCTTGAGGCATAAAAAGTTAGCCCAAAATGGTCATTCGTAAATCATAGTTTCATACCCATTTAAGTTTTAATGCCTATAATTGCCAATTATATTTCCTACCAATTATATTAAAACCCGAGGGGTCGGTAACTAGTTAGAACCACCGCTTAGGACCAAAGATTGTGGTTTTAGAACTTGTACTCTCTTTAGTGCTTTTTTTTTTTGGGGGGGGGGGGGGGGGGGGGGGGGGGGGGGGGGGG